>JARHVA010000935.1:817500-1027500 GCA_037957365.1 Torreya grandis | reverse complement strand
GAATATAAGTCATAATGAAGATATAACATGGGTACTATATATTATTATCAAAGTCATATTACCTAACCAAGTCAAGAAGAGGGATAATTGAGCGAAGAAGGTTAGAGACCATTTTGAGAAAGATAGGAGTGTGTGAAGAGATGAAGAAGGAGATAATCATATTTTTTATTAGAAAAAATTATAAATGTGATCGATGGTTTGAGTTGGATTATTTGGTGCTAAGTCATCTATGGGGTTGGTGCCTCCTTACAAGTGGGTACTTGCTAAAGCCTAGCTAAGTTGGTGATTAACTAGTTAGGGTTAGTGCTCTAAGTGAAGTTGGTACTTCATTAATATTTATTATTATCTTATGGGAATATATTATATCTAAATTATTAGTGGGTTTCCTTCCCATTTTGATTTTACCAATCAAATAAATGTTTTATGTATTATTATTTTTTTTCTTGCTAATGGTTATTAATGGTTTCCTAGTTCACTCTATTATTTTGATGGTTCATGAATGATAAAGTAAATTTACAAAAATTTTGAAGACTAATTCATCCCCCCTCATTCATTATGATTCCAAAAATTGGTATCAGATCTTGGTCCTTTGAGGTAAGTCTAACAACTTGAAGTGGTCCTAAGAAGCATAATAATATCTTGTGAATAATAGGAAGAAGACAACATGTATGATGAAGTTTGTTATGATAGTGAAGAAATAAAAAAAGAAGTAGACCATGAATATGAGTTCACATGTACACTTTATTATTTAAAACATCAAAATAAGACTATTAAGGATCTCAGGAGTCAATTAGAAGAGTCCAAAACAAGGTGTAAGTCAAAGGAATTTGAGTATAAGAAACTAAATATAGAGATACATTCCTTGAAGGTCGAGCATGAATAGCTCATAAACAAAGTGAGCAATTTTTAGAGAGATAATGATAATTTAGAATAAGTCAAGATTACTAAAATTAAAATACCAATCATGCAACATAATTTTATAAGTATAACTCATCATGGAATCATGATAAATAAAAAAATGATATTTTCTACATCTATCATAAAATAGGACACATTTCAAGATTTTGTTATAATAGAGTTAGACAGTACACAAGATTCAACAAGACATATGAATCTCCTAAAATGTATAATAAAGATCAAACCTTGGTATGGAAGCCAAAGCAAGCTAATATGGATCAGATTGATCTTAAAAAGTAAGAAGGACTATTTATCAAGGAGGAACAAAAGATAAACGAAGACTCTATGCTATCTTAGAGTAAATTTCACATTCAAAATCAAGGTATGAAATGGTATATAGATAGTGGTTACTCAAGCCATGTGATAGGAGATAGAAACAAGTTCATCTCATTAAATAATAATGATATAGGAATAGTGAGGTTTATAAATAACATAACTACCAATATAGTTGGTAAGGGTATCTTGAATTTGGATAATGGAAAGGCAAGACACAAAATGTGTTGTATGTGGAAGGTTTGAAACACAACCTACTTAGTGTGAGTCAAATGTGTAATCAAGTTTAAACACTAACCTTTTATGATAGAGGGTGTTAGATAAGGAGAGCCAAATTAGTAAGGCTAATTGAAAATGTCAAGAGGACTGACAAAAACCTATATGTATTGAATGAGATCAATAAGGAGAGATGTTTCATGAGAAAGATAGATGATTTTTTTTTTGGAATAGAAGGCTAGGTCACTTAAACTTTGACAACCTAGTTAGGATTATCAAGAAAAATTTTATGAAGAACATGCCTAAGATCATCAAACCTACAAAAATACTTTGCAAGGCATGTCAACATGTGAAGTAGACTAGAAGAAGGTTCAAGTCGAAGGAGTACTCTACTATAAGACCCTTGAAGTTAATACATGTTGATCTCTATGGGATTATAAGAATTCAAATCATTATATGAGATATATAATTCATGTTACTCATTGATTATTACAAAAGAATGGCATGGGTTATATTCCTAAAAGATAAATCATAAGCTCTTAACAAGTTTAAGTCATTTAAGGCTCTTGTTGAGAATTAGAAGAATGGGAAGATCAAGTGCCTAAGATATAATATAGGAGGATAGTTTTGGTCCAATGAGTTTTATTAATTATATGAGGTTAATGTAATAAGGAGATAATTCTCAGTAGCTATGACACCTTAGTAAAATGGGGTAGTGTAAAGGAAGAATAGGAAAGTTCAAGAGATGGCTAGAACTATGCTAAATGAGTCTATATTATTTGATGGATATTGGAGAGAGGTAATAAGAACTAATGTATAAATTTTGAATATAGGAAAAATAATTACTAATGGAAACAAGAATCCTTATGAACTATAGAAGGGTAGACCTACTAATCAGGAACACTTTAGTGTGTTTGGGAGCAAATTTTTAATAAAAATAGAAGATGAATGCTTGGTAAAGTTTTATTCTAGATATGATGAAATAATATTCTTAGAATACTCATCAATGAGATCATCTTATATATTTTATAACAAGATAATACAAAAGATAGTGGAAATCACCAATGTGAAGATTGATGAGAGAAGGAAATCTCACTCATAGTCAAAGAACACTTTATAGATTATGGAATTCAAAAATGAATAAGATACTATAAAGGTTGATGAGGAAGAATAAGAATTTGAAGAGAGATAGGACTTAAAAGGACTCTCAAAACATATTCAAAGAGATCATCATAAATCACAAATCATTGGTAATAAGAATGCAAGTATGCAAATAAGGAGAAGATTGGTAAGTAATCTAAATCAAGATAATGTTGGTCTATTATCCAAGATTCAACCTAGGAGTCTTTCATAAATAATCAAAGACAAATTTTGGATTGGTTCTATGAATAAGGAGTTATACCAAATAGAGAATAATGAGACTTGGGAACTAGTTCCTAGGCCAAAAGGCAAGAATATCATTGACACAAAAAGGGTGTTTAGAAATAAGTTTAATGAAGATGGAAAATTCAATAGGAACAAGGATATATTGGTATGAAAGGGATATGAATAAGTTGAAGGGGTAGACTTTGATAATACTCTTAGAATAGTATCAATATTGGAGGTCATAAAATTATTTTTATCTTATGCAAGATTTAAAGGATTTAAGGTATACCATATGGATGTCAAATCTGCTTTTTTGAATGGAAATATGGAAGAAGAAGTGGACATTGAACAACCTAAAGGGTTCTCACTATAAGATGACAAATACTATATTTTAAAGTTAAAATATGATCTTTATGGTCTAAATCAAGCTCTTAGAGATTGATATGGTAGGCTGGACAAGTATCTAATAGATCAAGGATTCAAAAGAGGAGTTGTAGACAATAATCTATACATGAAGATAGAATATGACCATCACCTGATAGTAATTGTCTATGTGGATGACATCATCTTTGGTGGAAATAATGAGAACACGATAAAGGCCTTTACAGTGGTGATGAATAAATATTTTGAGATGTCCATGATAGGATAACTATCATTCTTTAATGGGTTGAAAATAACTCAATATGAAAAAGGTATATTCATTTCACAAGCCATGTACATAAGAGAGATGTTGAAGAAGTTTGATATGGAGGATTATAAGGTAGTTATTACAACCATGATAATAGGATGTAATTTGATCAAGGAAGATGAATATTCAAAGGTCAATCAGACTTAATATGTTTTAATGATTGGAATTTTTTTTATACACCACTAACTCTAGCCCTGATATCATGCAAGCAGTAGATCTTATGGGAAGGTTTCAAGTAGATCCAAAGGAGAATCATCTATAAATAGTCAAAAGGATACTCAAGTATCTTAATATGACTATGGAGTATGGATTATGCTATCCATGAATTAAGGATTTCAATTTGATAGCCTACATAGATTCAGCTTGGGCATGAAGTATAAATAATAGTGAAGAGTACTAATGGAGGATCCTTCTTCCTAGGCGAGTGCCTAGTTTCATGGATAAGTAAAAATCAGCCATTAGTAGCTTTTTCCACTTTTGAATATAAGTACATTATAGAAGCTTCATGTTGTACTTAGGTCTTATGGATGAGATAGACCTTAAAATAATACAAGGTGGAGTATGATGATCCTATACCTATTTATTATGATAATACAATTCATATAAACATATCAAATAAACTTATAATGTACTCAATGAACAAACACATTCCCATCAAGTATCATTTTATAATATCGTAGGTAAGTGAACAAAGTGTCAAAATTGAATATGTTTATACACAAGATCAGATTTCATAAATCTTGACCAAACCAAATCTAAGGGTAAATTTTGAACACCTAAGACATGAATTGAGTTTAATTCCTACCCCTATCAATCACTAAAAAACTCAAGTACTTAGAGGGAGATGATCATGTTCATTATCTCCAAGAATAGGTGAGTTGTTCCAAGACGGTATGGATGGAGATAATGTGAACATGTTTGTGTTTTGTTTCATAGTCTCTTAAGTCCTATTTGTTGAGTATTTTGATTATAAGGAGTGTGATCCAATGAGTGATAGACATCACTTTTTCATTTATGTCAAAGGGGGAGAAAGACTAGAATAGGGATATAATAATGATCAGCATATAATATGTTTTTACATTAATGACAAAAGGGGATATTCTTGAGCATTGTTCATATTGTTGAAGTTTGGCATTAATGTTGTCATTGATGTCAAAGGTTCTTAAGAATGGTGTTCATGAGGTCATTGAAGAATGTTCTTATTTGATAGCATAATTGAAAGGTATGACATTGTCTAAGGAGTATGTAGGACAAATTATCAAGGTATAAGAGCATAAAGAAGTGTTTAAAGGTTAGTTGTCAAGTTTTAAGAGATTGAGAATCCTTGTCATGACATTGGTCATTACATGAAGAGACCTTGTGAGAAGGTATGAGGTTAGTGGCTTGGTGGGATGGATGCATAAAGGCATAATAAGTTGTATGAGGTTGTGGGAGAATGTATATGAGGCATTAGATGACTCATCAGAGTCTTAGGGTAAGCCTACAAGGGTAAGACCTATAGACCTAGCATGCAACTAGATTAATTTAAGACCCTACCTGAACTAATGAGATGTTATGAGGCATTGTCAAGGCATATGAATAATGCATGGTAATGGTTGATCCTATTAAGAGGTTTTACAACATTTTTATGAGGAATTTATATCTTTTATAGTGGTTATAAGTTTAATTTCAAGGCCTAATGTGACTTGCAGGTTAAGGCCTAAATAGCAAAAAGAGAGATGATGGCCAGATGGAGTATCAAGATCAATTTTCATGGCATATATGAAAAAGTGAGTATTTTTAGTGGTATTTCATGTTTCTTAAAATATTTTTACCATGTTTTAGATCAAAATTTTAAGGTTAATACATGAAAATTGGTTTTGAGGTTTCTCGAGTGTACAAAGTGAAGGGTTCTCAACCCAAGAAGAACTTTTAAGTGTTCATTGAAATGTGTAACATATGCATGGGAAACCAATATATTAATGGTGTATGAGTAAGGTTCATATATAAAAGTTAAAATAATTGGTTTTTGAAATAAGGGGCTAAGTTTTAGGAATGATCGTTAAGATTGGAAGATGGTTTAAACCATCCAAGAACCCTAATAGTGACTTGATGTGAAATAAATTGTTCTAAAGTGATTATAATGGATATATAATATATTGTTTAATTTATTAAACACTATTAAGAACTTAAAAGTGTAATTATTTTTTCAATTAAGTGAGTGGATCCTATAGGAAAGGCCTTGTTTCTTAGAGAGTTTCTATAACAGTCAGAGTTAACCAAGTTAACATTTTTAAATGGATGAAGGTTTAATATTGATACTTTTAATTATTTTACATTTTGGTTTTTTATAATATTACATCCCTCATGTTTTATGAATTGGTCTTACAATTTGACTAGTTGCCAACAAGCCTAATGGTATAAACAGTGAGAAAACTAGGCAGAAGTGAGAAGCTGATTAGGGATGTGCTATCATGGATTAAGGATGAATCCAAGTTCATGGATATATTTATAAATACCTTTAATACATTTTAATATTATATATAATATTTTTATATCAATTTTTATGATAAAAATGTTGTCATAAGTTGACTTGTCTAGTTTAGATGAGATAGTGAGGTACAAGACTATGAGATTGGTCTACAAGACCAATATTTCCATTTGAACATATTATTTATCTATATAGTAATGGTATAATGAAATAATATAATAATATAAATTAATTTTAATTATATTAATGTGGTTATACAAGTGTGTTATATCTTTGTTTCCATTACTATGTTTTGAGGCTAGTTATTAGTTCTGTGTGGGTTACTTGATGAAGAGAGTTTGAATCCTTTTTACATATATAATGAAATTGGTAAAGTTTTTTATGTATTTAAGGTTTTATATATATATATATATATATATATATATATATATAATTTTTTCATGTTTTTTGAAAATATTTTTTTCTTCAATTGTTCAAGACATACTTTCTAGGTATGCACAGGCCTAATTGTGAATAGTGATAAAGGCATGCTTTAAGTGGTGGTTGGATCTAAAAGGTGTCATGGAAATAATATGAGTTTTTATGGGTTTATTAAAGTATAATATTATATTTTTATACCATTTGAGAAGTCTAATAATGTTCTAATGTGTTCAAATGGTAACGTGTGTTAATGAAGGCCTAATTGAATTAGGTCTCCTTAAGGCCTAAAAGGGGTTTTGGTCTTATATACTATGTAAAAAATAATTTAATGTTTGATTTAGGTTTATTTTGAATTTTATCAGGCCTATTATTTTTTAAATATAAATTTTCAAGTGTTTATGACCTACTAAGGAGTGTATGAGCAATAAACTAGTAAAGAATATGGCTTATTAGGCCTAATTGTCTAGTTAGATTTTGAAAGAGTTAAAGCGAATGAGATAAAAATTTGAAGAGTGAAGGAGGTATTTTATACCATCATGATGGTGAATATAAAACATAATGAATATATGATAGGGGTAATTTAGATGATTATCAAGGTCATATGACCTAACCAAGTTAAGAAGAGGGCTAATTGAATGAAGGATAAAGACTAGTTTGAGAAAGATAGGAGTGTGTGAAGAGATTAAAAAAATGAGATAATCATATGTTGTATGAGTAAAAAAGTGTTATTAAGGAGATAAAGGTTTTGAGGTGGTTGATTTTATGTTGAGTCATCTAGGGGGTTGGTGTCTCCTTAAAAGTGGGTACTTGTTAAAGCCTAGTTGAGTTGGTGATTAGCTAATTGGGGTTGGTACTCCAAGTAAAGTTTATGATTTACTAAATATATATGTTTGTCTCATAGGAATATATTAATTTTTCATCATAAGTGAATTTTATTCCCCTTTAGGGTTTCCCACTAAAATAAGTGCTCTATGTGTTATGCTTTTGTTTCATGTTCACGGCTCTTAATGTGTTGCTAGTTGACTTTATTATTTTGATAGTTCATGAATGATAAAGTAAAATTTAATTTTTTTAAAGACTAATTCAACCCCCCCCTCAATCAGTCATTTTTATTCTAATAAGTATATATGTATATTGAACAAAACATCAAACATCTTTAAATAGCACACTGAATGATAAACATAATAGAGTCTTAAGTGTAATATTTGGAAAACAAAAGTATCTACCCTTTTTTTTTTACCTAAGATTTATACCAAGCCATAATTACATAGATTCATTTAATATAATTTCACTAAGTTTAAAATTTACACATAACATAGAATGCTTTCATCCCATATTGGGTTTACTCAGCTTAATATCTATTATGGTAAATATAGTTTAGTTTGTAAGCCAAAACCCTAGGGTTAAAATTCATGTTACTAGGTGCAAAGAATTTTTTATTTAATATAAATAAATAATATATATAAGCATATAAAAGACTTTTAAAACCAAGTCCATTCGAAACTATGGTTTTAGGGTTATATGCTCAGTTTTATGTATGGTTGAGCCATCCATAGGGTCTAGCATTTAGCCCTTTTTGTTTTAAAATTTTAATTAATGAAACTAAAAAAACCCATATGAAATATCTACTAGAGTTTTTAATTTAATCCATACAACATAAGTAATAATTTAACAATAAAACCAACCTAGGAAATTAAAACCAAATTGATAGAAATCTAGAACCCTTTTTACAAATTCTTGAAAGTCTCTTATTTCTCTTTTATTTCCATCCTCTCTCATGTTTAGCCATGCCCTCATAAGATTCACCCTTTCCATTTTATTCTCTTTCATTTTTTTTAATTCCCCATTCTCTCCAAAATTTTCAATGACTAAGTTTATGCATGCAAAAAAACTAATATAAAAATAAACAATTTTCCATATTTTCCTCATGTTTATTTAAAGTGAATTATAGTTTTGGCATAGTTACTTGATAAACCAAGTCATTAGCTACTAAAAATACCCCTAATCTCAAATTTTTTGATAACAAAACAATATAATAGTCCATTAAAACTTTATGCATGTTATTGACTTCACTTATTAACAATGAATTCAATTTTATCTAAAAGTCATTAAACATTATAAAACTAATTAAATATAATGATGTTTCCCATAATAATTTAATAATGAAACTATTTTCATTGACTTAACATAAGATTATTAACAATGCCTAAGCATAAAGACTTTACAATAATAAGTCAATACCACTAATATCATAATGACCATGCAAAAATAATTTAACTCTTGAATTTTTAATTAATAATTCTAATAGTCATTTAGCACACATAATGCCTTTAAAATTCCTACAAAAGTATTAAGAAAGTGCTAATTTCAAAGGCAATCACATAGATATATTTCCATAGATAATTGTAAAACATATCACAAACATGCATTAATTTTGACTACATTATAACAACATCATAATCGAGATAATCTAAATATGGAAACATAATGTATCACATAACCATATTCAATATGAGCATAAATAAAAATGAAGGTCACAATATAAATCATATTATAAATCATTCAAATGCAAATAAATTATTAGTAAATCAAATACATACTAGAATATATCAATCAAGAAATAAATATAATAACATTTTATCTATTTGTGGAGTCTAAGGGGTTTTAGTCTCTCTATCATCCCCAAACACCTCTATCTATGCCACCCTCTCCAATGATGCACTCCCTCCATCACACTCTAAAAGACGGATCTATCCTGCATTCACCTCACAACAATAAAGGTAGTTATCTTGAAACAATATAAATTCCATTATATATTGTTGTAATAAAATAACAAACATGATCATTATGTACACAATATAAAATTACATCTAAATCCATAGTTAACAATCATGTAAATTAAGCAACATATAACTTTTCATAATAAAGATATGAAATCTAACATATGCAAATTAGTAATTACCCAAATAATAACCATAAAAAATCACAAACTAATAGGTTATTAGGTCTAGAGAGAAATGATGATGTGACATACTTGAAGACCTACATTAATATTGTAAATGGTTAAAGGGTCATTTCCTCTATGTTGAATAATTTCATTTATGAATAAGAGCATTTTAGTTGTGTATTATAAATCACACTCATCTTCTAAGAAAAAAAGTATTATGAATTGAGGATGAATTATGGAAAATTTTAGTGGTGAATCTTCATTAATTCATGAATATTCCAATTTTTAAAATCTACATTTGGTGATTTTTTGAGGTATTTAAGAGCCTGTATTTACCTAAATTTTATGGATGTAAGTTAATTTTTAGGGTCAAATCACCTACTATTTAAAATAATTTTATTCATATAAAATTGTTTCATTGGTACCTCAAAAGGTAATCTAGATAAATTCATCTCACATTACACATGTATATGATCCTCTGCATATGCCAATGATTGTCTACATATCTATATATGCCATATACTGATGGTTATCTACATATACTAGTGACTGTCTGCATATGCTAATGACCATCTACATATTTACATATGATAATGGCCATCTATAAATGCTAATGGCTATCTTCATATCTCCATATACTGATGACCATATGCATATGTTAACATCCATCTGCATATATGCATATATTGATGACCATTTCCATAAATATTTAGATGGCCATCAACATATGTAAATGGACACTAGTATATGCAAATAGTCACTGGCATATGCAGATGACCATCAACATATGATTATATGTAGATGACCACTGACATATATAGATGGCTATCATCATGTGAATATGTTGATGGCCATCTGCATAGGAAAATGGTCACCTACATATGTAAATGGCCATTGACATATACATATGCATGTGCATGTGTTGATGGTCATATTCATATACAAGAGGTTGTGTGCATATATGCATATTCTAGTAACTATCTACTTTTACTAATAACTATCTACATATCTACATATGTTGATGACCATTTATATATGTCAATAACCATCTACATATCTGCATATGTTGATGGTTATTTGCATATGGTAATAGTCATATATATTTGATGTCAATTGTATACAACCTTAAATGAGATTAAAATAGTCCAAACATAAATATTATTACATATTTGGATTCCTCTCAAAAAATTATGCAATTTCAAAAAAATCATCGTAATCTGAGTCTGTATGTAAAAGTTATTATCAAATAGACAACTTATTGAGGCCATAAATTTTGCATACAAATTTAAATTATGATGATTTATTTTTTAGATTACATAATTTTTATATATGA
The DNA here is from genome assembly GCA_037957365.1 of Torreya grandis. Classification (NCBI taxonomy): domain Eukaryota; kingdom Viridiplantae; phylum Streptophyta; class Pinopsida; order Cupressales; family Taxaceae; genus Torreya; species Torreya grandis. The sequence continues at coordinate 1,016,831 of JARHVA010000935.1, read as the reverse complement.
ATCCAAATATGTAATAATATTTACATTTAGATAAGTTTTTTATTCATAAAATCTTGATTCACCTACTCCATCACTTGATTTGCCTGCACAACTAATCACCTTCTAAACTGATTCACCACTATTGTGAATCCAATTAACCTGGTAAGTTCCAAGGATTTTTTTAATATATCCCACTAAAATTAACCATGGGACGAATTGGGATGAGTCCCATAATTGGTAGTGTGAGTGGTAACATAAACATTGCTTGCACCCAAGGTGGGAGCCATAAACTATGTCTTGGGTAACATATTAAGATGGGTAAGACTCATCTTGTTTATCTAATTTAACTCTTTATTACCCTCAAAAAATAAATTCATGATGAAGGGAAAAGGTTAAATTTTTTATATAAATAAGAATAAGGTGATAAGATATAAATTCAAATTGATTAATAATGTTTTATAACATAGGAAATAGAACAAGGAACAAAGGGACACATTCGTATAGTTTGAATGTGTACTATTAGAAATGAAACCAAATAAGATGAAAAGAGGACATGGTTGAATAGATCAATTTTTTACTACAAGATAAGAAACAAAATAGGATGAAGAGGGTACACAGTTAGATAGGGTGATTGTGTACTAAAGGGAAGCAAGATGAACAGTTTATAAGAGACTTTTTTTGTAAGATGAAATTATTCTAAAAATAGACAATTTTTTTATAAGATAATATATATGAAAATAAAATGAAACACATAATAAATTATGTCAATAGTATTGATCTAATTAGAAAACACAACACAAATCTTGCACTAATGCTAGCTAATGGAAGTTTTAAAATATAAAATATAATGATCAAAGAGCAAACATCATATTGAATGTAATTGATAAATCATTGGTCATTTTTGAATTTTATTAAGTTATAATAAATTTTAAAATTAATGTGATATGGAGTTGGCTAAAATAAGGAAATAGAAAGCAATCTATGGATAGTTTTAGGTAGTTTAGACTATAATGGATATGTATTGGTGATGGTATTGGCTTGGTATTGGGGCCTAACCCTCACTTCATAATCATGTAGTTTTAATTGTGTTATGTTATTTATCAATATATACCATCAACTACGTATTTGTAATTAGCCAAAAAAACCAACTTAGCTTCCCCCTTGATGAAGAAATATAAGTAGGTAGGACTTGGGAAGAAAAATATTTAATAATTTTTGTGTAAAGTGATTTGGAAGTAGGTTCAAAAAAGAAAATAAGTGTGACTTAATTGGTAAATTAAAAAAACACCTAGTTAATATATTTTTATTAATCTTAGCATGCAAGTAGCTAAAATGAAATGTGAACTAATTACTAACAAGATAGGTTATTTCCTTTGACTATGAAGAGTACAAAGTCAATTTAGGTGATATTGTATGCAAATAAAAAAATAGAGTCAATAGAATAACTACTATTCTATGAAAATAAAATATAAAAGAGTATAATTGAATAGGTTGACTATGTCTTCTAGAGATAAAATAGGCTACAAAACTATGTTGAGTTAGTTGACCCAGTTAGTTGTAAGCTTTTAGTTTAATAGGCTGCACACTTGTGAAAAATAATATTGTAAATGAAAAATTGAAATGATATAGATTGTAAGAATGAAACTTAGTGGTTTTGAAGATGATTATTTTGCATATTTTATGTTTTTTTGATCAATTACTAATTTAAATATTCTAAAAATAGATTTAATGGAGTTTGTAAGACCTATGTTGAAAGAGAATCTATGAATAGAGTAAACTAGCTCAAATATGTATGCAAACTTGTATGTTAAAAAGGATAACTATGAATAGAGTCAACTGGAATGACTATGTATGTAATCTTGTAATTGAATAAGATTTTATTGAGTTGATAGATCTAGTAACTTGTATTTGGAGAAGACCTACACAAATAGTGTAGAGTCATTTTGGAGTGATTATGTGTTAAACCTATCCACAGACTATCAAAACTATACCAAAATGTTCAATACAGTACTATAAAAATGTAAATGTATCATATGATGATAAAATGAGTGCATGAAAGAAAAAATATAATGGTTTGATTCACATTGATTTTACCATAATGTATACAAAGGAAAATCTATCTGACTTATTAATCAATCCTATCTCATAAAAGATAAATCCTACTTACACTTCTATTTGTTGATAGATTAGATATTCAGGGCCATGACCAAGATGGATCTACTATACCTAACCAAGTGACATCTTACCATAATAAAATCACTAGAGAGGGTTCTAAAGCCTCTAGTAAAGCAACATGAGAAATAACTCTAGTTAGGTCATATGTTTTTATATTCACTAAGTAAATGCAAAGTAAATTAAAATCTAATATACTGCTCACCAGATCTTGTGGCACAAAGTGGGGTTAGTAAATATAAAAAATTAACATACATATAAAATATATACTCAAGTCAATGTATAGGAAATATTAATGCATGGGAGATAATTAAAAATGTTATTTTTTCTATTTTAACAAAAGAGGAACAAAATTAGGAATAAGTAGCTTTGAATATGAACCTGTTGATCCTTAATCTCTCCCTTGGCGAAGGTCCTTCACAAGAGGTTGTTATGGTATGTAAGGATAACAAGGATAAGTTATCTATAGGCTAAACAACTTATTTACTAATCTAAAATTATTATTTAAAAGAAAAGATAAGTATCTCCAAATAAAGTATTAAAACTCTAATAAATGATCCTCAAATATAATGGTGGATAATTATATGTGCAATATAATATTATTATTCTTCTCTTCCTATCTAAATGATGAAAAATGGATGTGTATATATAGATTAATCTAACCTTTAACATTTTCAAAAGTTTATTCAATAGGGTTGGACCAATTTTAATTTATATCATTAATATATAAAAATAATTTATATCTCGATCTAGGTTGGCTAAGGTCAACCTAGACCCGTAATGTGCAAATATCAAATTGAATATAGTGTCAACTTAGGCCAGCATTGTTCATTAAATTTAAAAAGGTATCTTAGGCTTAGGTATGGGCTAAGTAAGATAGTGAATTACTTTTAGGAGTGTGCAAGGGAGGTTTTGAATCTTAGGGAAGTATATAGGAGATGATTTTGTAGATAGAAAGTGGTAGTATCGGGGATAACAATCCTATGAAGGATCGATGGTCTTCCCACCCCTTTCTCAATGCACCCTTTAAGGTATTTAATCAAAAATATTGAGACTCAATAGGTTCCTATAAGAGAGAAATCATCAATATTTGATAAATTTTTAAAATATTATGTGTATACAAATGCCACTTAAATAATATCTAGGTGGAGTAGATGGTTGAGACAATGTATGTTGGTGTCTAGATACTAGATATATAATATTACAAAAGGAATTATGAAGAGAGATTACGTTTTTTTTTAACCCTCTCATTATATTGATAAATTTACCTAATTCATTAAATGATAGGTTTGGTTAATAAATAATAACAAACCATAACTATAATCATAAATTGGAGCCCAAAGTGGGCTATAAATGCATCCATATTTCACATATTTACAGTAAAATGAAATATAATTTTTAAATATTGTTAAATTAAAAATCAAAAATCAAAAATAGAGAAACATTAAACACTAGATCAATATCTAGGGTTTTGGGAACCAAAGGTTGAGTTCACCAAATGTTTAACCCTTAATTGAGATGGTTAAATATAGTATAGGTTTAATAATATATAAATGACTAATCACAAGGGTCATAAACATATTTTATATCAATCCAATTAATTTTCAAACTCAAATAAACAATATTCTATATTTATAATACTGAGATATGTTAAAAATAGAAATCACAACTATTAATTGATATTACAATAAATTAGAAATAATAGTACTCAGCTGGTTTATAGTGTAGATGTATATCTATGTTGAAATAGGATGGAAGTGGATTAGATTTATATCTTTGAAAAATAATCATATTCTATAAATTTACATTCTAGATCTTTAAACACTTTTATCAAATCTAGAGGGTTACATTGATGTTAATATCTAATTTGAACATAGGTGTTTGGTATAAATTATCAACTATATTTGGGTGTGGATGCCTAGAGCCTTTTGGTTTTTTTTTCTCCTTTACTTTGGTGTGTTCAAATCATGCACATAGGCTATTACTCTTTTTTAAATTATCAAACCCTATCTTCCACACCCTTCGAGTGATCATGGAGAAAATGGGTTAGTGGGATCATGGTTTCAATTTACCCCAATGAACCCTTTGTCAATGAACACTACCTATATAAAAAATACTCTAAAGAGGGTGTCAGAATTATGTAATTCTCCCCTATGTGTTATCTTGTGTGTGTATCAATATCAAACATGTGATAAGCAAGTACATATAATGACCTAAACTATAACTTGTAAATTATGGATCATGGAGTGTTCCTTGAGTACTTTAAACTTATATATGGGATATACCTATGACTAATTTAAAATATGATATAATATGGAATCTTTGATCACTTGAATACTTGATTGGGTACCTTTAGTATGTTTCCTTGTTAGTTTTTAGGTTTGTGCTAAGTGAAGAATGAATGGGGGTCGATCTTGTATATATACCAATATTTTTTGAAAATATACAACATAAAATAACTTGGGCCAACCATAGGGACATGTTTAATTTAAAATTTTTATGACTTTAAAACACTGGACACTTAGTTTGGCATAAGACACTAGTGGCAATGTAGGCATCTAGATAGAACACAAGTGTATAACAAGTTATAAAATAGGTAAAGGTCTAAAAATTGTAGAGTATGATAACATAAGTAGGCTTATATAATTTTATGCAATACAAAAGATTTTGTCATCAAAATGACATATGGTTTGACTAAGAGATATGCATAGGCATAAGATATATCAAATGTGAGATTTTTGACAAAATGAAGGTCTTAAAAACTGAAGGGTAAAACCATGAGAAGTACTTTCCAAATATACAAGACTGAGTTGTTATATAATTTATAATTAGTGTCTACATTACCTTTCTATTGAATGATTGCATGTAAATATCATAGTCTCTATCATGGAGTGCATAATACTTACTTATGAGAAACCCTAGGGATATAAGAATAAAAATATAAGTAATTCATATGTAATTAAGATAGTCAAAGTATAAAGAAAAAAACTCTCAAAACTAATAAAATCACATAGAAGATTGGCAAACTAGGAGTGTAAATCCTAGGTTAGAACCAATAATCAAAACATGTAATGAAAAATGATTTAAAATGAGTGTATAACATATTAGATTATGTGAGAAAGAATGTAAACATTTTAAGTAAATGAAATATAAATTTAATAAAAATCAAACAAATATATGGAAGTAAATGAATGTAAGCTCATGTAATATAAGCATGTAAAATCAAACACAAATAAAACATAAATGACTTAAAATGAATATTTAAATAAAAATGTAAGAGAAGCATGCCAAGTCAAAAATAAATAAAAACTTTTAAGAATGTAAAATTCCATGTGTAATATAAGTGAAGTCAAAAAATAATAAACAAGAACATTATAGATAAATTAAAAATCAAAAGCTCTAAAGAATAATGACTCAAATGTAGTGATTTATCTTAAATACAATGTAAGAAAACATATCCATATAATGACATGATTAATATGATAATGAGATGGTATGGTAATAACATGTGAAGGGATGTTTATGGGAAAAGCTATAGTCCTATTTAGGGTATTACAATGTAACTCATAAACTAGAAACCAAGAGGTGTAAGAAGGAAAATGTGATCAAAGATGGGATCAACTAAGATAAATATCAGAAAAATGGATAGTGGGAATAATGTGATATAGATAAGTAATGTGATTCACCAAATGGGTGATGTGAACATACTTATAAGGAATGAGACCCACTAGACAAGTGGGCAAGGTTAAAAAGTGTCAACATCAAAGATATAGGACACTCTAAATAATGGACACAAAATTTAGGTGAATAAATGAAGTACATACATCATCCCATGAAGTCTATATACATTAAAATTAAAATGTTCCTAATTTCCCACAACATGTTCTCCCACTCCTTTAAACCCCTTACAGAGTCGTCAGTCTATTACAAAGATTGGGTAACTGTGTGAGAAGATAGGTCACTATAAGTATATGATATAGTAAGACCTCCTACCCTATTCTATTGGGCTACATCACCCCAATGGACCTTATATATAGTATGATGCCAACTATGGGGTTTGATATTTAACTAGAATAAGAGGCAAGAGGTGTGCCAAATAGAGATCATGTTTTTTCATGTGATTTTAATTTTAAGATTGTATTTTCATTTTTATCATTGAATTTTTATTGTATGATATGAAATTAACTCTTTTGGATTTTTATATTCATCCTCCATATTTATTGAGAGAGACAAACATTAATGATATAGGTAACTATACATAAGAGATCTTACACTTGATTACTAAAGATACAGACTAATTATCATGATGTCTAAAGACTCATAGACTTTCCGAAAAGTAAGTGTTCAATCTCAAAAATTACCTATATGTGCTTCAAATAAAAGGAGATAAGGTAAATATGGTAATTTTGAGAGATCCATCCATGTAATAAGTGATATAATGGTGAATATGCTGATATTTGATCACAATGAGGTAAAATAGTGTTATGAAAGGGACATGGATAGGTTGTTATAGTCATGCCACTAGAAGTTGTACTAACCTACAAGGGATTTAACACAAGCACTAAAAAATGTAATAGTCATCCCAAGAGATGGGGAAGGTAAATGGTCATCCTAAAATAAGGGAAATAAAAATAAGGAAAATCACAAAGATACTAAGGAAAAATTGAAAAAAATGTGATAAAAATGAAAATCAATAAAAAACCCAAGGTTGATACCTAGTAACCATAAAGGAAACAAATGATAAAATTAATGTGATATAAAACCAAAGAATCAAAAACTAAACAATGGTGTAATATAAATAAATTAAATAAAACACACAAAAATAACTAAACATGAGACAAAAATAACATACAAAATATATGTTAATGTATATATCAAAAATGAACATGTGAAATACAAGACTATGTGTCTCAAAAGGTTTCTTGAAGTTGAATTTACTTATGATTGTGAAATATAAAAGAATAAAAAACATAATAGGATGGCCTAAAATTTAATTTGAGGTAGGGATGTGAATTAAAAGATGTCCCAAATTTTGAGGTGACATGTGGATGGGAATCACAAGATGTCCTAACATGTGATGTAGAGTGAGGTGAAAACAATTGTTAGAATGAATAACATCGAGATGGATGATGGAATTTAATAAAATTGAATAGGATGAATGAACTACATTAGGTTGGAAGATGCAATTTTTTGAAATTGAAATGGTAGGATAAATTACATTGGGTTGGTGAATTGAGTTTGATAAAACTAGACTGTGAGAATGAACCACATTAGGTTATCCGATGTAGTTTTTTGAAACTCTATAGTTAGAATAAACTATATCAACCTTGCTCATGTGGTTTGATGAAATTGGATTATTATAATTAATTGAATCAGGTTGATTAATGTATTTTGATGAAATAAAACTATTATAATGAAGTACAATGGGATATCTAATGTAATTATAGATAGGTAAATGCATTAACATGTTAGATTTTAAGGATGTTGAAATTTACATAAGAATTCTAATAGAGGTTTGAAGAGGTATATAAGCTAAAGGCGGACCATTTGTTATGTGATTTAGATTAGGAATTTAAAAAAGGTTCTCCTTGTGTTTGTGTCACTTAAGAGGTTAATGTTTGATGAATATAACCACCCGCTTGAAGTTGTTCATGTTAGTTATACTTTCCTTATTATGCAAGAATGAGGATCCAGTATGGTTTGGACAACATTAGTGGATGATTTGGGATTAAGAGGGTGTTTAAATTGGCATTAGGTACTTGATTATGATGTGATTTTGGTTCATTAGATTGGTCTTGAGATACTTTAATATAGTTTTATAATGTTGTTGAGTAATAGTCTCAATATTGAACATGCAAGTTAGGAAATTTGAGCATATCCTATTCGAAGGATGAAGAATAATAATGAGCAATGAAGATGAATTTTTAATGGGGATTCTAAGTTGTAAAATGGAGATGGATATGTTTATGAGGCTATATAACTTAGTCATAATCTAGAGGTGGGACTTCTAGTCAGGAATGACCAGGCACATATTACTCTTAGCCCTAAGTTGGAAAAAAATTCTTCAACTAGCAAGGGTAGGATGGGTGAAAGATAAGAATGTTTTGAAGGTAAGAGAAATTGGGAAGCTAAAGTTAAAAAAAAACAATACAACAAGAGGAGATTTAACCTATCCAAGAGATTCATATTTCAAGGGATGTAAAGGTTTTTTTTGTTGAAGTTTATGATTCAATGATTTATAGAGCTTAAAATATAATGGATTATGCTCTCATTGGGAAGTTTTTAAGGGCTCAACCATAAATTGATGTTTTCAAAAAATGGGTATAAATAAAATGGATTCTAAAGGGACTCTTAGATATATCTTCTATATCTAATGTATTTTTTCTAATACGGCTAAATAATGAGGAAGACTATGCATGAATTTTAGTAGGTGGATCATGGTTCTTGGGGAGTATGAATTTTCCAAAGGAAATAGAAAACTAGATTTGATCCAAACAAGAATTAAATCAACCTAATGAAAACTTAGGTTAGAATTCTAGTAATTCTAATGAAATTTTGGGAAGAAGATCTAATGATATGCATAGCCAATACTTTTAGATATCTCATCATCTTTTATGTATCTGATAAGGCTAGAATCATACTAATACATGACAATTTTTGTGATAATTCCTTTGTTAACTAGGAGTTAACCAATTTTTTATATTAATTATACTTAAGGAGAATGGGTTAAAGGAATTGAATATGAGGATTGAACACTAAAATTTAATACCTATCATAATCTAAGACTTATAATAATGATTTATTATTTACACATCAAGAAAGTGAGTGGAAATATGGGAATAAAAGATAAACAAGTGTGAAAAAATAAACTATGGAGGATATATATAAGTTTGTAGCATCTAACTCTATAAATAAAAAAGATAATGGATTGGGAATGGAAATAACTTTGAAGGAGAAAGAAAACACAACAATGGATGGAAATGATTAGTAAGAACATATTAATGTTAATAGTAAGGAACTCAGTAATTTACCAAGGTTAAAAGATATTAAATATAATGTTTTTGTATGATTCATGGAGGAAAGAGAGATGATGGCTCCAAGATGGGAAGAGAAAGAAGGTAGATAGAGTGAGAACAATATTGTTGAGGTAGGGGAGTTTTGTAAAGAAATGATAGAACTTGTAGAATAAGAATATTCTAGTAAGGTCTCTATCTCTTATTTTGGTCTAAAATTGAATTATGGATTATAAATATGGAAGGTGTATCCATTCATGTGTCCTCTAGAGACTAAGGAGGAGGAAGAAAAGAGAATATCAAAAGATAAATATGATGAAACAATTTATTTCTTTTACAACTGGTATAAAATGTTACATTCCCCATAAAGTAGAAAAGGAAAAGAGGTTAAGGATATATCAAGTGTGAATATAATATTTGGAAGAAAGCATATGAATGTTGGATCAAATATAACTATATATAAACCATCTTAGAAATAGATTTTAAATAAAAAATAGAAATAGAAACTATTAATGGTCTTCAAAGCATGTTATCTTTGAGACATGACAAATACCAAGCCAAAGGATCTAAATGAATCTTATTATGTTGAAACTTAGAGAAATTAATAATAATAATAATAAACACATAACTATTGGCTAGATTTGTCCTACATACAAAAGTTTTTTTGGATGGATCAGTATTTTGGAAGTCTTGATATGGAGTGAGAAGCTAAGCAGGGTTCTTGTTGATTGAGTGATCCAATGCTGAAACGAGAAAACAACATTCCACATGAAAGCTTTCGAAAACATATTAAGTAAGATTAAAGTGTAATTTGATGATTTTTGGGAAGTAGGGTTTGGAAGTAAGTCTAAAATTGAAAGTAAAATATCTATCAGGTTTCCATGATGTTCAAGTGTTCATAGGGGCATGAAGAAGGTTTACACAAAGTCTCAAAGGTTTATTAGAGCCTTGATGGGTCCAAAGATGATTATCACAAGCCTAAGAGAAGCCGGATAGTCATAGCATATCATGTAAGAAGGAACATGCCATTTTTGTTGTACATATAGTAAATTTACATAGGATGCCTATTAAATCCAAAGCATCACATGTAGATAATGTATTTTGTGTCAATGGCATTCCCTAAAAATTTGGTGTCTTGATGTATTTTATATATCAAGATATAAGCTTTCAAAAATGATTTAACAATGTGGGATGTGATCAGGGATGTCAAGTTAAAGCCACATTAAATATCCCTTTGAATTCAAAAATATTCAAAGGATTCTAAGAGTGAACATAGTGTTTCCAAGTGTCAAAATATTGATTGATCAAATCATATATCAATGGCATGAAAATAATATCTTGATTCAATGGGGACATCAAGATCAATGACATGAATTAAATCATGCAAATCAAGATCAACATCAAGCTCAAGGTCAATAATTTAGAGGATCCTAAGATTGAATGTCAGCATGATAAGTGGCATAATCATGGTGAATGAGAGGATCAATGGTCCATGTTTGATCAAGTAAATCAAGATCAATGGTGCACATTCAACCTTGAAGAAAAGATCAATAGTAAAAATGAGATCAAAAGGTCAATGAGCCTAGATTACATGTGAGGCCACCACATGGTGAAAATTTATAAATGGATTAATAATGGGAGTAATATCAATATATTTAAAGTGGGTTTGCCAAGTTCCACAATTCATGAATCCCAAATCAAAGATTGATTGAGAAAATTCAATAAAGTTCTAAGAGGTGAAAGATGTTATCACATATTTTAATTTCATATGATGATAGATTTAAATATGATAAATAGCATGAAAAGGATGCCACATAGGAAGACACATCAGATCAAAAGATTTTGTGGACCTAGGTAGGCAAATGCATAGAACCAAGATCTAGATGTAATCCATGTTTAACTAGAACAAATATTTTAAGTCTAAGGGCTGCCATTAAATCTCTGATTGGACCTCTATTTTGATAATTTGAAACCCATAGGACTTGTTTTTAGAGGTTAAAATTTTGTTTCACAATTGTGTTCATCATTCAAAGAAGGATATCTACATGTATAATGATCTCTTGGCTTCTATGATTCTCACTATTAGAATAGGTATATTTAGACCTAATAGAGATCAATAATGAGGCTATATAGACTATTTTATATTCATTGAGGTCATGACTATATGAAAACTAATAAATGGGATTAGTTTTAATCTATATTAGACCTATCTCTAGGGTTTGAAGTAGGAATAGAGTTGTGATTATGAAAATATGTGTCTTATATTTTGACATGATCATATCCTTGACAAATAGGTACCTACATCCACTTAAAGTAGACATTGTCATGGCTTTGTTAGGTCCATGGATATGAGGCTTTTGTCCTTATAATGAATCCTAGTGAAGGATGGTGTAGAAGTTTCAAGAAAGATATTTAGAGATTGGAGAGAGCAGGTGGAGCATTCAATTCTTTTTTAGAGCATTTAAATATTTTCTCTTCTTGGTAAGATCATGACTCATCATCCTTGAAAAATTCTTGTCTTCTAGTCTATTTCTCAACCAATGAGAAAGCTGGAAGGCTATTTGAGATAATGAAGGGTAAAATTGTCAAGAAGGATTGCTTCTAATTGACCAAAAAGTGGTTGGTAATTAATTGAAAGGTGGTATAAGATAATTTATTGATTTATATGGCATGTTTCTTCTCTCTCTCCACCTTTCTCCCATACCTCTCATTTTATTCCCCATTTGGTAAAATATACTCACATTTTTTAGAGTATCAGGAGACTCTCATTTTGATAAGGATAAAACCTATCAAAAATATGTAAAGACTACCTCTTAAAGCAATAAGATAAATTTTTACCTATCTCATACCTTTAAATTTTTTTAGCAAGCTTGTACATGATGGCATTATGAAGGAGTGTCTTCCACATCCATTATCCTTCTTTCTTGCCTCTTTTAAGGTGTTTTCAAGCTATTGTAGGTATGAAATTATGATATTTATACCATTAATGGATGTTTGGTGTGAGTATTAGAATTCCTCTTTGCTTCATTTATTACTTCATGATCCTAGTTTATGAAACACTTATGTAATTAGCTAGTTTAGGAGGTTGTGTGAGCCAATATTGACTTATGATGAATTAGTGTTGGTGATTTGTTATTTTTGGGAATAGTGGAGTTTTATCCCTATTTAATAAAAATTTTTGATTAGAATAAATTAGTAAATAATATTCCTAATTAAAGCTACTGATTTGTGAAATTAGATTGCAATTAGACCTTTTCTGAAAATAACAATGAGAGAGAAAATTAAACGTAGTTCATTTTGGAATATTTAGACTAAAATAGGGTTTGGAAATTTAGGTGAAAGATTGGGATAGTGTCATAAATAATATCCTAGACTTCATTTTTTGATTGGATAGGAGTAATAGAAATGGACACCATGGGCTCTAGTGCTATAGTTTCTTGGCAATCTTGTCTTTAGGATCTAAGCTTTTTAGGTTTAATTGTACTACTTAGTATGATCCTATATACCAAATTTTAGGTTTTCATTTATGACATATCTACCTATAGAGATTATTATTTGTGTACTTTTTTTTTCATGCAATTGAATGAACTTGGGAAAATAAGGAAAAGGGGTTAGTGTGTGTAAGATACACTAGATGTGCTTCACACCCTATGTGTAGGCACATTTCCTACATACCAATACTTTGAGGAGGGATCAAGCTATATGTAGTTATCCATTTAAGAAATCTTGGTGCAATAGTGAATGAAATACAATAAATGATAAAATTAGTTATGCTTGAGATGGCTAGGGACTAGTTTGAAGACTTGATTTAGCTTGAAAGTGTATAGGTTGGTTGTACGAAAAGAATAGGGAAGATTACTTGAGTAGTCTTGCTTGCTTGAATGATATTTTCCAATCCTTTCAAAATGATATTTGAATGGGATTTTATAGGGATTTATTGGTCATGGGTAAGATTAAAATAGACTAGGCTAACATAATGAATAAGAGGAATTAGGGAAAAATGATAACCTAGGCTCAAAATGTGAATGGGTAAGATCATTGAAAAGGGGACACCCTAGGGTCTAGAGCTATAGTTCAAATTTGGTGCTATTGTCTTGAGTAGATGAGACCTAGGGGGATGTATTAGTCATGAAAAGAGGGTCCTGACTCAGTTGGGGTCATGTCTGGAAGGCCATTGATGACTGGGAATTAGTGAAAATAAGACTAAGAGGTTCACGAGAGAATGTAAAAGGGACCTAGAAATTGGATGTCTTTATCCATGCTCGAGTTACTATTTTTTGCATTTTATATGACTACATTTTCCCCACATTATTTTAGTGATGCATCAAAGTGAAATACTAGGATAAAGGAAAATAGAAAGTGTACCTAAAATTACCTATAAAGGTGAAGCCCATGAAGCTTGTTTAATGTTGCATAGTGCATAGAGAACACATTATGTAAGTATGAATATTTGAAAGGGAAATAGAGAGTAGATCAATTATTAGTATATGTAATAGAAAATAAGAACCTAAAAAGCTGAGTAAAAGATAGGAAAAGAAATAAATGAATACCCCTTAATAATTACATGAACCAATATAAAATTTTTTTTGATTTGAGTAAGGTTGAGTAATGCTAGACGTGTTGGATGATGTTGTATGAAAAGTTATATCATGAATGCAGTTGAGTTCTCAATTCCCTAGAAAGTGGCTAAAGAATGCAAAGGGTATCCATTTAGCTCCATCATCACCCACTAAGTGAAGCTAAATAATTATGTGTGTGCTAATTGATGTCTGGATTGTGTGTATAATCCCTCTAAATAGGTGGCTCAAGAATAAAAAGGCTATCCATTTATCTCTATTATTACCCTATGAAGTGAAGCTAAGAACTAATACCATTATGTATGAATGTGTATGTCATATGAGATGGATTTTGAATCCCTTGAATAATTTTTAAATTTGATAGTGTGGTATGGATAGATGAATGTGTGTTGGAAATTAGACCAATTTTGGCTAAATCAAAATAGATGGGGATTAGGCTTGTATGAAAGACACTCTAAAACTAAATATTTGGCTTATGTGGAAGCCACTCAAGAACTCAAGTAATTGGTAATGTGGAGGTTAGACTTATATGAAATACACTCAAAAATTATGACAACCACTTGTAGATGGAGTAAGGCACACAACTCTTGAGAATGCTTAGGTAATGCTAAAAACTAAAAGAAAAGAAGTAAAAGTGTTGTGCAATCTACCCCTAATCATTGGTGTATAAAACATGGATTCTTATCTTGAAGTTATACCAACTATCATATCTAAAAATATAAGTGAGAACTAATCATGATGTGCATGATGCCCCCTATGTTTTGATTCTCTAATAAAACTATACTGAAAACTATTGATCTGAACTAGTCTGATTATGCAAAACTATAATTAAACATACCCTTTCTACCTACTTCTATAAAACTTGATTATTTTGATGTTTTAATAGGAGAACTAAAAATGGACACCCTAGTGTGTTGTTATAGTCTAGCCTTGACACTATTGTTTTTGGCTAAAATTGATCACTATTTTGGAATTTTGACTATTTTCCAAGTCTATTCTAAGTGGTTTGATGACTAGTTGTTGTTCTGCTTATTCTGAAACTAGATTTTTTTAATGATAGAATTATTGATCTCTATAGCAAAACCCCTATTTGTTGCCCCCTCTTTTGAGGGTAGGAATAAGTACCCTATAATGACCATCCTCAAAAGAAGAATCCATGCAAGTGTGTTAGGCTATAAATGTACATGATATAGCAATGATAATCAATAAGATATCTCAAGATCTATCATGGTTTAATTTGAGAGATTATTAGATCAACAGGGGTATGCCTAGATAGATTTAATAATATAATATAATGTGCACTATACTAAACTAAAATTGAAGTTTTAGTTTCTATTTTTTTATTTGTTAGTTGGAGGGATGGAGCATGATGTTCATCATGGAATCCAAGAAAATAATAAAAATGCATGATATGGATCATGGAATTATAAGAAATCAAAATTAATCAAGAAACAAGCACACAAAGCAAGAATTAAGATGCATATAAGGGTGGCTAAGGGGCTTAGTAAACAAGGTACATGGGCACATGCCACTCAAACTGGAAAACAAGCATAAAATGCATGTTCAAATGCCACATACACATATAATTGAAACAAGAAAGGTTGCATGGAAGCTGTAATCACATAGAGGAGTATAGGTAAAGGACATTGGCAAATGTCCTAAGGCACACACATGAATAAAAGAGAAGGACATTGGAAAATTTCCTAAGGCACATACAAGAGACATGCACTAACTATAAATGTAATCTAATAAGATACACTAAGCAAGGAGAGAAAGCATGTAATAAAGAGAAAGATAGAATCACATCTAATTAATCAAAGTTAGAGTGAAAGTATGCAAGACATGTTTAGTACAAGATTAGGTATATGGTAAGAGATACACAAGTACTAGATACTAGTGAAATGTTGATATATTAATCTATGTAATCTAGTAAGTAATGAACATCAGCATGATAACTTGGAGTGTGTAGTTTAGGAATGACATAATCTGAATGATGTAGTCATGTGGAAGATTCCTCCATTGGGTATATATATTAAAGTATGTCTCAAATGTAGATGTAGGATACCCCCTCAAATGGGTAGATTGAAGAAATCAAAGAGTTGGATATCACTACACACACTTAAAGAAGATCAATTGAATCATGGTAATGTAGATAAATCAACATACAATAGTCTAAAACAACAAATGTAAGTCCTAGCATAGTAGTAGTAGTGTAAAACATGGATGATGTATACAATCAAATTTTTTTTTGGTGTTTTGAAAATTTTGAATGTTTTTTGATTTTGAAATGTTATTTTGGAATATTTGAACTATGTACAATCAAGTAGAAGAGACTATGTACAATCAAAGATGTAAAGAGATGATACTAACTGATGAGTCTCATTTGAGACTCCCTATCATGGTGTCTTGTACCAAACAAAGGAATTGTGCATGATTGTGAAGCATGAAGGAATGGTTTTGAATATGATTGAATATTTGGATTCATTTTTGGTATCTCAGAAATCATAATAACCTATATTGGTCCACTCATTATTATCATCTTGATTTTAAACCAATGAAATGCTAGTGTTGAATTTTGTTGTATCTAGATCTTTTCCTATGATAAATTATGTATGTGAATGGTTTGACTTAAGATTTTTAACAAATCCCAAACTTTGGTGACAAACATTATCAACTACTTAAACAAGAGTAGTGATGCCTTGAGCATGTTTGGCCAATCCTAGACCTTAAAAATTGAACATTTATAGATATTTTTTTACCAAACCCACATTGCTTTGAAAGTTGAGCCTCATTTTGGAGAAGTATATTTACATATTTTTCATGTTTTACCTATGCTTATGTTACTATTTGTTTCTTTGATTTTTCTTTTTGATCCTTTTGTTATTATGAGTTATGCTTTGGTAACCATTTTTGTACTATTTCTAAATTTGACATGTGGATTGCTTGACAAATTTACCTTGTATAGGGTCCTCATTAGAAATTATATATTATAAAGGTGTTTTCAATTCCAAATGTGAATATTTGTTATTCCCATGAATTCTATGATATGCACAATAATATTTGGATCTTCTCACTAGATGTAGGGGAGGGAGTTTGATAAACTTAGATTTAATCATTTCCCTTAGTACCTCACTTGAACTATTGTTTGATCTCTAAATGCTTTGTGAATCCCTAGTTATGGAGTTAATTTTTTTTCATTTCTTGTTATGATATGTAGCATTTCTCGCAACCAATTAACTACGTGAAGGTGCATATGCATGATTGACACTAGGGTGTCATTGAGGATTTTGTATTATAATCTAATTTTCCAATGTTATGATTTTGTCATGTAATAGTTTATTCTACATTTGTAAATCTGAAATTAACTTTCTCATACTAGTGATGTGATCCCTTAGAGTCTCACAAGTACAAAACCTAGTTGCTTCTGATTGAACATGTAAGAACATATGATAAAGAGGATTTAAAAAATATATAGGATGAATGTATGCATTGAGAACAATAGTATAGGCTGCCTCACCTTTTAGATGGGTGATAACATGGACCTAGTTAGAGAGAGAGTAGCTATCACCCTCTTGAGGGAGAGGAGGAGAATGGATTATTTTCCTCTACATGAAATATGACATTGAAACAAGAGTAGCCAAGGATACATATACATCTAGGTATAAATCATGTATATGGGATAAAATTCATGTAAGTGGAGTTATAAATTTTATAACAATATGATTATAGAGAACATTCCACATCAAAGATAGAAAACAAGGGATGAAAAGTATGAAAATATGCATTGATTTATAAAGAACTTTGACATGTGCTATGATATGTCTAATATGTGTAGCATGATAAACTTGAAAAAAATTCCATATGAGAGATAGAAAGCAAGGGATATAAAGCATGAATTTATGCCTCAATGAATAGAAATTTTTGAAATGAATCATAACATTTCTGACATGTTTATCATGATAATCTTGAAATTTTTTCCATATGAGTGATATAAAGTAAAGGGTAGAGATCATGATTTTTTTCATAAAGGCATATAAGCTTTTGACATGTAACATAACATTTTGAATGTATTTAGAAAAATGGAGTTGGTAATAATTTTGTATGAGCAAAAGAGATTAAGAAAAAATAATTTTGAAATTTTATGCATTTTTGGCAATGAATTTTGTAATATCATCCCATATAATGAAACATAAACATGAAATGCAAAGGATGAAGCTTTGTACTAACATATGATATACTTCATCATTCATGTACATGATATGGCCCATTATGGTTTCCTAATTATTTGCAAGAAATGTAATAAACATTTATACTTAAGTGAGAGTCATTTTGTAATTTTATTATGGATCTAAGGTGATACCTCAAGAAGCAAATAGGTGCTAGTAAATGTAACTAGGGATTTAACAATGATAGTTTTGCAAAATACTATGAATTTTTGAAATTAAAATTAAATTTATGATTTAATTATGTAAGCCAAAATTCAAAAATTGATGGGAGAATGTTTGATTTAAGGGAACCTAGTATGTGCAACTAGGGTTTTGTGAAAAATGATTTTTTAAAAAAATTACCATGAATTTTTGGAATTTGAAGTGATTTTATGATTTTAATAATCAACTAAAAATATAGAAAATGATTGGAAAATTATTGGGAGCTAGTTGATGTAATTAGGGTTTAAAATAAATTTATTTTAAATTTTACTATAAAATTTTAAAATTTGAGATAAATTTTATATTTATATGTGCAAGAAAAAAAAAAGGAAATTATTAGATTAATACTAGAAAATTACTGGGAGCTAGTTGATGCAACTAGGGTTTGAAATAAATTTATTTTAAAATTTACAACAAAATTTTAATTTTCAAAGGACTTTTATAATTTTAATATTTAATAAAAATTGAAAAATTTATGGGAAAAATCAGCTAAGAATTTACCCATGGGTTTTTATGTGAAATTTGAAGTAAGTTGGGTTCAGGTGATGATTTGTTATTTTTAGGAATAATGGAGTTTTATCCCTATTTAATAAACAAGTCTGACTAGGATAAATTAGTAAATGATATTCATAATTAAAGCTACTAATTTGTGAAATTAGATTGATATTAGATTTTTTCTAAAAATAGTAGTGAGAGAGAAAATTAAACCTAGCTTATTTTGGATGGTTCAAACTAAGACATGGTCTAAAAATTTAGGTGCAAGACTAGGATAGTATCACAAACAAGATCTTGGACTTCATTTTTTGATTAGATAAGAGCATTAGAATTGGACACCCTGAGATATGGTTCTATAGTCCTCCCCTAATGCTATTGTCCTCAAGATCTAAAATTTTAGGGTTTTGTTCCCCTGCTTAGTATGAGCATATGTACCAAATTTTAGGTCTTCATTATAGGTAGAACTCCCTATAGAATTGATTATTCATGTACTTATCCTTTTTATACAATTAAATGAACTGGGGAAAATAGGTAAATGGGGTTAATGTATGTAATATGTATTAGATGTGATTCACACCCTATGTGTGGGAATGTTGCCTACATACCAATACTCTAAAGAGGGTCAATATATATGTAGTTATCCCTTTTAGATTCCTTGGTGAAATAGTGAATGAAATGTAAGAAATTCTAAAATTAGGTATGCTTGAGATGGCTAGGGACTAGTGTGAAGGCTTGATTTAGCTTGAAAGTGTATATGTTGGTTTTATGCAAAGAATAGGGAAGATTTCTTGAGTGGTATTGCTTATGGGTTAGATGAAACAAAACTAGGCCAACATAATGAATAAGAGGAATCAAGGAAAAATGATTACATGGGGTCAAAATGTAATTGGATAGGAGCGATGAAAAGTGGACACCCTAGGGTCCAATGCTATAGTCCAACTTTGGCACTATTATCCTGAGCAGATGAGACCTAGGGGATGGATTAGTCATAAAAAGAGGGTCCTAGATTAGATGGGATCAAGTCTAGAAGGCCATAGATGACTAATAATTACTAAAAATAAGCCTAATAGGGTCATGAGATCAAGCAAGAGGGACCTAAGGATTGGGTGTCTTTATCATGCTGAAGTTACCATTTTTTGCATTTTATATGACTAAAATTGGTTTCAAGCATATGTGATTCTCATTTAAATTTTGTGCATCAACTTTCTATCTCTCTTAGTTACCTTATAACCCCTCTCTATCTCTTTTCCTATAAAAATTAGTAGTTTAGGTGATCTACTAAGAGGAAGCTAGCCTTCTCCAGAGGTTCAACCTCACTATAGGATACCCATAGCCTAAGGTTACTCCAATATTATTGATAGTAGTGAGAGATATTGAAAAATTCTCCCACAAGGGTATAATTCTATGCCAAAATAATTTTTTGCATGCTCAATGGGACCCACTTTCAAATAATATTGGTCAAGTTTGATGTTGGTTTGATCAATTTTCAGTAGTTAAGGCTTTCATAAAATAGTATCTGGGGACTCCAAAAAATACTAAAACATTTTGGTACAAAGTAGTATCTATCTTTCATGGCAAAGGTGACTAAAGATCAACTTCTAAAGTTATTCCTTTTGAATTTGTTAAATTACCTTTGAACTTAGTAGAAAGGTTAAGGTTTTCTAACACTCATCCATATAAAGGGAACTTTCCTCCTAAGCTAATTTCATGATCCACCTCTACAAGAAGATTTTTTTTAGGTCCTTTCATTTCCATGGTAGCCCTTATACCTTTTCCTTTTATGAATTTCAATGGTCAGATCCCTTTAGACCTATAGTAGTATGATCTTATTCTAGTATCAACTCTTAAAATTGTCCATTATTTCATAAGAGACAAGTCTATATCCCCTTCTAAACACCTCATGGATGTGGCTAATTTTTGCATATTCTTAATGTCAATGAGGAAAATCTAGTTATTAGGTTATTAGAAATATCTTTCAAAGGCAAAGCTTTAGACTGGTATATACACCTTACTCTAATTCGATCACATCATGGATTTAGTTAGGTGATGCATTATCTAAAAGTTTTGAAGACAAGAGTGACCACTTTTCACTTATATAATAGTTAACTGCCATCAAGAGGGCTCCTCATGAGGTTAAGGAAGACTTCAATACCATATTTCAAAAAATTGGATGGGTTCCCAATATCTATTAGGGATATTCCAAAATTTGATTTCCTTTACTATTTTAAAGTCCTCAAAAGTGATATTTTAGTAATGATCTAGAATATGGGAAGAAACACATTACCAAATGCTTATGAAGTGGCAATTAGAGTAGATAATTGTTTAGTATAAGTTGGAAAGCTCACACCTAGGCCTCTAATGCTTTTATTTTATAAGATTTAACCACCTCCTTTCATCATTATTCCCATTTTTTTATCCCACCTATTCCAACACTTGATACCATATCTACACCAAAGCAAGGAAAGGTTTCAATTAATCAATCTAGTGATCTGCAAAAAAATAAAAATTTCCAAGAGCTTAAGAATAGGTTTCAACCCTTTGGAAATGAATTGGTGAATGTGAAAAGTTATCAAGCCTAGTTCCATAAACCTTATCAAGCTACATATCAACCTCAATATTAATCTTATAAGCAAATAAGACATAATACACAGTAAATTTACAAGTACAAGGCCAACCTAACTATGTTAGGTAAAATAATTATAATCCAAATGCTGCAAGCACCTATACTATATTGGTCCTTACTCATAACAACATTTCTCAAGAAATTAAGGGTACTATGCCTTGGAATTATTCTTTCATTCAATCCATTATCCCAAATGTTGAGTTCAATCAAGCTTTCAATGAGAAATGGAATCAAGGTGATACCTATGGATATAATCAAGCTCTTATGGCTTAGAGCACAAAAGTGCCTATGATGACAAAACTAAAATATCCTCAACAAAGATAAAACCTTAATTAAGAACCAAGCTAACTGGATGCTACAATGGTTAATTATGAGTAATAAGAATGTTATACACTCAATCAATATGGTAGTTCTAGCCAAGCATACATTCCACTATCAACTAATACAAGGCTTAAAAAAAGGAACATGGATGGTATCCAGGAATTAATCAAAGAGTCTCCTAATATTAATGCATTTATATCAAATCCAAATGAACCCATAACTACCCCAAAAGTTACAATAGATCCAAAAAAATAGAATTAAAGGAATGCCTTTGTACCACAAAACTCATAAGTGTAAGATATAGTTGTGGCTCCCAAAGCATAAGAAAAATTTGGTGGTTTGTCCATCAATATTGTGGAATAAATAAAAAATACAATGTGAGTCTGCCAATGTGGAACATGATTTCTATGCTTGGTTAGGTAGATATCCTTCAGGAAGGTTTGTCAAAGATCAATGTTTCATACAAGCCACCAAGAAAGGAAAATGGATTTCTCACTAATGAAACCAAAGGACCTAATGAAGGATAATAAAATAATGTGGTCAAGCCTCCTCCCTTATACATTTATGTAATCATTGGCAATTCCTTGGTACATAACTGCATGGTAAATAGTAGAGTAATTACTTTAGTGATGCTAAATTCAATAATAGATTAGCTTGGTTTGAAGTATGAACCCCAATATAAGGGATTTTTAAAACTTGATGGATCTTCCACCAAACTAGCTAGCATAATCAAATTTCTAAACTTGACCCTACATGCTTGTCCTAGTGTTCCAGTGGCTCAAGATGTCTTGATTCTAGATGTGCCTCCTCATTTTTATCCATGCTTATCCAAAGACTTCATAGCAAAAATTTGGGGTTATCTAGCAATATATTGGTCCTACATGGATTTAAAGATGAGGTATGGGACCAAGGTGTCTGTTAAATCTGAGATTATTAAATAATTTCACATTGAGCCTTATAGGCTAGATATCTCAAATATCAACTATACCATCCTAGATGAATATGAAGACCTAGTTGGTAAAAAACTAAACACTCATCCTAGGGAAATACCTAATATTTTCTTGGATGAATTATGAAGTTGAAATCAGCTAATTTACCCTCTATAAGGTATTAAAGAAAGATAATTGGGAGTCTATTGCTTTCATGAGGAAAATGAATCACTACCATCCCTCACTAGGCCACAAGAGGATACTAGTGGCTTGTAAAAATTGCTCTTTGATGGATCAAGGATAAAACATGGTGTAGGTGCAAGTGTGATGTTGATATCCCCATCCAATGATAAGTTTTTATCTTATTACAAGTTCCCATAAGTTTCTCTCATAATGTAGCTGAGTATGAGGGCCTTATCCATGGCCTTCAATGGGATAGTAGGAGGGGAATTAAGTAGTTACAAATATATGGGGATAGTGAGATAATAGTGAATCAAATAAAATGCATAAACATCTTAAATAATCCATTGATTAGATCCTACAAGCATGGATTATGGGACATTCTTGAGGATTTTTAAGCCATCCATGCAGTGCTAAGAAACCAAAATCAACATGCTGATACGTTGGAAACTATGGGAGATCTATTTAGCCTCCCAAATGAATTGAAATGGTATAAAGTGTATCCACATGTTAAATTGGTAGTAAGACAATTAGTGCCAAATAATGAATCTCACTGGTAGGTCTTTGATAATGACAAGAAAATTGCTTATTTCTTAAAGTAAGAAGTAGAGTTTTCCTCAATGAACCAAGATAAATTTCAACATCATTATGAAGATCAATTTTCTTAGTTGAGTTATACCAAAATTACAAAAGGTTTAATCACCCTTGAAGGTTTTTTCATGAGGGAAACCATGTGAGGAAAGACAAAGAAATAATGTCAACTAATGAAGATAACTATGAAAGAGTTTTTATCCATAGGGACAAGATACTCAAGCTTGGAAAGGTAAAGACTAGGGCTGAAAGGCATAATTTCATTGAGATTTATAAATAATATGTAGATATATTTGGTTGAGAATAAAATGATCTGAGAGGATTTGATCCCAAGCTAGCCCAACACACTATATAATTGGGGACTAGTGCCAAGCCTATTAGGTAGAATCAAAGGTCTATCAACCCTAAAATTGAAGAGTTTATGAGGAAAGAATTGACTAAATTGATTGAATCTAATATCATCTTTCCCATCAAGCACTCATGGGTGGTCAAACTAGTACTTTTAATAAATAAGAATGGGGAGATCAAATTGTGTGTTTATTTAAACGACCTAAATAGGGTCTCATTGAAATATCATTACCCCTTACCATCTATGGAGTAACTCCTTTATATAGTTATTGGTTCAAAACACTTCTCTCTATTGGATGGGTACTCAAGATACAACTAGGTGCTAGTAAGAGAATAAGACTAATACAAGATTGCCTTCACGACAAAGTGGGACACATATGCTTATCGTAAGATGCCTTTTGTATTGTCAAATATCAAATCTACCTTTCAAAGAGCAATGGACATTAATTTCCAAGGATTACTAAATAAAATGGTGCTTGTATACTTAGATGACATAAAAGTCTTCTCTAAGAAGGATGATGAGCACTTAGATCACCTAATATTGATTTTTAAGAGATGCAGGGAATATAAGATCTCTTTGAATCTTAAGAAATGTGTGTTTGATCTTCAGGAAGGCACACTCTTGAGTCATATTATCTCAAAATAGGGATTAGCTATCGATCCTAATAGAATAAGTGCTATCTTAGAATTATTCTTACCCAAGTATAAGAAGGGACTCTTCAGTTTCTTTGGGAAAATAAATTTTTTAAGAAAGTTTATGCCTAGTTTTGTAAACTTGGTCAAACCCAACACTTCCATGATGAAAAATAACCAAGTGCTCACTTGGTCAAATGAGGGAAAAGTAACTTTTGAGGCTATCAAACAATCCATTTTCTAATCACTCTCACTCATGAATCCTAACTTCTCAAGGGATTTCATATTATATTCCTTTTTCAATGTTGACAACATATCAGTTATGCTGATTCATAAGAATGGTGAAGGACTTGAGAAGCCAATTGCTTTTTTTAGTTAAGGGATGGAAGGATATGAGGTAAGGTATACTTTTATGTAAAATTAAGTCCTTTTAGTGTTAAGGATCCTAAAAAACTTTAGACAAATTCTCTCTAATATAAAATTATATCTTATGGTGTCTCATCCTAGATTGATGGATTTCCTTCTTAACAAGTACTTGAATGATAAGAGGGTTAGTTTGATTACCAAGGTCATAAAGTATGACTAGAGATAAAATTCACTAAGTTAGTGAGATTTAAAGGCTTGTGTGAGAATATGGTGGATGATATTCAATAAGATAAAGAAGTTTCCTTGGTAACATAAGACAACTCACAAATAGATACAACTCCACCTCACACTAGTTGGCCCCATAAAATGACACATATCTTGTTAATTACACTTAAGGTATGGATAAGGAAAAGATAAGTTATTATAAACTTTATTCCATACCTTATGCATTAGTTGATGGGATTATATTTATAAAACACCTTAATGGAGTGCTTATTATAATCATAGATGATGACCAAGTGACAAGGCTCTTAGAGAAATTCCATGATGGGCCTAGAGGATGACACTTTGCTCTAAGGAATACAATAGTAAAAGTGATGAGAGATGGTTATTACTCACTTAACCTCTTCAAATATCCCTATGCATGGGTGATAAAGTGCTAAAAGTGTGTTTTATGTATAGGAAAATAAAGATTGGTAGCATTTCCTCTTAACTCAATCTAGGTGGAATAACCCTTCATGTTGTGGGGTCTGGACTTCATAGGAATGATCAACCCACCTTCCAGTGGAGAACACAAATGGGTGCTCAATGCTATTGACTACTTCACTAGGTGGGTAGAAGAAATTTTGCTTAATGAAGCCAATGAAATAGTAGTATTAGACTTCTATGATAGGATAGTAATGAGGTTTGGTATACCATCAAAATAAATTTTAGATAATGCCTAAGCATTTATTTTCATGAAGACAAGTGAGTGGGTACTTTAGCTAGGCATCTACCTTAGTGCATCATATAATTACTACCCCTAAGGTAATGGAATATCAAAGTCCACAAATAATAACTTTATAAGTATTATCAAGAGGACTATGGATGAGAATAAGAGAGTATGGAACACAAAGCTAAGGACAACCCTATGGGATGATAAAGCAACTCCCAAAGTTGCCATTGGAAATTCACTATGTTCTTGTATATGAAATGGAATCCAAATTCCCCATCTCTCTTGAGTTTCCTACCTTGTATTTATTCCATTAAATTAAATTTTTAGAGAGTCATCCTATAATAATAAGTATGGTAGAGCTCATGGAACTTAAATAAACAAGGTGTATGCAATCATAAATTCATCATATTTATAAATCAATCCTAGCTCAGATAAAATAGAGTATACCTACACTTTCAATTAGGAATACATTTTTTAAGTAGGAGCATGAATAATATGGGGATATACTAGATATGATTTTAGGATCACTTTTCATGATACACCATGATAGGAAGGGTTCAAAATCCTATAGTCTAACAGAATCACACAACAACCCTAAAAGAGTTATAGGTTTAATTTTTTACTCTATATCTATTAACAAGAAATCAAATCTAATCTAGTGTACACCAAAGCTTATAGCACAACATGAGAGGTTAGTAAATTAATTAAAACATGCATAAGATAATCTCAATTAATCTAAGCATGATTAAGGCCCTAATACATGGAATATGAAGAGTAATATTATTCGAGCCAATACTTATGCTACTTCTATCTACTAATGAAAGAAGAACACATTTATAATATACTTAATTTAATGCAAAACTATCAAGACTCAATATTTCCATTGGACAAATTGGATTCACAAGAGTTTTTTGTGGTATGTAAAGATAACTAAGAAAGGCCAAATAATCTAAGACTTATCCATAAAATTAGATTTTCCAAGTAGAAACCCTAAGCTAAGACTCCTCAAGTAGAATGGTAGAAGATTAGATTGTAAATAAGAAAAAGAAAATAATAAATATTGATTTCATATTGAAATAATGACAAAGTGATCTTGTATTTATAGGTGTATCTCATCATAAATCGTTTCAATTATGTCAGTTATATGAGGGTGACCTAGTTGACCCTGTATGTTTTTTAGGGATAAATCACTAGGTCTTGAGCTGGGCTGGCTGAAGGGATAATAAAAATCTCAAGTGAAAATACCCAAAAATAGTACAGGTTCAACATAATTTACCTTATATAGTAATTATAGGATAAAAACTAAACATTCTTAACCCATTTGACTTAGTATAGTCAACTAGTGAAAGGGGTCAAAGTGAGGAAAAGAGGGATGGAAAGAGGAAAATGACTAGAGGAGTGTGCAAGGGAGGATTAATAGATTAGGGAATAGTTTTAGTATATATTTTTATATATAATAATGTTTTAATAAGGGAGAAAATTATTATGAAGCATCAAAGGTCTACCCACCCCTTTGTCGGTGTACCCCTTAATGCATTCACTCAAAGAGATTGAATGTTGATGGGTTCCTACAAGATATAAAGTGTTAGTATTTGATAAAAGTTGAAAATATTAAGTGTATACATATTCCCCACTTTAATATCATCATCTTTAACTAAGGTGAAATAGGGGATGGTGCTTCCAAAAAGAATATATTAAAACACAACATTGATGCTAAAAAAAGTTATAGTATTTTAAAGCAAAAATAATTGAAAGTAAATGACTAAAATGTAAATAAATAGAAATTAAATTTAATTCATACCATTAATTACCTTTATAACTAAATTGTTGTCTAATGTGTTTTTATTTTTTATTATGTAGGGTATAGAAACTACTTTCCACAAACCTAAGAATACAAAATTAAAGAGAAAAAACAAATAAATGTAGTAAAATATAAGATAGATGGTGCTATGAGGATGGGATATAATTGGGAAATTTGGAAATTTGGGGTGAAAAGTGATATGTTAGACCAAATGACCAAGTCAAATAACAGGAGTAAATCAAGTAACCAAAAATCCAAGGCTACTTAAGACTAAAAAACTAAAAAAAGTAAACCTTGAGTAAGAAAAGCAAACTCACCAAGTCAAACCAAATATACATGTCAAAAAATAGATGGTAATCAAACATAAAATGTAAAAGTATAAAAAAATGGGAAAAAAATATTGATGAGTGATCATTAATAATCCTTAT
This sequence comes from Torreya grandis, assembly GCA_037957365.1. NCBI lineage: Eukaryota > Viridiplantae > Streptophyta > Pinopsida > Cupressales > Taxaceae > Torreya > Torreya grandis. The sequence goes on along the minus strand of JARHVA010000935.1, from coordinate 989,014 downwards.
CTCACTCAACAATGGAAAAAGGTGCATAAAAGGGAAAGCAACATTGTCGAGTGAGAAGTAACAAGCCAACCTCAATCAATAATGGAAAAGGGTATGAACAAAGGTATCTATAATAGTAGGATATTTTAAAAAATGATAAATGGTAAAAATAAAGTAAGACAAGTCTAGAAATGTAAAATCATGGTGAAAAAGAAAGAGGTAATCCATAGTTGTGCAAACATGTTGTTTTTCTATGAGTATAGATAAATTGAAACAAAGTAGTGCTAGCATGTTTTTAAAAGGTGAAGAAGAAGGAATTAAATAATAATGGAAAACATATTTGGAATTAAAAAATTTTATTAAGGGGAAAATGAAATGGGTGGAGGGGAGAATGAAGGAAAAACCAAGGTAGAGTAACTCTTTATCAAAGTCAAGACACTCAAATAAGGTTTGTCAAAACAAGAGGACTTTCAATCTTAAATACTCTAAGGAATTTATCTTAGCCACACAAGTATTAGGTCAAAATATGAAGTATATAGATCATCTCATGAAGGTTATATGCATGAAAACTAAAATAGGCCTACTTCCCCACAATGTGTTCCCTTATCCTCAGTACCCCTTATAGAGTCATCAGTCTAATGCAAAGATTGGGTGCTTGCATGAAAAATTAGGTAACACCATAGAGTTTTTTGAATTCCCATATTCTAGTCTAGTTGGTTATTATACACCAATATACCTTGGTTTTATGTGAGGCCAACATTGGAGTTTGAGATTCAATTAGAGATATGATATGTGCTTGTGATCACATATTTTGGTGTGATATTGACTTTTGAGATTTATATGTTGAATTTTGATTCAAATGATTTGGATTTTAACTTTCTTAATGGATTTTTATATTCCTCCTCCATACATATTTGGAAAAATAAACATGGGTGATAAAGATGACTTTCATTTGAATACTTGGGACATAGTTTCTAAAAGAAAGAACTTCAAAGAGCATGGGTTCTAAAAGTCTCATAAATCTAGGTGAAATAAAAGTGTTATCTTGACTTTGACATCATTTTATCCAATATGGAGTGAAAATAAAGTAAAAATTATAGAAGAGTGACACATGGAACAATTTGAATTACTTAAAATCATAAAAAAATGTGATAAAGGGGAAAAAAGGGATACAATGATAGTAAAGTGTGATTCCTTATCATAAGAATGAGGGAAATGGAGAAAAACATGATAACATAGATTGTTATGCAAATTCCATCTATCAAAATAATAAAAAGCTAAATTTTGAAAACAAGGATGATATAAAAATGAAAAGATGGTAATTTTATCATGAGGCCCAGGTCCTATCCATGGTCTTACATTGCAACTTCATAAAAAAGAAACCCATGAGGGTGCTAACAGGTAAGTGAAAGATAATAAGGGAGAAAAATAAGTAAAATATGGTAATTTTGTGAGAAGTGTTGGGTCTTATCTATGTTATTACAAAGTAACTCATAAAATAAAATCCCAAGGGGTGTCAAAAAGAGAAAATGTAAGAAGATAAAGAAGACTATGGTGCATCAAGAAATCAAAAGACCAAAAAGAAGGACTAAAGTTTTATGAAAGGAAGGAAATTGATACAGATGGAAAGACCTTTGTAAGTAACCTAAAAAAGTGTTAGATAGATTTAGATAGAAAACATGAAAATAAGGAAATTTTTAGGCAAATTAATTTTTTGAGAAATTGTGCATTGGTGGGCTCTTTGAAAACATGGCCTTCATTGGTTTGAAGATAGTAGTTTCTTAGACCAAGAATGTATTTGAATAAATATGGGCCCTACCATTTTTTGGGCATATTTACTTTATATATCATGGTTTTAGTCTAATTTAAGGATAAGATCACCAACATTAAATGTGTATACTTTAACATGTTTGTTATGTTATCTAGAAATGCGAGCCTTATATTGGTAGTTATGTTGTAAGATAGAAAGATGACATTCATCAAGTAGATCAAGGGCATGAATATGAGATTCACATAATTTTTCATTAGGAATAATACCATGAAGAGATATATGAAGAGAGGGAATCTCAAATTATAAAGGAATAATTGATTTAGAACCATGAACTAGCGAGAATGGATTTACCCCAGTGGTAGTGTGTATACTAGTTTGATAGGACCAAAGAAGAGGGTAAATATGAAGATTCCAATCCATGTAGGTTTAATAGAGTGTCATTTAAAGAATTTTTTTAGTGGCCTCATCTTGACCATTTCATTGTAGATGATAAGGCATAGAAAATTTGTGATTGATCTTGAATTTAGTGCAAAGTTGTTTAACATGTTTATTTTCAAAATTACCACCATTGTCTAAATTTATGGTATGGGGAACACCAAAGTAGAAAATAATTTAACTAATAATAAATTTATAAATGATAATATTGGTGATGTTAACAAGGGGCATGGATTCTACCCACTTGATAAAATATTTGGTAGCGATGATGATGAAGATATGCCCATCTTGGGAGCAAGGTAGTTTTCCAATGAGATCAAATCCCCATGTGGAAAATGGCCAGGGAGGTTTGATAATTTGAAATTTATTTGGATGTGAATAGATTAGATAATTATGAAGATGGAAAATATTACACTTTTTATCATATTTTATTGCATCATTTTCAAGATTAGGCCAAAAGTAACCCATACATAGGCATTTGTATGTTGTATCATGTCTACTACAATGGCCACCACAAATGCCCCTATGTGTTTGTTCAATAAGAGGAGGGACCTCATATTTCATAACATAATGAAATATGTTACCTTTAACATTATTATAATAAATTATGTTGTGTTTAAATACATACTTGAAAGCTTATATATGAATAAGTGTCTTTTCATGAGAGTCTAAATTAGGAGGATAATTTTGATGTTCTAAGAATTGAATGATGTCTTGGTACCACAATCTTTGTTGGATGTGTTTGCGAAGTATTAGTGATGTCATGGTTATATCATGGTGTTTTTTTGGTGAGTAGATGAATTGATTTGATCTGCCAAATAACAATGACAAAGTGTTCAATGTGCTTGTCCTAGTGTACTTGAAGTATGCTTGGTTGATCTCTAGAGTTTGACTAGTTAAAGATGTTCAAGGATGTGTATGGTGATTAAATATTGTGAAATAAGTCATAAAGATGTTATATATTCTTTGATAGCTTGTGTTTATGAGTTTAATTCATTTGGTTGATCATAGTTTTCATCTAGACACTTTGGGTCTAGTGGCAAAAAATCTAAGTAGGTAGTTTGATGACATCACCATTACCATGTGTGAACAAGTCAAGGGGAGATGGTCATATGGTTGTGATAAAAGTAGTCCTTATTTTTTATGTTCCATATTTCAAGTCATGTGTTGAATCATGGTTGAATACATGAGGGTGAAAAGTTAGATTCTATAATAGAATTCACTATTTTTCCATACTTAGCCAAATTTGCAATATGGCTAGAAAGAGATGAGTAAGTAGTTTGATGATATAATGTATCACACATGTGGATTTTTTAAAAGAAGGTGATCATATGGGTTTATTCATTTTTTAACCTAGTTTATTTGTACTAATATTTATATCATGAAATATAGCACATTAAGAGATATGCATATGCAAATTTGGGATCCCAAGAATTTTGACTATGTTTTCACATACTTAGACAATTTTTCAATGTGGCAGAAAGAGCCGAGTGAGAATTTTTATGGTGTTATATATTTCATGTGTGAATTTTTCAATAAAATCTGATCATATGAGTTTTTTCAATTTTGATCATAGTTGATTTATGTGAAAATCTAGATCATGCATTGAATTAAAATAAAATTTATGCTTGTGCAAAGTTGGCCTCTCAGGTAGGTTTTGACATGGTTGGCTATGTGATAGAAGTTTTTGAGAAGGAACTTTAATGGAAACATATCTCACACTTGTGAGGGTTTTACGAGATATTTGTTATATCATTGTATTTTATTATGTGATGAGATAATCTAGTCCAAATTTGAGATCTTGTATTGAAGCACAAAATAAGTTATTAAGGATAAAAAATGGCTACTTAGGCATATTTAAAAGTTCCCCATACTTTGTAATTTTTGAAAGTGTTAAATCTTGAGCAAGATCAATGGTGCATGTTGCTCCAAGAATTTAGAAAGTAGTAAAATGAGGATAGGTACATGACATTTAACAATTGAGAAAAGGTACAAGATAAGGATCTAATGGTAATTAGGCATTAGTACAATTTGATCGAATAGTGAGTATTGATCATTAAATACCTAGTTAATCTATAGAGATTGATCGAGCATGTAGAGTCAACATTTCAAGGATGCATGAGATATGGTCAACATGATAGAGGTTTAATGATTGAGTATTGGAACCTATGTGTTAAAGATTGATCAAGATTGATGGAGCATATTTAAACTAATATGAGAGGCCATGAGATGTGAGCATAGTGTTCAAAGTTTAACTATGATTGTTGCCATTTGAATATTTGAATTTGCTAAGGGAAAAATTAGTGTCTAGTTTCTGGACCATAGCTTTAGATACAATTTAAATTTGATATTGCAGTAAAAAATAAAGTGGTAGAGAACTTTAAGTCACATCTAAAAATATGGATTAAAAGGTCTAAAATTATGTATAGTCATGGTTATGAAGGTTCAAAGCTAGCTGTGTGTGATTTTGCATGGACTGTACATAACTTGAGAAGAGTATTTGAGTTCATGTAGATGTTGTTTCTATATTTCATGGTGAATTTACTATTACTGACTATTTTAGACTCCATATGGATACTCTATGAGTATTTTGGAGGTGTGATCAATATATCTTAAGTATGAATGATGCTTAAGAAGTTGACTATATTTTATTTACTAGTGTTCTTGTGTATAAGGTTTGTGTTTGAGTTGTTTAAGTATATGTTTAGGTGAGCTAAGATGACTATGGTCATTTGAGGATGTCTTAAGTAACATAAAGAGTGTACCTATGTATTTGTAAATGGTCTTATGTTTCTTTTTATGCTTGAATAGGTGTCAAAGAGCTTAATGGGTCTCCATAGGACCTAAAAATGTCTTTGGTCTATTTCAAAATAGGATTGTGTTTAAGTGTGACCCATGTGAGATGCCTTAAGGGTGAATGTATATTTTATGGCTAGTAAGGATTATTATAGACTTCATAATTCATTATTTCAATATAAATAATGAAACCAATTATGTTGCATTCTAGAATTACCAAGTGTGAGACTATGGATAGATTTGTGAGAGTTTTATATGCGTGGTTTGTGGAGCAAAGGATAAGTAGTGTGCCTATTGGTGGAGTCAATGATTAGACTAATTGGTGACTATGTGTGTGACCTATAGTTCGTGTTCCTACTATCTGGATAGTGCTCTTGTAGTTTATAGATATGTGAAGAGGTTCAAGTTTGTAGATAAGAATAGCTTGATTAAATAAGTAAAGAGTTTGTGACATGCATATTTGAGAGGGAGAGAGTTTTGTGTAGTTTTCAAATAATCTAAAGATTCATCATTAGGTGTTGAAGATATCAATCCTAAGGTGGAAGTGTTCTTATTAAAAGAAGGTCTAAAGGAGTTGGTCTTCCTTAGGGGTAGTTACTTCTTGTAAAATAGTTTTTTTATTAAAGGCAGGTGGTATAAAGGAGTTGATCATCTTAGGGGCAAGTTATCCTTGTGAAATAGGTGTTTCACTAAATACCTCTAGTTAGGAGGACATGATCAAGGCTTTCTACTCTAAAGGATTTGATCAGTCTCTTGTTTGTGATCATTTTATAGGACCATAGTCCATTTATTTTCAAGCTTGAGAGCAAGTTTTATTCCTTAAGAGCTTTTTCCACATAGATATTATGTGATCTTGATTTATGTTTAATGTTCACTATTATGAATTATCTATATGCTTCATGAATGATGTATTGAATGCTTAAGTATTTTCAAGGGTTTGGAAAATGAATTGGATTATTTACCACCACTGACTCACCCCCCCCCTCACTGGATTATACATGTAAAAATTGGTATCAGAGTGAGGTCCTTTAGTAAAACATTGATAACTTGAAAGTGGTCTAAGGTATAATGGATATCTAGAATGTGCAAGGTGGTTTCTCTACTAATCAAGTACCAATGTTCAATGGATTTAATTATGTATTTTAGAGTGCTAAGACGAAGAGATACATTATGTCCCTAGGGTTTTATGTATGTCAATATATTTTGGATGGTTATGTTGCTCTTGTTATTCCTCCATCTAGTGTGGTAGACAAGAAGTTTTTTAACAACTCTAATTCAATGAATGCCATCACTTGTGGTCTTATAAAAATTGAGTTCACCAAATTAATTCATTGCACATCTACCAAGGAAATATGGGATAAAATGAAGACTTTTTTGAAGGAGATTCAAAGGTTAAGCTTGCTAAGTTACAGACTCATAGAAGGAAATTTCAAAGTCTCAAGATGAGAGAAAAAGATACTATGGCATCCTTTCTATAGAAATTTGATGAGGTTTTGAAAATCATCAAAGGTCTTGAAGAGAATATTCAAGAGATTACTATTGTTAAAAATGTATTAAGGTATCTATGCCCTAAGCTTGATCCAAAAGCATCTACTATAGAGGAAATTCATGACCTTGCTCATTTGAAAATGGATCAATTGCATGACATCCTTACTACATATGATATGAGCAAGAATGATGATATACCACCAAAGAAGGAAGTAGATTTCAAGACTAAAATGTAGATAAAAAAGAAATTACAAGGTAAAAAACTCAAGGAAGATGACATTCCTAATATAAATGAGGATGAAATAATTGCTTTGATTTCAATGAAATTGAGAATATGTTTAGGCAAGTATAAAGGTAAGCTACCCCTAAAATGATTCAATTATGGTGAGATAAGACATTTTGCTAATAAGTGCCCTCATAAGTATAAGAAGGATGATGATGAAGAACATGATCAAGGTCATGATGATGGAAAGATATCCTTTAGGTATGATAAAAGCATAAAGGGATTTAGAAGGTTTGATAATAAGAATAAGTACTTCAAGAACAAGAAGAGTCTATATACCAAATAAGATTGCAAATCATCAGATGAGAGTGAAGACAATGACTCAGAATATGATCATGAATATGATGGTCCTGATGAATATGAAGGTATATTCATAGCTGAAGAAGTAAGTTTATCACAATAAAAGGGGTCTACTTGGAGTGATTTAGATGATGATGAAGATGAGGTGGAATTTGAGACTACTTTGATAGATGCTCATGAAGAACTAAAGATTGAGAAGAAGATCAATAAGAAGATGAAATCTAAAATCAAATAATTTTAGGATAAATTTAGTGTGTTTGAGGAAAAAAATGGATGAATATGCCAAAAAACATGTAGATATGGTCAAATATCTCAGTTTTCAATTAGAAATTCTATCTAAAAGCTTAAAAGCTAGATAAGATGAATGTGCAAGGTATGTAACTAAAAATAAGTCATTAAGATCTGAGTTATAAAAGATGTCTAGTAAGCTAATATCATTTGTGGGATTTGAAAAGAGCTCAATTGATCTAGACAACATTCTAAATGATCAAAAACATAGAAGTGACAAGACAAGTCTTGGATATAAAGAAGAACCAGAGATTGTAACTCAATATAAAATGAAGACTAATGTGAATAAGATGGATCAACCCTTGAAGACAAATCATTAGATAAGGAATGAAGGTTCTATATGAATAAAGACCAGTTATATTATACAACCAAATGCCATGAGGTATGTAAATTTCAATGGTTACTACTATACTTGTAATCAATTTGGGTATAGATCTACAGAATGTAGAAGACCTACTAAGAATGAATTTGCATGAAACTTTGATGGGGGTCATCAGTCAAAAGGTGTAAGCAAGGTTAAGTGTCTCAATTGTCAAGATGTAAGTTACTTTTCAAAATTTTATCCATTTAAGTAAAGACAAGCTAAATTCTCTTCAAAAGATATTGAGTGCTACAGTTTTTATAAACTAGGACACATTACAAGATATTATCCAAATCTAGAAAGGTTGAAAGAGATTTTTTCAAAAAGTATGGTGTGTTTCAATTGTGAATAGAGAGGTCATATTGCTATTTTCTTCAAGTGAATGACTACAAGATAGAATAGGTTTTATCAGGATCCTAGAGTTCAAGATAAAAGGCAAGTTAACTGATGGATACCAAAGGTGGTAAGTAGGAATTATGATAAGGCTATAGGTCCAAGTAGTCTATTTTCTATGGTGGAAAATTATTTAGAAGTTGAAGAGTCCCAAGAGGTCTCATTATCTACTCATATTGATAAGAAAGAGACTAAAGTCAAGGATAAGACCAAGGTACTAGTTTAGGATAGTTCTGAGGTAAGTATGGATCCAAGTGAACATCCTATTATTGTTGAGAAAGATTCATGCAAATAACATCAATTTACTATATCTAGTGATGAGGTTCTAAGTTGTAAGTAGATTTTTTAGATAAAGATGTATTCCATGAATATATGTTGTCTCTATATATTGATAATCTAATCATAAAATAAAAGGAGAATGCTGTAGTAGTTGAGGAAGTTTTTTCTCTAAAGCCAAAGAAGAATAAGAAATATAAGTATCATTTTATCAAGGAGGAAAAGGAATATGAGGATTTTTACTTATTTTAGAGCATTGAGGTATAGAGGATTTCTCTATCTATGCTTCTTAAGAGATTCCTTTCAAGTGGAGAAATAAGTGTTACGATGGTGTTTTTTTAATTAGAGTAGTCTACAAGGTTAGATTGAAGGTTCCTAGATGGCAAAGTTGGAATTGTGATTTGTCAAGGTAATATTTTTACATAGAAAAGTTTATTGACCTTATTCTAGCATGGTCCAGGTGGTTTTGTGATCTGAAGGTATGATTAAAAGTCTATTTAGAGATTTTTGTTTGCTCTCAAGTTTCCCTTTTTATGATTAAGAACTTATAGGTCCTAAAATGGGTAATAGGAAGTCAAGGTTTTTAATGGTGTGAAATATTAAATCTCGGTACATAAGTATGCAATGGTTGTCTCTTGGTATATAATAAGTTTTATAGATGGGTGTTGACTAGAAGGTGTTGTGTTAACTTTGTGTCTTTTTATATTTCAGGGTTTTGGGATCTACTATAAAAATGGTCTACCTTATGAGTTGATGTATGAGAATTTTTAATTTGGTAAATGAAACAAATGGGTGTCAAATCAATAATCAATACATTTTAAGTTTTTTAGTTGTCAATTTATTCTTGTTTATGTCAAAATGGAGGGATAATTATTTATTAGATTTATGAAGGAAGTATGTTCTAGAGGATGATCCTAGTGATTAAAATTGGTATGATTAAAGGGGTGTATGAGGGTGCTCTAGATGTGAATTTTTAGGTCTTGAAGATATGTCTACTGAATGGTATGGTCTTTGTAAGTTCTAGGTAGGGCTATAAGGAGTCTAAGATAGGTCTAGTGTGAAGAAGATTAATTTTGTTCAATTTATCCAAAAGAGAAAAGCATTAATGTATCAAGGTAAGTTCTCAAATTAGTTTATAATATGTTTAATAATTGATGAGTGGCATGATTCTATGTTGATGGTCATGGAAGTGTCTTGAGGAAGAAGGTTGGAAAGCCTGTGTGGTGGTTTGTCATGGTGCATAGAGATCTAAAGATACTCAAGTGGCATAATTTATCATAAATATCAGGGGGAGTCCATATTAGATGTCTCTTGGTAATCTCCATCATATTTATTTGGTTTTGTGTGTTGTTTCTTCATTAGTTGTAGTGCTTTATTGAAGAGAGTATTGGCATGAAGCAAGAGGATGTTGTCAAGATAAGATGAGGTTAGATCAAGGTAAGGGGGAGTTTGTATCATATTTATAATATTATATTTTCATAATTGATAGTATTTTTATGTCCTAAAGATTAGTTAGTGCCCACCTTTTCATTGTGTCAAAGGGGGAGAAAGTTCCTATTATTGGAGTGTTTGAAGAGAGATAAGGTGAGTTGTATATTGCTATATATGATGTTTGTTGACATTAATGATAAAGGGGGATATTGTTGGAGAAGTTTTAGTGATGTCATGGTTATGTCATGGAGGTATCTTGGTGAGTGGCTTAAGTTCTTTTATATCTCAAGTAATAATGATAAAGTGTGCAATGTGTTTGTCCTAGTGTGCTTGAAGTATGCTTGTTTGATCTCTAGAGTTTGACTAGTTAGAGTTGTTTAGGGATGTGTATGGTGATTAAAACAGGTGTGATAATTCCATAAGATGTTATCTATGATTTTATATCTTGTGTACATGAGTGGAATTTATCTGGTTGATCATAGTTTTCATCTAGACACTTTGGGTCCAATGGCAAAAATATCAATAAGTAGTTTGATGATGTCACCATTACCATGTGTGAACGAGTCAAGGGGAAATGGTCATATGGTTGTGATAAAAGTAGTCCCTAGTTGTTATGTGATAAATATTAATTCATTCATTAAATCATGGTCAAATATATGAGGGTGAAAAGTTGGCTTCTAATATAGAATTCACTATTTTCTCATACTTATGCCAAATTTGCAATATGGATAGAAAGAGCCAAGTAAGTAGTTTGATGATACAATATATCTCATGTGTGGAAATTTCAGAATAAGGTGATCATATGGGTTTATTTAGATTTGACCCTAGTTTATTTTTACTAATTTTTAGATCATGTGATGTTATGCATCAAAAGATATGCATGTGTAAAGTTGGGCTCCCAGGCATTTTGACTATGTTTTCCCATACATAGCCAATTTTGTAATGTGGTATAAAGAGATAAGTGATCATTTTTATGGTATTATATATTAAAAATGTGAAGATGTTAATAAAATATGATTATATGGGTTTTTTAGTTATGATCATAGCTAGTTTATGGTAAAATCTAGATCATGCACTGAAGCATGGCAAAAGTTATGCTTGAGCATAGTTGGTCTTTTAGGTAGGTTTTGACATGATTGGTTCTATGAAAAAAGTTTTATAGAAGTAAATTTAATGGTTATATATCTCACATGCATGAGGGTTCCAAGATTTTTTTGTTATATGGTTAGATTCTCCTATGTGAGTAGATCATGTGGTCTAAATTTGAGATCCTATGTTGAAGCACAAAATAATTTATTCATAATAAAAAATGGATACTTAGGCATATTTAAAGGGTCCCTATAGTCATTTTAAAAAATGTTAAATCTTGATCAAGATCAATGATGCATGTTACTCTAAAAATCTAGGAAGTATAAATATGAGGTCATCTGCATGGTGTTTAATGATTAAGCAAAGGTATAGGATAATGATCCAATGGTGAGTGGGAATTTATATAGTTTGATCAAATTGTGAGAATTTATTTTTAAATACCTACTTGATCTATATAGATCAATATAGTGTGTGGAGTTAAAATTTCAAGGATGCACAAGATGTTGTCAAAGTGATCAAGGTTTAATGATTGAGCATTAAAAACTGTGTGTTAAAGATAAATCATGATCAATGGAGAATATTTTATCTAAGTTGAGAGGACATGATATGTGAGCATAGTGTTTGAATTTTAACAATGACCATTTCCATTTGAATATTAGAATTTTCTATGGGAAAAACTAGTGTCTAGTTTTTAGACCATAAATTTTAATAAAATTTTAATTTTTTATTATAGTAAAAATCAAAGTGGTAGAGGACTCTAGGGCACATATGAAATTATGGATTATAATATTTGAAAATATGTACAAACATAGTTATTAAGGTTCAAATTCAATTATGTGATCATGCATGGACTGTAAGTAACCTAAGAAGTGTATTTGAGCTCATGTAGATGTTTTGATATTTGATGGTAAATTTTCTATTAGGTAGTGTTATAGACTACATTGGGATGCTCTATGAGTATTTTAGAGGTGTGACCAATATATCTTGATTATGAAAAATGATTAATAATTTGACTATATGTTCATTAATGATTTTCATGTGTATAAGGTATGTGTTTGAGTTCTTTAAGAATACGTAGAGGTGAGATAAGATGATTATGATCATTTTAATATGTCCTATGGGATATAAGGAGTGTAACTATGTGTTTTTAAATGTTCCTATGTTTCTTTTTATCCTCAAAGAAGTGTCAAAGAGCTTAATGGGTCTCCATAGGACCTAAAAGTGACTTGGGCCTATTTTGAAAGGGGATTTTCCTTAAATTTGACCCATGTGAGATGACTTAAGGGTGAAGGCATGTTTTTTGGTTGAAAAATATTATTATGGACTTGATAATTCATGATTTATCTATAAATAATGAAACCAAATGTGTTGGGTTTTATAATTAGCAAGTGTGAGACTATGGAGAGGTTTGGGAGAGGCTTATGTGTGTGGTTTGTGTAATGAAGGATAGGTAGTGTGCCTATTGGTAGAGTTAATGATTATAATAGTTGGTTGAATATGTGTATGACCTATAGGTCATGTTCTTATAATCATGATAGTGTTTTTATAGTTTTTGGATATGTAAAGAGGTTTGATTATGTAGAGGAGAGTATTTTGAGTAAAGACATAAAGAGTTTGTGACATGCATATGTGAGAGGCATATTTGAGAGAGAGAGAGAGAGAGAGAGAGAGAGAGAGAGAGAGAGAGAGAGAGAGAGAGAGAGAGAGAGAGAGAGAGAGAGAGAGAGAGAGAGAGAGAGAGAGAGAGAGAGAGAGAGAGTTTTGAAGTTGTCAAATAATCTAGAGATCCATCATTAGGGGTTGAAGACATCAATCCTAAGGTGAAATTATTCTTATCAAAGGAGGGTCTAAAGGAGGTGGTCTTCCTTATAGGAGGTTGTTCCTGTTTAAATAGTTATTTTACTAAAGGTGGGTGGTCTAAATGATTTTATGATATTAGGTGAAAGTGATCCTTATGGAACATGTGTTTCACTAAATATCTCTGGTTAGGAGGAAATGATCAATATTTTTTGGTCTAAAGGAGTTGATCAATCTATTGTTTGTGATCATCTTATAGGATAGTAGTCCATGTGTTTGCAAGCTTGAGAGTGGGTTTTATTATCCAAGAGGGTTTCCCACGTATATCTTATGATGTGTATGTGATCTTAATCTATTATCAATTTTTACTACTATGAATGATTTATATCCTTCATGAATGATTTTATTAAATTCTTAAATATTTGCAAGGGTTTGGAAATTAAATTAGATTATTTTCCACCACTGATTCATCCCCCCTCTTAGTGTATTATACCTCTAATATAATGGTAACAAACTCGATATGATAGATAATCAAATATGATGGTTCACTAGAGGATGGATATTTGCTTATTTATATAAGAAAATTAGGATTGGAAAGGACTTGGTGGGGATGGTGTTGAAGAATCAAGAGAATTAACAATGTAATTTTGATCTTTAGGAATAGTCTCAATAGTGAAAGAGATTAAATCCTTAGCAAGAGTAGTTTTAATTAGATGATATGTGATGAGGTTCTCACTTTTACATTGATAATAATCACTGACCTAATGGAAAATAATTTGAGAATCACCTAAATCATGAAGGTATTGAATATATAAGTCAATATCAACTTTCATGCCTAAAATGATAGCTTCATATTCAGCCATATTATTGGTGACATCAAAGGAGAAGCAAAAATCTAAAGGAATGATTTTGCTAAGAGGACTTGTGAGAATGCATCCTACCCCAACTCCTTGAAGGCATTTAGCACCATCAAATTGAAGGGACCAAGTATCTTCATGCAAGTTGATTTTAATTATAGGAATATCATCAATAACTACTTTTGGTTTAGTAGTACCAAAGGGAGTAGTGGATTCATCGAGATTATTATCTTCAAGATCAATAGTAAAGCTATGAGAATAATCTTTGAGAGAAATATATTTATTAAGACCTTTGATGTAAAGGATATTTTCATTTCAAATATTATCTTGAAGAGAATAAGTGGTTGGTATGGGAGCTATGGAATGTTTATCATCTATGAATGGCCCTTTGATAGATTTTTAAGTGATGATACAGAGATCAAATTCCATATAGAATACCATCCATTTACCAATTATATCTCTAGGAATAAATGATTTGGAGAATAAGTAATGAAAGGGGTCAAAATAAATTATGACATGAGTATTTAGGTAAAGCATATAGTGCTAAATATTTTCATCTACAAAATAAATGGCAAGGCAATCACGATCAACTTTGACATAACATGTCTCATAATCAATGAGGCCTCAACTAATATAGTAGATAACATACTCTCTTCCCATATCATCTTGTTGGTAAATCAATGCACCAACTAAAATAGGTGTGGAAGAAGTATATATAATCAAATTTATATCATTGGGAGGAGGATGAAGTGTAGGTGGATGAAGAAATGACTCTTTCATATTATCAAAGGATTTTTGACATGGATCTATCCATTCTAAAGAAGTACATTTCTTGAGAAGTGAATTAATGTAGTGAATTAGATATGCCATTTTGAGGATGAAACATTTAATTTACCCAAGTTTTCTTAATAATTATGAATATTGAGCATAAAATGAGGAATAGTCATGCTGATGATAACACTAATCTTGGTAAGGTCAACATCGATGTCATAGAGAGAGACTATGAATCCTAATAATTTTCTAGATGTGACTCTAAAGGCACATTTATAAGGATTAAGTCTAAATTTATATTTAATGAGATGATCAAAGATGATAGAAAGATCAAAAAGATGATTCTTATGATTTTTGGATTTAGCAATGAGATCATCCACATAATTTTCAACAATTTTATGGATGAGATCATGAAATATGTGAGTTATTACTCATTGCAGCATACTTAAGACTGAATGGAATTTTGACATAGAAATAGGTTCCCTATTCCATGGTTAAATTTGTCTTATGTTTATCCTCAAGAGTGATATGAATTTGATTATACCCTAAGAAACTATTCATAAGAGAGCATTTCATAGCTAGCTATGGAATCAACAATGGAATCTATTAAAGGAAAAAGGGAATTCATCCTTAGTATAAGCAATATTAAGATTATGTAAATAAATATAAATTAAAATGACCAATATTTCCACTTGGATTTTCACCCTTTGATAATATGTCTTAGGTCTCCTCATCCAAGTGGCATAATTGAAACACTTCTAGGTTGTGGGTGAGCCTAAGAATGAGGTCAATCTCTAGATAGGGCTAGCTCCCTTGATGTACCAATTTTGGATCACTAATACACATATGTTTTCAATGTAAAAGGGAGAAACAATTAAAATTAAACTATCCTAAATGTGGTGAAACACCAAATTGATTGATGACTACCAACTAGTTTCATGTCACACATGAGACCAATAGACTAACTAAACATACACTTCTATAATCTAAATCTTCCCACATCTATATTTTGTTATGAGGTTGTGATGAATGTTTAGGATATGAGGACTAGATAAGAGGTCTATAATTTAACTATTTAAATATAATAAGTCACTCAACCTTGCTACTTCATATAACACTTCATATGACCTATAAGAAGAAGCTTTCAAGTTGCAAATAGGTGTGAGAATGAGACAATAATGCTAAGGAAACAATAGTCATCACTAATAAAGATCAATAATTCAAGTGAACACACTATTAATATTCATAAAATAGGTAAAATCATTAGTATTTTTTTATCCATAGAATGAAAATGAGTAGGGCTTCACCATACTCAGGTCAAGCATAATTTACAAAGGATAAAATGACTAGTTCTTATAGAACTTGAAAAAGGACAATAAAGAAGTACAAAGGTCACAAGGAAACTTGTAATGATGATAGGAGTTACATGTGCATGGGAAGAGAGTGTTAAAATGATCATTTAAAGTCAATAATCACAAGTATCAATCCAAGGCATGAAGCACTTGAAATCTAGCATGAAATTCCCTTTGTTAGCTAAAAAAATACCTTCATGATTTATCCCTATTTTAACGTCCCAAAACTAAAAATGGATAGGTATAAAGATTAAAATAAGAGGGAAGTGTTACATAAATGCTTATCCATGCATTATTTTCTTTCCTAGTCATTTGTAATCTTTTGGGAGTGAGCCATCACTACTTGTAGTCAAAGAAACTCCTCTTTCACACACCTTGCACACTTGGCCTCAAATTTGGCTTTAGTTTCCCATGAAAATATATACAATTAAGTTAATGACATGTGTTAATACCATCCATGGGATTAGAAGAATTAGACACACCTTAAAATCAACTTACTTGAAGATTTTAACCCTTCTCACTATCATGTTCACTATGCCAATTTTGAATGGATGAGATGAGAGCTCTTTTTGAGGCACTTAAGAGTTTTTATGAAGCATGAAATTTACATAAGGAGTTATATTAAGTTTAAATATTAATTTAAAATTTAATTTCATCTCTTAAAACCTCCTAAAACCTATAAAATACACAAAATAGTTAAAAATACCCTATCTTGTACTCCATCCATATAATTGTGTATAGTCCAAAAGTATGGGGAGTAGCCTGAGAGAATATTCTACAAGGTTTAATAATTTTCATGTTCATTCTAGTCCATTAGGATAGATCATCATATTCATTTTGTTCATTATGTCATTTACAAGGGTCTATAAGGGTTTTGATTCATTTCCAATATTAAGCTTTGTTCCTAAAGATAGGATGTTGGAATTGCAAATAAATTACATAAATGTGATGTTAAGGACCCTTACTAACCTCTCCAAACTCATTAGATCTCCATGAAAAATTATAAGGGAGATATGAGCACTCAAAGTTACCTTATCAATATTTTCCTTCCATTTTCACAATCATAATGTTGCCTCTAAGCTAAAAAATGAATTACCTATGTTTCCTTTTCAAGGTTACTTTATCTCCTAGCCCATCCTTTTCACCTTATTTTCCAAAACATGCCAATTTGTGCATAAAGGTAAGTTCCCTCTATCTGAGATAAAATAGAGGGTACATACCTTATTATCTCAATTAGGTTGAATTTTGGATGGGATTATTCAATTTGTAAAGACTCTCTAGACCAAAATCTATCCCTTGGTATTATTATTTGACCTTCCAATTCTCATAAAAACCAAAAAAAACTTCTATGAAGGTAGACTATGCAAGGTTTAGGATGTTGACTCTGTGTTGCTTGATTGGGGTTTCATCTTTATTTTTTTCCATGCTATTGATGTACCATGAAAAATCCATTTTCATTATTTAATTTCCTATTATGTTTATTAACCCTCTCTATAACTCTTTAAGTCATACCCTTGAGTTGACTGCTTAAGGTGTTGACTGTGTTTCCTACATCTCTTCCTCAACAATGAATCTTGTACGTGGTCATGCTTGTTTGAGTCTTATATATAGTGTCTACAAACCCTCTTAGAGTCCCATAGGATAATTTTATTCTTATTGGACCAATTTTGGATCATCTTTATGTTATACCCACACTTAGGCCTCACTCTTCAACCTACTATTACCTATAGTTAACTACAATTTACTGTATTAGAGCAACAAGTCATCTTGAGACATGTGAAACCTAAAATTTGGATCCTCTAAGACAATTTTAATCATATTTCATAGACCATTTTAGGTTTTTCCATGATCAATCTTCTATGTTAGACTATGTTCTCCTACAGTCAATTGTAGGTGTGTATTTTGCATAATGGGATACCTGTAGGTTTAGGTTGGACCTTGAAACATCACCATTAAACTACTCTTGATGATATTTTATATCATAAATTTCACTTTCACCATTTGGAATAATTCACATACATTTCCATGGTCTCGTTTTGCAATTTTAGGTGAAAAGGACTCTTTTAGCTCAAACCTGTAGATATCAATGGAGAAAATGAGGACTTAAATGGGAAACTTTGAGGCTCTCAACAATCACCTTTAATTAATCCTATTGACTCAATTTTCTGTATATCCCTTTTCTTTCCTAGATGATAAAATAAGTACATATCTATATTCTTCAAATCTCTTGATAGCCTTGTTATAAGATCCTCACAAAATGACCTAGACCTTTGTTTTCACCTTTTTGGGAACATATCGCTAAACTCAGTCATATATTTGAAAGTGACCTTAATTCCATTTATCAATTTAACAGCTCAATTATGTCTCTAATTATCAATCCAAATAATAGGATTAAAAATAAGGCTTTAACATGCTCTAACTTCTCATACAAGTACGCTCTTGGCTTTGTGCTACCACTTGTAGGTGGCATATGCATATACACAGGTAGTAAGCAAAATTGGGTAGTATGGAACATATGTATGTTTATTATCAATTATATTATTTCACTAAGAATCCAAATTCACTCATATAAATCTTAAAATATTGAAATAGCTATCAAATTTACCATCTCAACATGATGTCATCAGGGAGACTCATGTAGGTGCATTTGAATTGTATGTGGGTAGTAGATAAAATTAGATAAATATGTGTAGATGAATGGCCTAATGAAAAAAATTCAAATCATTAATAATCCACAAAATTTATGTTTTGACTTGTGGATATCTTGAGACAAGATTTAAAACATCTATTCAAACATGAAAAACTCTTGTAAACACCTGTTATAGAGCAAGTAATGATGGCTAGTGGTTGGTTTGTGTGGTGCATGAACTTTCAACCAATCTAAATCATTTTAAAACATTAATATATACACTATTAAGTTAATTATTACTTTAATAATTTAATATATCCTCACTACAACTCCATGGACATGCTAGACAAGCTTTATACGTGTGATTGTAAGTGAGAGTGAGTGGATAGTTGAATATGAGAATGACAAGACTAAATATATTAGAAAAACATGGTGTTATGAAACTAAAATTGTAAAGGGTAAATAATTATGACATTTAGATATTGAAAACACCAAATTCCATTCATATGAGACCTTGATAGAGTACCAAACATTCTGCAAACAAGGAAAACTTGACCCAAACTTTAGATGGTGGAACCTTATTACAACATGAGATGGTTTGCCAATAAAAATAATCATGAAAAATGAAACCAATAATTTATATTAGTTGAGGAGAGTGTCAAAATCATTTGTAGTTAACATCACCAATTAGATTGTACGGCCTTGTCCAAAATAGAGTAAAACTATATGCTGTAGGAAGTAGTGAGTAGAAAAACATAGTCAACTTGTTATAGATGATTTATAAATCAAAATTGACAAATATTCAAAATATTTTTATGAAAATTAAACTCTCTAAGTTTAATGTCACTTACCAAAGTTTTTTATTTTGAAACCTCTTCTACTGGTCATACTAAGCACAAACCTGTTGACTGGTTCTATGTGTTTAAAAGGGCAAAGGAGTAAAATGGTTTTGGAAATTTTATTTTAATTTAAAAGAATTTAAAACATGTAATTTAGTTATATGAATCTAAATATACATTCCATGACCTTATCCCACATTTCACCTTCCCTCATGGACCATATAAGTGCTAAACTCCTCTCTTTTCAATTGGTTTCTTCTTTTTCAGTTAGATAGCCTACAAGATTCAAATGGGACTAACATTTATAATAGGGAATATAACTTATTGGATTTTTTAAATGATAATAAGACACTTATATAAAATTAAAACCATGCCACTTGTATTTATGACCCTTAAAATGACTCTAAAAGACATAAGGATTCAAATGAATAATGACCAAGGCTAATAAGGCATCATATTAAATGAAATGGACTATAACATACCCCATTACAATATATTAGATCCATAAAACATATAAAAACAAATTTTTTACATATAGGGGTCGCAATTTGACATGTATGGTCAAATTTGGTCAATAACCATAATGACCTTCTAAATGGGAATAATGTTGGAAACCCATTCAAAATAATCCACTGGTTTAATTAGTTTAGAATCAAGTAATTTGATGATTTACTTATGACATAAAGTGGAAACTTTGGGTTAAATTTTTCTTTATTTTTGATGCATAAGTTTAGAATTAGGATAAGTAATGATATTATGCACCATAATGCTAGGGTCAATTTTAGTCATGTCTTTATATGACCAAGTGAAAACTTCCCAACACTTGTCAAATAATAAACTAAAATTATCATTTTTTGTAGGTGAGAGTTCATGAGAGATAGTAATTGGTTGAGGAAAATATGGATTACCGTGTTCAATGAGAGTTATTTCTTCAATAATCATGGAATTACTATCTTGAAATTGGTATGGTTGATTAGGTAAAGCAAAAATTAGATTTGTTTTGGGATCAATGCTAGAAATAAAGTTGTCGAAGTAAGGAGTTTTAGTTTTAAAATTCCCAAGTTTATGATGTTGTCAAGGAAGTTGATGTTCTTAGGAATAAATTAACTCAAGGATAGCTTTGTCACTAGGAAAAGTAGGAAGAGGACCATAATACTTGAGATCTACTTCAAGATCTAAAATTTCATTTCATGGTGATCATACTCATAATGTATCTAATGAACATATGTTTCTTTGGCATCTAGTGTAATTTTAGGAGTATAAGAAGTAGATGGAGTGGAACAGATTGGTGTGTTGTTATATTCATTTATGGAAGAAGGATCAAAGGTAATGATTGCATAAATAGGTGGTAAATGATATGTAGGATATTTTAGAGGTTTAAATAATATAACTTATTCTATGACCCAAGGAGTATCGATAAGAGGAGAATTTGAAGGAGGCACATGACCATCAGGATATAAGGTATGATCCAAATAAATGGTATGAAAATCTTGATTAAAATCAGGAATTTGGGCTAAGGTTTTCTAATAATCTTGGACATCTAAGTCTCTAGATTGAGATTGGGCCATTATATAATTATCATCATATGTTGGAGAAATTATACATGCTTGAGAATTAGGTGGAGTTTCATAGGGTTAAATTTGGATATTATTGAATGTATGAGGAGAAATGATGAGAGGATCTTGAAATAATTAGGCCGCTCCAAAATCATTTCTTGTGAAGGAATCTTTAGGTAAAGAAGGCTCTTGAGCATTGAATGGAGGTGGAAAATCAATAATCTCATCAATAAGAGGAACAATATGATCCCTAAGAAATAGAGGAAGAGTCCATTATGAAATGTATGGAGGTAACTTGTTAGTATTGAAGGAATGTTGTAAATAATTAGGCTCATCATCATCAGAATTGGTAAGAATAACTTATAAGTCAAGATTCATGTTGATGAACTCAGCTAAAGGAGCATTATTAATATTAGGAATGGTAGGAACACAATATTGTGATTTAAGATTAGGAAGTTGAATAATCCATGTATTTAGATCAACTTCATGCTTATACAATTTTCCATTATGTAAGAATTTAATACATTAGATACCAGAAGAAATAATGGAACTCATTCGATGAGTCCATGGATGACCAAGAATTATGTTATAAGATAAGGGTAAGTCATGGACCATAAGCTTGGTTATAATGTCCTTAGGTGAAATGGTTAATGGAATCCAAATTCAACCAAGTGGATTTTGATTTGTCTTATCAAAACCATGACAATAAATATGGGTTTGTTTGAGATGATCCTTGTTATAACTGAGTTGTTGGATGAGCCATAAAGATGTTACATTAATAACAAAACCTTCATCAACTAGAAATTTTTGGATAAGATTTGTATTAATGGCTACTTTGATAAAAATTGGTGGATCATAAACATGAAAGATAATTTCATCATTGATCATGTCCTCTTCAAATAATTTAATAGAGGGTTTCAAAGGACACATAGTTTTAATGGTATTTATGTTGGTAAGATGAGATTCAATAAAAGGTGGTTCTTCATCTAAGGAGGATGGATCATAAATTTATTTTAATTATTACATAAGGAGTTTATTATGATAAGGAGAAGTATGAACTAACTCCATAAGTGGAATCTTACAAGGTATAGAGTTGAATTCTTCAAGAAAGTTCTAATGTGACTTAGAAGAACCAACATGAGGTTTGAGAGGTAAATTAGATTTTGGAGGAATAATTTTAGTTGGAGGATCGAAAGGATTAGATGGTTCTTCTTGGGCTTCCAAAGCAAGATTAGTGGTGGTAGTATCTTTAAGAAGTTTTTCTTCAGAAGATGGCTTCTTAGGCTTGGTAACAAGATCTTTATGAGCTAATTTGTGATGGTAGTTGACCTTAGTAGTATTGACATATTGAGAATTGTTAAAATATTGGTCATAATAAATATTAATGGCACAAAAATGTTTGGAATTTTATAGGTTATTTGAAGAATATTTTTGGTTACTATAGGTAGAATCTTTGTAAGCTTATCATTTTTGAGAAGCATTGATATATTATTGATGATGAATATTGATCATAACTTCATGATTGAATGAATCACGAAACATATAGGAGATAGAAAATTTAGTGATCCCTATAAAAGATTAATGAGAATGCCTAATTTTTGTATGGAACCAAAAAAATAGATTTGGGTCATACCACTTATGATGAAAATTAGAATAGATGAAAGCTTTAGAGGGTGGTAAAAATTATTTCATTTGTTGAACTAAAAGACGTGTATGAGAAGGTAAATGAATATTAATTTTGTCGAATCCTAGTTTGGTTTGAATAGTATTACTAATGATAACATTATATGTTTGGAAAGATCCTCTTAAGTTAATTTTAGGATGAGGTTCAAATTGCTTCATAATAAAGTCTTAACATTTAGCTTGATCAAAGGCTTCATTAAGTGTTTGGGGAGAAAAGGTTTGAATATATTGGAGAGTGGGAGTCAAAGTGGTGATAAAGATCTTGAAAATTTTATAATCAATAATGTTATGGTCAGATTTATAGGGCAATGATTTCCATCTTTTGATAAAGTCATGAGCTGATTCATTAGGAGATTGCTTGACATTGATGAAGTGGCTAATAAATTTTTTGGTAAGATCATTGTGTTGAAACTCTTTAATAAAATGATAAACCAAGTCTTTGAGTTTCCAAATAGAATGTTGGGTAACTTTATTATAAACTTATAATACATCTCTAGTTAAGTTTTTCACTAATATTTTAGTTACGGTGAAGGTATTAGTTTGGATCAACTCTTTGTAAAGGTTGTCAAAGGCTTTAAGAAATAAGGTAGGGTCTTTAGTCCCATCATATTTGATAGTTAGAGATATGTTACAATATCAATGGATAAAATTAAGGGAGCTAAAGGATCATTTTGAATGGTTTGAATCATCTTGTTATTCATTATGGGTTGAGGAATAACATTGCCTGAGGCATCTCGAAGAGGTGGAGGAATGTAATTAGGATGAGCTTGAGGATGGATAGTTATAGATTGATTAGCCACATTAATTAAATGTTATTTGAATTTTCACCATTTGGTTATTATTATATTTTTCCATTACATTCATTTGTTGGATAACTTGGGCTAAAAGTTGAGTTGTATCAGGAGGTGGGTTAGTGTTGGTAGGAACACTCCCCAAATTGGTGTTAAGAGGAGGATTATTAGAATAAGGATTATTAAGTAAACTTATATCAATTCCTCCCATATTATTTTTAAGGTTTTTAATATGAGAATTTTATTGGTAAGTATAGAAAGGATTAGATCTATCAACTTCATATTGAGTTGTTATTTGCACCATATTACAGTTTATAGATGGAGGGGAAGAGGTGCCCTAAGAGTGATAGTTATTTTGGGAGGAAAAGAGAGGAATAAATGAACATCCCATATAGTATCTAAATGGATTCAAACTATCCAATAATTATTTGATAGGAGATTTCATTATGACTGAAGAGAGATGAACAAAATCCAAAGAAGGCAAAATAGAGAACTAGATTGATGAACAAGGAAGGTAGAAAGTAGTACAAGTTTGACTAGGTTGATCCATCATGGTAAATAAATGATATAAAAAGAGTAAATAGGTTTTGAAAATAGTATAGGGTTGACTAGGTCGATCTAGTATAGTGAAAAAAGGTTGGAAAAATGTACAAGGTCGACTAGGTCAACCTAGTATAGTAGATAGGGAAGATTAAAAAGCCTATAACAGATTATGAATTGAAACAAGATAATTTTTTCAAGTAATTTATAAAATTAATAATATAATGGAAAAAAATAGTCAATTGGATTAATGTTGGACAACCTAATTGAGGCGCACAACATAAAACCTTGCACCAATACTAGTTAATGAAGTTTTTACAATACAAAATACAATTGAGCAAGGAGCAAGAAATCAACATGGAAAGTAAATATCTAAATAATTGGTCAACTTGAATTTTTATTATATTATTAAAATATTCTTTAAAATGTGATGATAAGTTGGTTTTAACTAAGAAACTAGAAAATAATCTAAGGATAGTTTTAGTTAGTTTAAAATGAAAGGGATATATAGTGGCAATGATATAGGATTGGTACTTGGGTCTACATCCTCACTTCACACACTGAAGCCATAAGGGTGTCAGGTGATTATCAAAAATATAACATTAACCATTGTTTATAATTGACCAAAACATCAAGTTGACTTCCCTCTTAGTGATGAAATCCAAGTAGGTTGGTCTTGGGTAGTTAAATGTTAAAATATTTGTTTATATTTTGTGATTTGATCATCGTTCATAAAATAAAAAATAGTGAAACTAAATGGTTAATTCAAAACCACCTAATTAAGCTATGTGATCTATTATAAGCATGCAAACAATAACAAAAGAAAGTGTGAGTTAATTACTAGCATATAAGGTTAATTCCAACTTTGAAATAAGGTACAGTGTTAATATAGTAAAAAATGTATGCACATAATATATAATAGGGTTGATATGGTCATTATTATACTATGAACAAAATGTATAAAGTTAAATAGGGTTGACAGAGTTGAAATAGTTATCCAGATAGCACATAAAACACAAAACTGGGTCGACAAGGTCAATCCAGTTGATTGTGTAGTGGCAGTTTTAAAGGATGAAAACTATAAAAGAAAGACTATAAAGAAAGAGATAAAGAGATAGAAAATAACCTTGGTAGATCATTGATGTAGAGAATTAATATGGATGTTCAAGAACCTTGATATATGCTTTCAAATTCTACTAACTAGGTCGATTGGGTAAATCAAGCTTTGTAAAAAATTATTGCTGAGTGCCTAAAAATATGTGGGGTTAACTGGGTCAACCTAGTTATTAAACTTGATGTTTGAAAAATTATAGGGTCGATTGGGTCAACCTAGTAGTCTAGAATAAAATTTTGAAAATATAAAAACATGTACTATGTTGTTTGATTTAATTTAGTAGACTGTACCTAGAAACTTAAACATAGAAGTCAGAGCTAGGTCAATGCAAGTGACCTAATATGGAAAATATATGATAAAAATAATGTATTAAAGTGAATAAATATTACAAGGGTTAGTTTATGTCAATTTCACTATAATGTATGCAATAAAAAATGCATCATATCTCTAAATCAATCCTAGTTTAGAGAAGATAGAGCGTACCTACACTTTTGATTAGGAATATATTTGTTAAAAGGTAGCATGACCAATATGGAGATCCACTAGACCTGATTAGGGGATCAATTTTCATGATACACCATGACAGGAAGGGTTATAAATCCTATAGTTTAACATAATCATGCAAAAACCCTAAAAGAGTCCTAGGTTTAATGTTTCACTCTATATCTAATAAAAAGAAAGCAAATATAATATAGTGCACACCAAAGCTTGTTGCACAACATGATGAGTTAGTAGAGTAATCAAAACATGCATATGAGAATATCATTTAAGATAAGCATGAGTAAGACCCTAATACATGGAATATGAAGTGTAATATTATTCAACCAAATACTTATGCTAATTCTATCTACTAAATAGAGGATAACAAAGTTAGAATATACTTACCTAAATGTGAACCCATCAAAAATCAATCTCTCCCTTAGATAAAATATATTCACAAGAGGTTTTTATGGTTTATAAGGATGACTAAGAAAGGCCAAATCATCCAAGAATTATCCACAAGACTAGATTCTCCAAGTAGAAACCCTAAGCTAAGACTCCTCAAGTAGAATGGTAGAAGAACACATTGTAAATGAGAATGAGTGAATAATAAATCTTAATTGCATATTGAAATAATTATGAAATTATCTTTTATTTATAGGTGGATATCACCCTAAATCCTTCCAATTTTTTTTTTATATTGTATCGACCTAGTTGACCTTATATGTTTTTGGGAGATAAATCACTAAGTCCTGATCTAGGTTGGTCGAAGGGCTAACAAAAATATCAAGTAAAAATAGCCAAAAATATAATAGGGTCAACCAAGTCAACCCTATATAATAATCAAAGGATAAAAATTATATAGGTTCAACCCAGTTGACCTAGTATAGTTAAATAGTTAAAAGGAGTCAAGGTGAGGAAAAGAGAGATGAAAAGAGGAAAAAGATTGGAGTGTACAAGGGAGGATTAATAGCTTAGGTAATGGTTTTATGAGTTTTTTGGATTGGTAATAGTGTGGAAATAAGAGAAAACAATCCTATAAAGCACTAAAGGTCTACCCACCCCTTTCTCAATGCACCCCTTAAGGTATGCACTCATAGAGATTAAGTCTCAATAGGCTCATACAAGATGTAAAGCATCAGTATTTGATAAAATTTGAAAATATTATGTGTATAAATAAGTGACCTTGTAATTAAGACACTAGAGTCACATCAATCTCAAGTCAAAAAATCCTTTGACAAGAGATCCATAGCAAGGGAATTCAAAGAAGGGGGTCTAATCCTCAAGTGGGATTTAAATAAATCCAAGCCAGGAAACCTTACCAAGTTTGATATATTTTGGAGTGGCCATTTTTTTATTCATGGATGCAAACAACATAAGGTTTTTTAGCTTGCCCAACTAGATGGAGAGGTATTACCCATCCTAGTTAATGGAATTAATTTTAAGCCTTGTTATTATAAAAGTTTATAGCCATTGTATCTATTAGAGTAGTTTTTCATTTTTTCCTCTAAGAGCCTTATGAACATTATTTTTTCGTTGTGTGTTTCCCTTCCATAATTACCTTGGTCATAATGTTTCTTTATTTATTTTCATCCTTGTTAGTTTAATAGGGGGTTTTCAAAAAAGGCATATCCTTGTATCATTTTTATGATTAGTTGGGGAAGAAATACTTGTGACCCTATGAGCCCAATGGATAGGACAAGGAAACTAATATGTTTCATAATAGGCATGCAATCCTAGGATGTCTCCAAAAGTGTTGGCTAATTTTGGCCTACATATGAAATTTTATCTGGATAGACCAGTATTTTGGAAGTCCTGGTGTGGAGTGAGAAGTTGAGTAGGGTTACTATCTATTGAATGAATCTAATAGTGGAATGATAAAACAACATGCCCCTTGTAAGATTTTGAAAACACATTAATCAATCTTAAAATGTAATTTTATGATTTTTGGGAAGTAGGGTTTAGAAGTAGGTCAAGAATTATAAGTGAAATATCTAGTGGTGTTTTAGCATTCAAGGGGGTGTGAATAATTTTTTCTAAAAGTCTCAAAGGTTTATCACAGCCTTTATGGGTCCAAAGATGATTAGCACAAGCCTAAGATAATCCAAACCATCATAACACATCATGTAATAAAGAACATGTTAGTCTAGTTATGCTTTTAGTAAATGTACTTAGGAGGCCTCTCAAAGCCAAAAGCTCATATGGAGATAATGTATTTTTTACCAAGGTCATTCCCTATAAATTTGGTATCCTAACATATTTTCTATCTCTAGATACAAAATTTCAAAAATGATACAATAGTGTGGGACATGACTAGGGATGTCAATTTAAAGACATAGGAAAGAGCCATTTGAATTCAAAAATCTTCAAAGTATCCTAAGAGTGAACACAATGTTGTCAAGTGTCAAAATGTCATTTGATTGGATCACAAATCAATGGCACATGGATAATATCTTGAGTCAGTGGGGCCATCAAGATC
Organism: Torreya grandis; assembly: GCA_037957365.1. Classification (NCBI taxonomy): domain Eukaryota; kingdom Viridiplantae; phylum Streptophyta; class Pinopsida; order Cupressales; family Taxaceae; genus Torreya; species Torreya grandis. The sequence continues at coordinate 961,236 of JARHVA010000935.1, read as the reverse complement.
AATGGTGCAATTTAAATCATGTAAATCAAGATAAATAGAGAGTTTAAGATCAACAAGTTAGAGGATACTATGTTTGAACTCTAGGATGACAAGTGGCATGATCACAGTAAATTAGAGGATTATTGGTGCACATTTTATCCAACAGATCAAGATCAATGATGCACGATCAACCTTATAGAAAAGATCAATAGTGTGAATGAGGTCAAAAGGTCAATGAAACTAAATTTCATGTGAGGCCAATACATGGTGAAAAAAAGGTAACCAGATGAATATTAACAGTAAGATCCACATATTGAATGTGGGGTTACCAAGTGTCACAATTTGGGATTCCTAAATAAAAGACTGATGGAGAAAATTCAATCAACTTTTAGGAGGTGTAAGATGGTGGCACATGTGTAAATTTGATATGGTCGTAGTTTTAAATATTATAAATAATATGGTGAGGATGCCACATAGGCATACATGTTAGATCAAAGGATTTTATAGACCCAAATAGGAAAATGTATAGAGCCAAGACCCAGATGTAATCTAGGTTGAACCATAACAAATATTTCAAATCTAAGGGCTACCATTAAAGCTCATTTAAGACCTTTGGTTTGGAAATTTAGAACACACATGACTTGTTTTCAAAGATTTTAATGTTGTTTCAGAACTGTGTTCATCATTCAAAGAAGGAGATATACGTGTACAATGAGTTCTTGGATTCTATGATGCTTAAAGGTAGAACCTATCTATTTAGACACAATAGAGAAAATGAATGAGGTTGTATAGCTTTTTGGATATTAATTAAGGTCATGACTATATTTAAACAAATAAATGGAATTGGTTTTCATCTATAGTAGACCTTTGTCTAGGGTTTCAAGTAGGAATAGAGTTATGATTATGAAAAGAAGTGTCTTATCTTTTGACATGGTCATATCCTCAATAAATAGGTACCTTTAATCACTTAAATAAGACATAGTCATGGCTCTGTTAGGTTTATGGATATCATTATTTTTTCCTTATAATGAATCCAAGTGAATGATGATGTAGAAGTTAAAAGAATGAGATTGGTGATTGGAGAGTGCAGGTGAAATAGTTAATTATTTTTTAGAGCCTTAAAAGATTTTCCCTTATTGGTAAGATCATGACTCATCATCCTCAAAGAATTATTGTCTTCTAATGTTTTCCTCAGCCAATGAGAAGGATGGAAGGCTATTGGAGCTAATTAAGGTTAAAATTGTCAAGAAGGATTGGTTTTAATTGACCAAAAAGTTGTTGGGAATTCATTGAAAGATGTTGGTAGCTCATTTATTGATTCATATGGCTTGCTTCTCCTCTCTCTCCCCATTTTTCCTATACCTCTTATTATCTTCCCCATTTGGTAATACATACTAACATTTATGGGAGTATCAAGAGACTCTCATTTTGATAAGGCTATAACTTGTCAAAAATTTGTAAGGACTACCTGTTAAAGCAATAACATCAATTTTCACCTATTTATTACCTTTAAATTGTGTTTAGTAAGCTTGTGCATGATGGCATTGTGAAGGAGTGTCTTCCACATCCATTTTCCTTCTTTCTTGCCTCTTTTAAGGTGTTTTAAAGCTATTTCTAGGTTTGAACTTATGTTCTTTCTATCATTAATCGATGCTTGGTGTGATTATTATAATTCTTATTTGATTTATTAATTACTTCATGAGACTATTTTATGAAACACTTATGCAATTAGCTCTTTTAGGAGGTTATTTGATCCATTATTGTCTTATGTTGAGTTAGTGTTGGTTTGAAGCATATGTGAGTCTCATTTAAATTTAGTGCATCACTTTTTTAGTTCTCTTAATTACCATATACTCCTTCTCTATCTCTTTTCCAATCATAATTTGTAGTTTAGGTGATCTACCAAGATGAAGTCAGCCATCTCTAAAGGTTCAAAATCACTATAATATACTCATAACTTGTGATTACTCCAATATTGTATTTGGGAGTGATAAATATTGAAAAACTCTCCAAAAAGGTTACAATTCTATGCTATAATAATAACCATTATTGATTTAAGGAATAATATTCCTAACATAATAGATATATAATAGACTAATATGGAATATAAGTTATTATAAGATAGTAAGAATAAATTTTGTAAAGATGAATTTATTTATAGTGTTAGTTCTTTAGGGGCAACTGATGGGTTTACAACTTTTTGAAATGATAAGGATGTTAAGGGGGAAGTATTTTTCATGATTTATCATAATTTGGATATGATATTCACTAATAAGGATTATTGTTTTATTTGTATTCTATCCAACATTTATGTGCCTAATTATCTCTCATAATTCATGAAAATGTGGAATGAGCTTATCATTTTTATGCATAATTATGGGAAGATGTTATGGATGATTGTGGGAGACTTTAACACTCTTCTTTCTCCTATGGAGAATAAAGGAGGAAATCAAGAATATAATGGTATCATGGAAGATTTAGATGAGTTTATAGATAATAATAATTTGGTTAATGTGGAGCTTATAATTTCCTCATTCACTTGGTCTAATACAAGGTTAAGGGATAACTTGATTCAGGTAAGGTTGGATATAATTTTGATTTTATTTGATTAGATTGTGAAACAAGATTTCTACTTTTCCTTTTTAACCAGGGTAGGCTCTAATCACAATATATTTTTACATGACATGGATGATCTAGTAAAAAATAACATAACTCCTTTTATATTTGAACTTATGTGGTTCCAACATCTTGAGCTTAAAGAGAAAATAAAGGAATGGTACAATGAATATTTTTTAGGTACAACTATGTTTAATTTAATAAAAAATCTATAAAATGTTAAGAGGAATATCATAAAATACAATAAATTTGTTTTTGGAAATATCTCAAAGAAAAAATATGAGAAAAGAATTATCTCCTCTAGAAGAGTGGATATCTACTAATGGTATGGACCGAGTCACTCTATCTAGATAAAGGAAACTTTCAAGTGAATATAATATGATTGTAACTAAATACGAGAGTTTATAGAGGTTGGAATTTAGGGTGATATGGCTCAAGGAGGGTGATATGAACACCAAGTGATTCCATATAACCAATCTTAAGCACATGAGTCATAATAACATTATGGAGATCACAAAGGAAAATGGAGAGGTGAGTTCTAACTCATAGGTTATTAAAGATGAAGCCTTGTAGTATTTTAAAAAATTATTTACTAAAAACACTTGGTTGAATTAATTAATGAATTATTAAATAAATCATTTATAACATCATTTATTTTATTTATTAAGAGGAATAATTAAGTTATATCCTGTAACACTAGAAGAAGTCAAAACTATTGTTTTAATGAACAAGGATAAGAAAACAAGTTTGGATGGGTTTCTAACTATCTTCTTTCATCATTATTGGGAAATTATTAATATGTTTATGGTCATAGTAGTGGATAAGTTCTTTTATTTGGGAATTTTTATAAGGGATTTGAATAATAAATACATGGGTTCATTTTGAATAAGAATGGAGCCTCAAACTTTAAGGATTATCACCCCATTAGCCATTAGAATATGGTCTATAAGGTTTTAATATAAAATATTATCTATGATAATATAAATTTTGCTTAATTATAGTATTTTTAAACATCGAGGATTTGTTTTGGGTAGATAAATACATGATGTAAATATCATAATGCCTGAGCATATGCATTTTATGGACAAATGAAATCAAGATGGAATTATTGTTAAACTTGAAATGAACAAGACCTATGATAGTGTTGATTGGGAGTTCTTAGATAGAGTCTTGATTCAATTCTGATTCCATGGCTATGTTATAAAGTTGATTCAAACTTATATTTCTACTATAATCATTTTAGTTTTGATAAATGGATTACATGAAGGATTACTTGGTAGTAAGATAGGAATTAGGCAAGGTGATCCATTAGCTCATTTTATATTTATCATAATTTAAAAAAATTAAGTAAGACTCTATATACATTAATAAATCATGTAAGAATTTAAATTTTCAATGTTTGTATACACCAAAAAATTTCACACTATAGTTTCAAATATAGAAATACCCTTGAACCCCCTCAGGACCAATTTGACCCTTTAAACCCTAACAAAACCTAGCCATTGTTAGTTTTAAAAACTAACTAAACCCAAACTTTTACCTAACTCAACCTTAGACACTCGATCATCGCTGGTCACCATGACCATCGATGGTTAGGGTCCCCACTTCCTAAACACAACACTAGCTATGTACAAGCTAACACAACACAATTTAATATATTTACCTTACCCAGTGCTAACACATAATGATGCATAAAAATCATTAGACTAACCTCTTATGGAACCTTATACCTCCATCCCTCTTTTCTTATAAAATGAGGGGAGTGGGAGGTGAATAAGGATTCATAATCAAGTAATTATAACACATAAGTGAGCAAGTTATCCACTAGCAGGTCTTCCTTCTATAAATCCAATAACTACAATAGAGACCTGAACCTCTACCAAAATTAATTTTGATCCAAATCACCATTACTCTACTAAAATTCCTCTAGGATCAGCCATCTACCATCAAGCAACCAACTAGGTATATTCTATATTTTAAGTTTTGTTTGTTTGTTTTTTGGCATCCCTACCTAGATCAAATCTTTCTACATCTTATGTCCTCACCCCTATACCTTAACCAAATTCCAAACCAATTACTAAACCCTTTATATAATCTAAATTAGATTCTTTTCTAAACACTTTCAGAACCTATAAGAACCATCTACAATCACCTTAACTACCAATGGTCACCTTCAACCACCGATGGTCACCTAATCACTAACAGTCAACTTAATCACTGATGGTCACCCTAAATATTTATGATCACTATGGTAAGAAATAACAAGTTATTTCTACCCCTTACCCTCAACCAAATTCCACTTTCTGACCCTCTACTTATTCCTAGAGACCTCACCTATTTTCTGAACCTAGCCTAGCCTATTTAGCATTAATATTGACCTATGAGTCATATAAAATGCAAAAAATGGTAACTTGATCATGGATAAAGACACCCAACCCATATTTCCCCCTTTATTTATCTCATGACCCTCTTAGGCTTATTTTCATTGATTCTTAGTCATTTATATCCTTTTGAACTTGATCCTAACATAGCCAAGACCCTCTTTTCATGATCAATCCATCCCCCTAGGTCTCATATGCTTAGGAAAATAACATCACACTAGGAATATAGTGTTAATGCCACTCTTGTTTGATTTTATAATTATTTTCCAAACTCATTTCTAGCCCTGATGGTCAATTCTATTTGATTTCCCATCCTTATCCTTGTTGGCCTAACATGAGAAAATCTAGTCCATGACCAATAGATCCCTATAAAATACCATTAAAAGATCATTTGGAAAGGGTTGGAAAATATCACAAATAAAGTAATAATATAAGCAAGACCACTCAAGCAAATTTCCCTATTCTCTACATATATCCATCCAATACTATTTCTAGCTTAATTGAATCCTTACACCAGTCCCTAGTCATTTCAAGCAAACCCAATTTAGCTTTTCCTTGCATTCTCATATTAGAATTATACCAAGGAATTTCAAAGGTATAACTACATATTTCTTGATCCCCCTTTAGAGTATTGGTAAATAGGTAACATGCACACATAAGAGGTGTGAAGCACATCTAGTGCATCTTACACATACTAACCCCTTTTCCATATTTTCCAAAGATTTGTTCAAGTACATTAAAGGTATAAAAATGAATACAATCATCTCTATATGGAGCATTTATAATAGTGTCACTTTTCAAATTCATGGATAGGGTCACATAGACCTACTGAGCAAAACACAAAAATATTAGATCCTCAGGACATCACTAGACAAAGACTGTAGTGTTGGTGCCATTCCTATCCACCTTAGATGATCTTGTCGAATCAAAAAGTGAAAGTTAGAATTTTATTTATGATAGTTTCCTAGGCCCTCATAGTGAATATTAGACCATGCATTAGTTAGATCAACATAGTTTAAGATAAGTCTTATTTTACCCCTATTATTACTATTTTTAGAAAAGCTCTAATTACCAATAAATTTCACAAATCAATAGCTTATTTTCCACATATTATTCACTAATTTATCAATCTATACCATTTAACTAAATAAGGAATAAAACCCCAATTATTTCCAAAATTATTAAATCATTTGGTGAACCTGACTTACTTCATTTGTGCACGAAAACCCTAAAAACTGTAGTGTAAAATTCTTACTAATTTTTCCTATAAATTTCTAAATTTTTATTTGAATATTTAAATCTAAAATTAATTTTAGATTTTAAAATTTAGTAGTAAATTTTAAAATAATTTTATCTCAAAACCCTAGTTACACATACTAGGTCTTGTTCAATCAAGAAATTTCCAATAATTTTATGAAATTTTAATTGTATATTTAAATAAGAAATCCGATTTCATTTTCAAAATTCCATAGTATTTTAACAAAAAAATCATTATCAAAAACCTAGTTGCATGTACTATCTCTTATTCACTTCTTGAGGTATCACCTTACATGTTTGTGATCTTCATTTTAAAAATGGGTTTCACTTATCTACATTTTTTTCTTGCATTTATTGCACTAAACAATGAAACCATCATCAGTATTATCATGTACATGAATGATGAATTTTATTATATGTTATTACAAAGCTTCATTCTTTTCTTCTCATGCTTACTTTTCTTAATAAGAGATGATATTACAAACTTCATTTCCAAACATGTACAAGATTGCAATATTCTTTTTACATACTCCCTTTTGCTCATATAGAATAATTTCCAACTCCATGTTTCTAAACACATTAAAAATATTATGTTACATGTCAAAATTTTCCATGCCTTTATGAATAAATTCATGTTCTCTATCCTTTGCTTTTTATTTCTCATGTGGAAATTTTTTCAAGTTTATCATGTTAGACACATTAAAAATGTTGTACTACATGTAAAAATTTGATATGCCTTCATGCAAAATTTCATACTCTCTATTTTTTACATGATATTTATTATATGGAATTATCTTTACAAACATATTATTTCACAAATCATCACTCAAAATTCATGAATTTCACTTTGCATTCATGATTTCTACCTAAATGCATATAACTCATTGGCTACTTTTGAGTATCTCCCTATCACTACTAGACATGAAAAAACACTATCTATTATATCTATCCCTCCTCCATTCAAACTTGGTGCATCTAACTCTTATCTTGCACCTACTACTAGGGTTATGCATATAGAAGATCATGTGATCCATGCTATCACCCAAGTTTATGAAGATAGGTAGGTTGATTACACCCATGGCTATAGTTTTATCACTCAAGCTAATACCCTTTTAGATATAGTTTCTGTTCTTGAGCTTCTTAAATGATCAGATGTCTACAAATATGTGTTATATGTAACACTTCATAATACTAGAATTAAAATTTTAGTTGAACCAACCTATGTTGCATCTATCCTCAACACAATGTAATGGACTAAAGAGCATATTTCTTTTGAGAAAGAGGATTTACCCTCATACCACATCATTGAAGAACACCTACATCTATATATTCAATTAAGAATTAATGATGTGGGGGTAAAAAGAGTATTAGTTGATAATGGTTTAGGACTCAATATTTGCAACATTTCTTTTCTTAAATGTCTTAATATACAACCTCATGACCTAGACCATTTTGACATGAACATTAGAGGTTTCGACAACATCCCACAAAAATTCATGGGTAAAATAACAATCAATATTACCTTAGGGCCTAAGACACTACCAACTACTTTCCTTAATTATAATTTATTACTTGGTCAGCCTTGGATTCATGATATGAATGTAGTCTCCTCTACACTCCATATTTGTCTAAAATTCAGTCATAAAGGCTACATATACACATGTCTAATCAATAACAAACATTTTAAATACTACGAAGTTTTTGAAACTCCACAAAATTATATTTTGCATTTTAATCTTTGGAATTTACCTACACAACCTATTTTTCACAATATACCCTTGGACCATACAACACATCAACAAACTCCAAGTTTCATAGTAGTAACAATAAAAAATAACCATTTTCCCTCTCCTTTTGTATTTAAATATATTAATAAGATGGGATATCATGGCAAAGGTCTTGGAAAGCATGAACAAGGAATCATTAATCATATCAAGGCATCCACACAATATGGAATGCAAAGGATCAAATATTAGTATACCCATATTCACAATAAGCCTTCTTCTAAAACATAAAAAATATATAAAGTTTTGTCCAACCATTACACTGGTAGATCACACTACTAATCATACTTCAACCTTATCATTCATCTATCTTGATCCCATTGATGACATAGTTTCACTAGACATGTTCACATTAGATGAATTCTCTAATGATGAATCCTTCCTACAATTTCTCAAAGCATATGAGGATCTCCCATCTTGCTATCATAAAAATAGATTTCTTCATCACACAAATATCCATGCATATTTTAGATAAATTTTAGATTCTCTCGAAGACATACCAGTTGATTTAGATGATACTATTCCTACTACTCCCTACACACTTGATCATTCCACATTACTTAATGAATAAATAAATAATTTCAATTTTGGAACCAACTAGGACCCTCACATGGTCTTGATAGTTGCTACCCTATGAAAGGAAAAAGATATAGATATTCATCAAACATTAATAGATTTATTATAACTATTTACTTGGTTTTAATCAGATATGCCAAGAATTGATACATCTATAGTAGTCCATCAGATACCCTTATACCAAAATGTTAAACAAATTAAGTAAAAAAAATTCAAAATGTATCCTAAGCTGTTTGTCTTAGTCAAAGACAAGATCCAATGCCTCTTAGATGCCAGCTTCATCTGACCAGTAGCACACCCCAAATGGATCTCCAACATAGTCCATGTAGTAAAACCTAATAAATAAATTTGATGTTGTTTTGATTCCTAAAATTTAAATAAAGCATGCCCAAAAGATAATTTCCCCTTTCCCAATATCGACATGATCATCAATTCCATAGCTGGGTATGACATGTTATTATTTATGGATGGCTTTGCTAAATACCACCAAATCAAGATCACTATAGAAGATCAAGAGAAAACATATTTTACAACACCCTAAGGTACATTTTTTATATTTTCATTCCCTTCAGATTGAAAAATTCTAGACTCACATATAGATGTACCATGACACACATCTTTCATGATTTGATTCACCATACTATTGAGGATTATGTTGATGATATACTAGGTAAATTTGAATAATGACAACATCATGCTATTGATTTAAAAAATATTTTTTAATGACTCAGGAAATAAAATGTTTGAATAAACCCAAATAAATGTGTATTTAGATTCACATTAGGTAAACTCTTAGGTTTCATTATTTCTCAGTGTGGCATAAAGGTTGACCCTAAGAAAGTCAAAGCCATTATCGATATATTGCCACTCAGGAACTTAAAATAACTCTGATCCCTACAATAAAAGATCCAATGAATCCACCATTTTGTAGCTCAAATTTATAATAAAACATAGGCTTTCACTCATTTATTAAAAAAATATATCAAGTTTGTCTAGGACCAATCTTGTCAAGAAAGCTTTGATATAATCAAGTAATATCTTCTTAATCTACCTATTTTAGTACCACATATACCTAATAACCCTTTCCTCCTATATATCTTAGAAATAATCATGCACTAGGAGCACTCTTAACATATCACAATGATCAACATACCAAATAAGTAGTTTATTACATCAGTCACACACTGGTGGATTATGGAAAAAAATTATTTCACAATAAAAAAACTATGTCTAGCATTAGTTTTTGCCAAATAAAAACACTAACATTACATGATCAATAATGAGACTCAGGTCATTACAAAAGATGATCGCTCAAATATTCTAATGGAAAAACTACATATTTTAGGTTAAACTGTAAAATGGGTTATGTTATTAATAGAATTTGACTTAAAATAGTCCTCCAAAAATTAATAAAGGGTCAAATCATTGTAGACCATTTAGCAGCAACACCACTCTTAGATAACAACCCTCTTAGCGACACATTTTGATATGATTTTACTACTTATTATACTCATTTCGATACCTAAACCATGATATTTGATGGCTCTCACTATGCATCTGATGTAGGGGTAGGCATTGTCTTTATCAATCCTTTAGGTCACATAGTTCCAATAACTTATTGATTAAGTTTCTCCTATACCAACAACACCACATAATATCAAGAACTTATCTTAGGTCTATTTACTACCCAATCCCTCCAAATCAAATCCATTTAAGTCTTCCATAATTCCCAACTAGTGGTCATCTAGGTCAAGAATGTCTATCAAACAAAAGAGGAACATCTTATCCCATATTGTAACATGGTACAATGTTTATCATCTTAATTTTATTAATTTTCTATCAAAAGTATATCAAGAAAAGACAACTATCATGTAGATGCAATGGCAAGTTCCTCATCTTTTATCCCTATTGATATCAATGATGATAAATTTATTTTCACAATTAAGTGATTACAATCACCATTAATATCTAATGTAGATTTGATAGCACTATCCATCATAGCCACTACACATAGTTTCATAACTCTAGAATGGTTTTTTGACATATATAAATTTATAAACAAATCTATTATACCAGACTCTTTTTCATGAAGTGATAAATGTAAGTTACATAAATAATCACTCCATTATGTAATCATTGGTGGGGACCTTTTTAAATGATCCTTCAATGGACAATTACTTAGATTCTTGATTTTAGTAGAAGCCAAAATTTCTCTTACATAGATGCATGATAGCGAGTATGGTGGTCATTTTAGTGAAAAATCCATGTCACATAAATTGATTCAATGAGGATACTACTAGCCCCCATGAAATTATAATGTTTAGAATATTCAAATTTATGTGATAAATGTCAATGATATAGTAACTTTTAGCATGCACCTCCATAACAATTACAACCTATTATCTCCCCATGGCCATTAATGTTATGGGGATTTGATCTTATTGGAAAGATTAACCCTAAATTTTCTAGTGGGAATAAGTTCATCATCATAGCTAAAAATTACTTTACAAAATGGGTGGAAGCCATTCCACTTCAATCTACTACATGGGAGGACATTTGTAGTTTCCTCATGACCCACATTATTTCATGCTTTGACCTACTTGTAGATATCATTTTTGATAATGGAACATTATTTAAGAATAAAAATGTCAAGAATTTTTGAATAAAATATAAGATTAAGAACACATTCTCCACTCCATACTACCCACAAGGAAATGGTAAAGTAGAAGCCACCAATAAAATAATCAACAACATTTTGAGAAAAATAGTGACCAAATTTGGAGATGATTAACACAATCAACTAGTCTTTGCATTATGGGAATATCGCATAAGTATTCATACACCTAAAATATCCACTCCTTATTCACTAGTATATGGCACATAAGTAGTTTTACCATTAGAATTAGAAATCTCATATCTTCATGTGTCCCTTAAAGACATTCTCACTAATGACTAGTATCATGAAAATTGTCTACACCAACTTAAGCAGTTAGACCATACATGCATTCAAAAAGTAGAACATCTCTAAATATACAAACAAACTATACAAATATCCTTAAAAAAATATTTCACACCATAAAATTCAAATTTAATGATCTCATTCTCAAATAAAATCTTTGTAATGTCACTACCAAAGAAGAAATCAAAGGCAAATTCAAACCAAATTGGCTAGTTCCATACATCATTAATGAAAATCTTAGCCCCAAAGTGTATCATATATCTTAACTTGAAGGAAATAAACTAAAAAATCCAATGAATATTATGCATATACATAGATTCTATGTATAGTATGACATTTCACACATCATTTTGTACATTGTTTCTTTTACTTCATTGTACATAATTTCCCTAGATTGATTGTACATAGCTCAAAATATTATCAAAATATCAAACACATTCAAATATTTCAAAATACAAAAAAATCAAATAATCCAAAAAATACCAAAAATATTTTTATTGTATGCATCATCCATTTTTTACATTTCTATTATCATGCTAGACTTACATCTTCTATGCTATGCTATTGTTTGCCAATTTACCTACATTACCATTCTTCACTTGATCTCCTTTGAGTGTGTACAGTGAATTCAAAATCCTTTGTTTCTTCACTCTACCCATTGAGGGGTCATATTAATTGTACATCGAGACATACATTGATATACATACCCATTGGGGGTATTTTCTATATGCCTACACCATCCAAGTTATGTCATTCCTACACCACATACTCTAGTTATCATGTTGATATACATTACTTACTAGCTTACATAGACTATTCTATCGACACCCACTAGTATATAGCACTTTGTATTTGTTATAATATACCTAATATTGTACTAACATGTCTTGCATAATTTCCTTCTTTCTTTGATTAGTTAAACATGATTGTATTTCTAGTTATTATATGCTTTTTTTTCTTGATTTGCATAGTTAGATATGTTTAAATTTCTCAGTTCCTATTTTGTCTCCAGTATGTGCTTTAGGAAATTTACCATTGTTATTTACTTCTATGTATTATGTGTGCCTTAGGCAAATTTCTAGTGTCCTTTGATTATATTCATGTGTGTGCCTTTAGACATTTGCCAATGTCCCTTGCATGTACTCTTCTATGTGATTATGGCTTTCACACCAACTTGCTTGTTTCAACTATATGTGTATGTGGTATTTAAACATTCCTTGTATGCTTGCTTTCTAGTTTGAGTGACATGTGTGCATGTCCCTTAGTTTTTTGACCCCTTGGCCAACCTTGTATTATTTTTGCTTATTGCCTTGTGTTCTTGTTGCTTATGTGATTCTTGCATGTTTGCTTCTCATTTCTAGTAATTCCATGATTCACATCATGCATTTATCTTGCTTTCTTAGATTCCATGATGGACATCATGCTCCATCCCTCTAACTAATAACTAAAAACTAACCAAACTTTCATTTCTATTTCATTACATTACACATGATTTTACATTGTTATATCTATCTAGGCATAACCCTATTCATCTAACAATCTCTCAATACAAACCATGTTATATCTTGATATATCTTGTCAATTATCATTGTTATATCACATATTTTGTAGCATAACACACATGTAGGGCTCTTTCTTCTGAGGGTGGACATTTTAGGGTCTCCATTCCTACTCTTAGAAGAGGGGGAAACAAATAGGGGTTTGGTCATAGAGATCAAAGTCCTATCAATCAAAAAATCTAGTTTCAAAACAACAACCAGACATCAAAATAGTAAAGAAAACAAGATAGATAGTCAAGAATATAGAATATTCATTAGATTTGGACCAAGAAAATAACACCAATACTAGACTATAACAATGGTGGTATTACTATCCATTTTTAGTGCTCCTATCTAAATAGTAGAAAAACTAGAATTTCTAGAAGCAAGTCAAAAATTAGGTTTAGCTATAGATTTGCATAGCTAGACCAGTTCTAAATCAATGGTTTTAGTACACATTTTGCTTAGAGAATATAGATATAAGGAGAATCATGCATGACATGAAGGATCTCACTTTGCATTTTAGATAAAACAGTTGGTATAACTTCTAGATTAGAATCTATGTTCTAGAGATCAGTGATTAGGGATAATGTGCATGGCACATTTTTTTTATTTTTTATCTAAGTTCAGCATTGCCTAAGCATTCTTAGTAGTTGCATGCCTTATTCCATCTATAGGTTATTGGAATCATTTCAAATTGGATTTCATACAAGCCTGCCCTCCACATTCCCAAGTTCTCAAGTTCTTGAGTGGCTTCCACTTAAGTTAGATTTTTAGTTTCAGAGTGGCTTTCATATAAGCCTAATCTCCATCTTTTGGAGTGGCCAATGGTGTCCTAGTTTATAACATACATTCAAATATACATGCCAATATTTTTAGATCATAGTACATTAATGGAATTTAGGATCCATCTCATACATCATACATTTCATACTAATATAAATTCATATCTTCGCTTCATGGAGAAATAATGGTGCTAAAGGTATATCTAGCCTTTGTCTTCTTGAGCCACCTATTCAGAGGGATTGGAGACATATTCCAAACATTAATCAACACATGCATAAATACCTAACTTCACTTAGTGGGAAATTATGGAGCCAAAGGGCTAGCCTTTGCCTTTTTGAGATTCCTTTCAAGGAATTGAACACTTAGCTCTATTCATGATATTACTCTTGGTATAACATCATCCAACATTACTCATCATCACTCAGTATCACAACAAGTTTTGTATTGGTTTGCATACCTAGTGAGGTATATTCATTCCTTTCTCTTCCTCTCTCTTACCCAAATTTATATGTTCTTATTTTAGATATATAATTTATAGTAAGAATTGATCTACTCTTTATTTTATTTTGTAGATTCATACTTCATAGTGTGATCTCTCTATGCACACCCAACATCACATTAGCTTTAAGAGATTCACCCTTGTAGGTAGTTTAGGTACACTTTCTATTTTTCCTTTATCCTATTATTTCACTTTAATACAACACTAGAATAAAGTGGGGGACAAATTTAGTCATATAAAATGCAAAAATTGGTAACTTGAGCATGGCTAATGACACCCAACCCATATGTCCCTCTTGGTTTCTCTCATGACCCTCTTAGGCTTATTTTCACTAATACATATTCATCTTTAGCCTTCTATACTTGATCCTAGTTGATCTATGACCCTCTTTTCATCATCAATCTACCCCACAATTCCCATTTACTTAGGACAATAGCACCACACTAGGACTATAAAGTCAATGCCACTCTGGTTCACTTGTGGTGTTGTTTTCCAAACTCATTTCTATCACCAACAGTCAATTCTTTCTAGTTTCCCATCCTTATCTTTATTAGCCTAATGTGAGAAAATTTAATCTATGATGAATAGATCCCTATAAAAATGAATTCAAAGATCATTTGGAAAGGGTTGGGAAATATTATAAAGAAAGAAAAAATACAATAAAGACTACTCAAGCACATTTCCCTATTATTTACATACAACCATCCAATATTATTTCTAGCTTATTTAAATATTTACACCAATCCTTAGTCATCTCAAGCACACCTAGTTTAGAATTATCTTACATTCTCATATCATAATTTCAACAATCACTTTCAAAGGGAGAACTACATATGGCTTGATCCCTATTTAAAGTATTTGTATGTAGACAACGTGCCCATACAAGGGGTGTGAAGCACATCCAGTGCATATTACACACACTAACCCATTTTCCCTATTTGCCAAAGTTTTGTTTAACTACATTAAAGGTATAAAAATAAATAAAATTAGCTCTGTAGGGAGCATTGTTGACAACAAGAATTCACAAATTCATGGATAGGGTCACAGAAACCTACTAATAAAAACCTAAGATGATCAGATCTTTAGGATAACAACATTGGATAAGGACTATAGTGTTAGTACCACTCTTTTATACCTTTAGTGCTCCTATATAATTAGAAAATGAAATTTAGAATCTTGTTTGTGATAGTATCCTAGGCCCACATATTGAATATTAGACCCTATCTCAATCAGATCAACAAAGTTTAAGCTAAGTCTTATTTTCTACCTCTTATTACTATTTTTAGTAAATCTATAATTACCAATAAATTTCACAAATCATTAACTTATATTCCACATATTATATATTGATTTATCAATCTGGACCCTTTAACTAAATTAGGAATAAAACCCAAATTATTCCCAAATTTGTTAAATCAACTCACTATTATCTATAATTAGTCTATTTTCCTTTATCAAGCATTAATTTATTTTTGAATTTCCTTTCAATATTTTATGTCATTTGATGCCAGTATTTTATCTTCATTTATTCAAACTTAACGGATTTAATAGTGTGGATTGATAACCTCCTAGTAAGCTCATGCTTCTTGGATCTAGCTTACGCTAGGCAATATACCTTACTACCCATATAATAGCCCCTTTACATGAGTTATTTCTTATGTACAAGTCATAATTCTTAAAACAAAGAGGAGGTCTTCACAATCATATGGACCATGCATGCACAAACAAGTAGGTTCTTCTACCACACCCTTATTACTAGTTTGTTACTTCTTTAAATAGAAAATAGATAGAAATTGAGAGAAACATTTTGGCACACCCAATGGGACCTTGAAGCATCTTGGTGCCCTTTTATTCCTTATTATATACTCATACAAAGAAATCAAAATTTATTTTGGGTATAAAATAAACCTTGGATACATTTATTACTTGCATGCTTAGCTCATTTAGTTAAATTAAAATCAAAGTAATCAATTGTAGCTTCACTTCTTTATCACACACTATACCAAACCACTTAAATCAATTAAACATCAAAATAATTGACATAAGGCCCAACTAGGGTTTAATCTCCTAGTGGATCACCTTCACCCTTTTTTTATCTTACTTAGAGGTCATTACCAAGAAGAGAACCAAAACTTAGCTCTCTGGTTGAGTCTAAACTCTAGAAATTGGTATATACTCATTAATCACCCAACACCCTTATCATTGCATTGTGTGAAGTGAGGTGGTAGGCCCCAATACCAAGCCATGTATTAATTTCCAATACAGATCCTTTTGAGAGCCTTGAAAAATTGAAACTAACCATAGACATCCTTTTAGTACATGTTCTACAAACCAATTTCTTCTTCACACTTTCCAACTAAGGCATAATCTAAAAATGAGAAAATATATTCTAGGATTATAAAATTCACCTTAGTTTATGTTTGATTGCCTTGAGATATTTTATTTTGTTTGATTTTTGTTTGATTTTTGAGCTTTCTTTTGTTTCTTTCTATTTCTCACATGGTCTTTACTAGATAACAGCTGAGAAATCAAACCAACCAAGAGCCACCTTCCTCTTCTTCTTCATCCATGGAGTATACATCAGATGTTAAGGGTTCTCCCCATCCTTCTACCCGACTAACATGTCTTAGATAGTTTCCCAAGGTGATGTGTATTTTTCCACTTTCCTTATAATCTTGTGGCCCTCTAACATTACCTCAACACTTTATCTCACCACACCCCTACTACTTCAATTCTTTCTATGGATACACCTTATGGGATGCCACCCCATTTTATGATTTCCACTACCTCCACCCAACCTATGACCACTCAAGCATCTTCCTCCACCGATAATCTACCTACTTCCTCCACCCAAACTCAATCAAACTAGCCAGTCAATAACCAAACACCCCTTACACCAACCAATAACCAACCAATAACTCCTCTAACATAGGGGCAACCTTACCTTTAGTTACCCAAACCACATCCACCATGGGGATATCTTCTACCCATATTACCACTATTCCCTTTATCACTACCAGCCTACCAATATCCACCCCACTTTAAAATGTGGTGCTTTTTATACCTTCCACCCTTCCACCTATCAATACTATAGTTACTACTCACCCCCAACCAATTAACCATACCATACCTCCAACCCAATCCATGTCAATTCCCCAATCTACCAATCAGGCCATACCTCTAAACCAACCCACATCAACTTAATCAATACTTATGTCACCTTACCCATACTATGTTCATAATCTATAAAAATACATAGCCCCATCCTCCACCGAATATTTTATTCCCATTAACCCTTATGTGGCATCATCTCAGCCTTCAATAACCACATATAAATATGTGGCATCTTCTCAACCTTTTACCAGCTATACATATATTTCATCCACCTAACCCCAATAAAACTTACCATATAATCATGGATCTACTCAACCCCAAATAGATTTGGTCAAAATGTTGATGGACAAAATGACCAACCTAGAGTCATCTATCTCTGGGGATCACAACCTCCTATCTTATGACCAAATTTGTAATGAACCTATTCACCCATCCATCCCTATATAACCTTACCTTCCTCAATGGTAAATACCCAAATTTTATTAGTTCTAAATCAAGGAAGACCTAAGAATATTTAAGAGCATGTCAACATTCATGATATTTGATTGCCTATGATGATGCTCTTCTTCTTTGCACCTTTCCTAAGTCTTTACCTAGACCAACATTAGATTGGTATAGTGCTCTCACCAATCACTCCATCTTTTCCTTTTCCCAACTTACCCAAACCTTTTTAGACCACTTCTCAATCAATATATCTAAGAATGTCTCCATCATCGACCTTTATTCCATTAGGAATTTTGATGATGAATCAATTGCCAATTTTGTAGCACAATGGAGATATATTATCAACCAACTCTCTTTATCTTTGCTCCAATACAAGTTGATTAAAATTTTCTCGTAGGCTTATGCCAAACATATTTCCCCCACTCTATAGGTTCAAACTTTCATAACCTTTGATGAGGCTTTCACCATGGCACATAAACTAGAAATTATAGCCATTAATAAGGGGAAGTTGAAACTAAGAAACAAAAACTATAGCTTCATATCTAATGACCCTTACCCATCTAAAACCACCAATAAATATAACTACCTTAACACCAAATAAAAGGTAGATGCAAACATGGTTCTCCATAAAATAATCCCACCTCCATTTATCAACCAACCCAATAATACCAATTCCTTTAACCCCTCCAATCAAGAAACCCAAAATCAAAACTAGGCTACCCAAAAATAATACACTCCACTAGGGGATTTATATGCTTTAATTTTGAATAAGTTTCTCAAATAAAACATCATATAGCTTCCCCTATCAAACCTCCTCTACAATTTGATGCTTTTTATCCTATGCCTAGTTGGCACAACTAGAATAATCTAGGTGCTTTCTACCATGTCATTGGACATGATGTTAGTAGGTGTAATACCTTAAAAACCATTGTCCAAAACTTGATTGATAAAGGAGAACTTTCATTGAAAAATATCAATACACCCCTAAATCAGTCATTTGACATCTTTTGGCAATCTTTTCCCAACCATGCCCCCTCTACCAACCATGATGACAATAAACTAGAATCATCTCATAGTTGTGAGGTCCATATAGTCAATATTATTATTAGTGAACCTATAAATGAGGAAACCATTACCCCAACTACATCTTTTTCCACTCAACTTTTTGAAGTAGTGGAATCACACTCCATTCCTTTAGAAACCCAAACAAAGGAAGGAACCACCTCCTCTTATCCACTTGATGAGATAATAGACTTACCCACTTCTCCTTTGATATAAATACCAAAGGAGGAAATCATTACCATCACACCTTCCTCTCCATCTATACAATTACCTACTCTCTCTCTTTGTAAACCATTCCATAAGGAGAGATTACTTTACCTAATCCCCCGATGGAGGAAACATATTCCAAAATCTTGTAACCTTTCATGAAGTAAAAGGGTAAATAAACCACTACCTCACCTCAACCTATGAGCCTAATCTTCTTATCAGATGCCTAAGGGATCAAACCCTTTTACAAACCCTTCTCTAGATTCATCCAAATCCTATAATTCTCCTATCAGCCCAATTTGGATTGAGTGAATTTTTGGCACCATCTTGGGCTCCCATATAAAAATAATCATGAACCTTTAACCTCACTTGCATCCACCATTAAACCTATCATCACCTCAATCCCTTCATTAAATACCTCTCCCTCCAAAACCATGGAAGAACCATCCAAACCATCTCCATCCAAAACTATCAAGTCACCTTACACCTCTATAATAAAACCTATCAAGAACCTATGTGTGATTCCTAATCCTAGCCCTATCCACCCATCTTTTAAGTTGGATTTAAACCCATCTATTCCACCAAAGAAAACCTTAACAAAATCAACCAAGAAGGTGGAACCACCCAAAATCCCACCTATAACTAGAACCATACCACCTCCTTCCCTCTTACCCTATATCTTGGGACCTCATCCTTCTTCCATCCTAGGAGCTCATCCTTATACCAAGAAGGTTAATCCTCCTAAAACTACCTAAAATGAACTTCATCCTTTCATTCTACCTTTACCTACCCCTTCCAAAACATCAACATCCCCATCATTTTTATCTAAATTGTATACCTACCCAGCTATCTCCAAACCTTCATCATCTCAATCATCCACTTCCAAATCTTTCAACTTTAAGGCTTCCACCTCAAAACTAACCAACACCAAGCAACCAAAATCAAACCCACCTACCAAAACCATCCTACCACCCACACCTCCCATAATGAAGTGTACTTCTAAGGAGGCTCCCACCCTCAAAACTAAAAACCAATCACCCTCAACGCCTTTGCTCAAATATTATTCAACTATTTTACAAAGGTTATTGAAAACCTCTTCCTTAAACCTACCACATATCAAACCCTTTGACCCTTTTAAACCAAAACAATCTTACTTCAATGATAGTTTAATCTACTCATACCATAAGACACTTAGGCATGATATGGATAACTATAAAACTCTCTAAGCACCTATCCATAAATTATGGGATGAGGATGATCTATTGTTAGATGAACCTCTATTAAGACCATTACCAACCCAACCACCAAATGAACCTACCCAACACTTACCTACTCCCACACTCTCACCCAAGAGTGAGGAGGAACTGAAGTAACCTTCTATCCCAACACTTTCCCTCATCCACACTATCCATATTTTTAGCGTATCTTAGGCCTAATAAAAAGATAAAGGAAAGGCCAAAGTTTCCATTCCATGGACATATCCTTCCACCCCTCAAATTTTCAACTAAACTCAAGCACCTTCACCCTCACCTTCACCTTCACCAAAACCCAAAACATCCATTTTAGGTGCCCCTACCTCCAACCCTTCTTACTTTATCTAATGAGTAGTTTTGAAATAGCTTCACCAAATAATGGTGAAGATGAGCCTATATGAACTAATCAACACCTCGCCGCATCACCACAAAGTACTGACAGAGGCCCTATAATCTATAAAGGTCCAACATAAATACACTCAACCACTTATATCCTTTATCAAAGATCTTTAACTTTATACCCTTGTCACATTTAAGGATTCAAAAATACCTTATATTCATCCTAAAGATCTTGATCCTCTTCTCTTCATCAATTCGTACATCAATCAAACCTACATCAAGAGGGTGATGATTGATGGGGGTGATAGTATTAACATTATTTCCTCTCATGCTTATGACTAGCTCTAGCTACCAATGAATATCATGTTAGAAACCTCAGTGGTCCTCTATTCCTTTAATGATACTATGGCCACAACCTTGGGAACAGTCATCCTCCATATTATCTTGACACCTCACATGCTTCTAGAGCTCTTATGCATAATAGAAGGTGAGTTCTAATACAATGTTTTACATGGATGCCATTGGATCCAATCCTTGAGTTGTGTCCCATCCACCTTACATCAATTTTTCAAGTTTAAACATGAAGGTCAGGGTATCACCATACAAGTTGATCTTAGTCTTTTTACATATTACAACATGAAATATCAACCAAATTATGTTCTTATTCCTCACTCATACACCTCATCACCAATAGGAAACAACACCACCTCACCACAAGCCAATAACAACTCCACCTTTACCATCAATGAAGCTTCAACTAGTTCATCTATCCCTTCATCTTAGATCCCCATAGAGGACCCCCTAGAACCTATGTTCCAATGTCTCTCACTGGGAGGGTATCATATTTTGGCCTTGGATGCCTTCCCTACTCAAGAGTATGGGAACCTTGACCATGATCCTAATTATGATCCTAATAATAAAACCATCATTCCTTTTAGACTCCCCAACCACCAAATCAACTCATCTATGGGGGACTTGATCATCTTCTTCCCACTTACTGCACCACCTCTTTTATTTGACCATTCACCTCTAATTTTTCTTATTTGGAAAAACAAAAATTTTCCAAAATTTACCTTCATAGGTGTGCTTTGAATAGATTCATCCTTGACCATTATGAACATAAATCCCATGAGTTACCTTTGATCAAAACCCAAAAACCTTGTGAGCTATTTGGCCTTGGGTTCATACCATCAGAAGAACCTATCGATTCACCCAAACCCATTGTGGCCACTGAGGAGGACATCTCATCCTCACCAACCTCACCTCTTTCAAAGTATAAGGATTTTGAAATCATTCCCCTTAACATTTTTTAGTCAATATCATTATTTTGGGCCCCTAACTTGTCAAAGGATGGCCAAACTAAAACCTTTCCTCTAATTCATCCTAAAATGGTAGAAAATTATTTTCCTACCATCAACACCATCCAACATCAGGATGATGGTTCCATTCTCACCTATCTTGGTTTGGTGGATTATTCTATCCAAAAATCCCTTCCTCTTTAGAAATAAACCATGTTGAATGAATCCACTATTTATTTCCACTTGGGTACTTAGGATGACCCTCACATCATAAAGATTGGCCAATCCTTAGATTCCATGAAACAATAGGATTACCCTTCCTTCATTCATGAACACAACATAAAATTTTCTTGGTCCTATTAGTCTATGCATATAATTGACCCTTATATATCCCTCCACAACATTATCATCTATCATAATGCTAAGCTTATTTAGTAAAATAATTTTAGGATGCACCTTCATATTGCCCATGTAAGTAAAGAAGAGTTTTAATACCTCTTATCTATTAATTTCATTCAACCCATTGACTATCCCTAATGGTTTTCCAACTAATCCCAAACATAGAATTTTTTTGGTTGATAAATATTTCAATATCATAGAAATAACACATCAATAATGAATTCTCTGAGAAGAGATGTAGTATTACTCAAGATTGCAATACAAATATATGCTTATCTCTGGGAAGAGATGTCTGTCTTCACATTTCAAGTTATCTATACACATTTTGAAAGAATGGGGAGGATGTGGAAGGTCACCAATCTTGAGGGAGATTAATTGGTTTGAATTACAAGATTTAAAACAATACAAAACTCAAGGAATTATTATTTTTAAAAACTTACTATTTTTAGACTAAACTACTAAAATTAAAATTTAGGGCACTTCCATTGGGTTTTTAGGGGTAAAAATTAATTTAGTTATCTAAATTTCATCTCAAAATTTTCTCCTCATTATTATATTTCCAATGGTTCAAATGGTGAGTCAATTAGAGCTACAGTGTAAGAGTTATGGCTCCCAGAAGTTCTGTCATCAATTAGGGTGGAATTGTCTCCTAAATTATTGCCCAGATCATTACTCCCTCCTTGAAAATCAATATTCCCCATTAGGTGTGGTATTTGTGTCTTGATTTGATTCTCTGTGAGCCACTCACCTTGGTGGCTAAGTTGGCCCCTTTTGACCACTCGATAAAGTGGAATAGAGCATCCTCTTATTGTCTTCATCCAAGTATCCATAATCTAATCCTCTTCCACTGGAGTAAAACTCTATGGATTAAGATCATCAATGTCTAGTTGTTCTAATACAACTGAAGTGTCTAATAGGGGTGGGTGATATGGTTTGAGGATCTCTACATTGAATATTGGATGCAGACCAAGGTAGGCTGGTAGGTTCAACTCAAAAGCATTTTTTCCAACATTTATGGTGATGGTGTAGGGACCATATCACAGAGGCCAAATATTTCTGTGTGGGATTACAATCCATTCCTTTTGAATCCACAACCAAACCTTATCACCCATAGTTAAATGGTGTGTAATCTTATGTTTGTCATGGCATTGTTTATACTTCTAATTCATCTTCTCTAGGATGTCATAAACTTGTTGCTAGATGTGTTGCATTTGTTCAATAAAATTTGTTGATTTTTCTACCTTAGATCTTCTATGAGGTGTGTATTCCATGGTGTAAAATGGAACAACTATATCAATTGGTGCCATGGGTTAGTCCCTCATCCCATGTGCATGGATGTTTGAAGGGATACATCTAAATCATGTGAACAATCAAGTAGTTTACCACCTTTGTTTGACCATCAGTATATGGATGGAAGGATATAAACTTCATCAGCTTAGTATCCATCATCTTCCATAGAGTATACCAAAAGATGCTCATGAACCTGCTATCTTGATTTGAGACAATGGACTTAGGGAGACCAAAATGGAGCCATACATGACTAAAATATAGTTGAGTAGTTTCCTCAGTAGATATATTTTTATTACAAGTAATCATGATAGTCATTTTTTAAAAATGATTAACTACCACAAAAATATAGTCCTTACCATGTTTTGAAGTGGGCAAACCTAAGAGAAAATCCATTGAGACAGATTCCCAAGGCTTGGTTGGTTTTGGCAATGACATGTACAATCCTTGATTCTTATTTGTTGGCTTGGCTATTGCACATAGGGTGCAAGATTTGAGATATCTTTTCATATCCTTTTGCATATGGGGCTAGTAGAAGTGTTTTTAAATAATTTCCAATGTCTTTTCGATACTAAAGTGTCTAGTTGTCCTACTGAAGTGTGCTTCCCATATCATCTTTTATTGCTCCAAAATTAGAACACAGATGTGCCCCATATGATAGAGGACATTATCTTGTAAATATAAGTTAGAAACATGTTTACCTTTTTAAAGTGCTTGATATGTATCAGCAAAGGTAGGATCTACTTCATATAGAGCAACCCAAGTGGCAGTCTCATGTCTACATAGGTCAAGAAATGTTGTGAGTGCAGTAATTGGTGGGCAACTCAAATAATCTATAGTTGTATTTGAGCTCCCCTTTTTGTGGTTGATTATCAAGTGGAATTGTTGAATATATGTGGCCCACTTTTAGTGCCTCTCATTTCATACTTTGCTTTACATCTCAATTAATTCCAATGGTCTATGGTTAGTGTGGATGACCATCTCTTTCCCCAAGATGTAGTGTTTCCATTATTTGTAGGCTTGCACAATGGCATAGAGCTCCTTATCATATGTTGGATATTTCTTGACTATATCAGTGAAAGTTTCACTGTGATATGCAATAGGATGGCCATGTTGCATGATGATAGCTCCCATGGCATATTCAAATGCATCTATCATTAGCTCAAACGGTTGATGTAAATCTGGCAAGGCAAGAATAGGGGTTGAGTAGAGTCTATTCTTCAAATTCTCAAATGCCCTTTGTTGTATTTCACCCTACTAAAATGTAGCTTTATCTCCTCTTTTAGTCACTTGGGTTAGTGACCAAGCAACATGTGAAAATACAATAACAAACATGTGGTAGAAATTTGCAAGACCCAAAAAGTTGTGAAGCTCTGTGAGGGTCCTTAGTGTGGGCCATTCTTGAATAACCCAAATATTTTCTAGATCAACATGGACCCCTTCCTCATTCAAAACGTACCCAAGATAATGAATTATTGTCATTTTGAATGTGCATTTTTCAAGATTTGCATACAACTTGTGCTCTTGAAGAGTTTGAAGCACCTTATGAACATGTTACAAATGTTCTTCCCATGTTCTACAATAGATGAGTATGTCATCTAAGTATAAAACCATGAATGAGTTGTTGAAGGGTCATAGGATGTCATCCATCATCCTCATGAAGGTTGTAAGTGCATTAGTTAAGCCAAAGGTCATAACCAACCATTTAAAGAGCCCCTCTTTAGATTTGAATGCAGTCTTCCAGACATCAGTGGGATTGATGGGAATTTGGTGATAACTAGATTTGAGATCAATTTTGGTGAAGAACTTCACACCACAGAGCCGGTCCAGCAGGTCATCAATCCTAGGGAGAGGGTAGATATTCTTCATAGATATTTTATTCAGGGCTCGGTATTCAATGCAAAGCCTCCATGTTCCATCTTTCTTTGGTGCTAAGACAATTAGGCTACCATAAGGTGAAGAGCTTGGCCTGATGTGACCATTTTGGATCAATTCTTGAATCTATCTTTTTATCTCATCATTCTCTAAAACTGATCTATGATAGACAAGACTGTTAGGCAAAGGTGATCTTGGGATCAAATCAATAATGTTTCACCTAGAAATGTAGTGGAACTCCTGTGGGTGACTTGAATAAGTCATCATATTCTCCTATGATTTATCCTATCTACTTTTGTTGTTGTGTTGATTGTGTAGTTAGGACTTCAACATCAGCCTACTTGGATTTATGTGGTTTGACCACCATGAGAACAAATTGATTTATCTTCTCCACCAATCTCTTGCATTGCTTAGCACTGATCAGGGAGACAGATGTGGGAGGTTTTACCTCTAGTACCCCATAGTGCCATGTTCCAAGAGTGAGGGTGATCCTTTAGGTTCATGATTTATCGATGCCATGTCACTCATACATGAACAACTAACCAAGGAGTACATCACAAACATCTAGATTGACCATATCACACAAGACTTCATATTGGAATGGTTTTATAGCATATGAAAGAAGACATTGATGGGTGACACAAAGGTCCCTCCCTGGGCTCAACCATCTAATACTGTAGGGCTTTGGATGAGGCTTCATGGATAGATTTAGACTTTTCATAACTTTAGAAAAGATTAAATTATTTTGACTCCCACTATCAAGAATGAAATGTAGAGGCTTACCTTTTAATCATAATTTGGGGTGAAATATTTCTTTGTCATCTAGTCTTTCCTCACAGGTCTGTGATGAAGTGATGATGGTGTTAGGCTCAACATCTATAATTTTTTCTTTGTCCTCTTTGATTGTGGGTTGTGTATGAGGTAGAGTAGTAGATGTCGAGTATTGTGACTCAGAGAGCAGTGACTTGATGGCTCAACATTCTTCTTTGGAGTGAGATCTAGTTTTGTGTAATCACACCATTTTCTAGCCTTCCCCTTCTAGGATTTCTTATCTTAAAACTCTTTCTACTTCCAATTTTTTCCTTGTGTTTGACCTTCCTTGTCACTTTTCCATTTTGAGGGTTGACTCTTCATATTATTTCTACCATGCTTCTGTTAAATCTTCACTATGAATTTGTATGCCTCACTGAGGGTTTCCAAATCGAAGAGTTCTATTTCCCCCCATATGTACCATTGTAGTCCACCACAATATTTGAGAGTCTTATGTTTCTCACTTTCTTGAATGCCCAATCTTGGAGACAAAGAATGAAAAGTGTATGTGCAATCTTGAATAGATTGGTCCTTACCTTGGGGAAGTTGTTGCCACTATATGTACAAATCATCATATGCTCTGATGGGATAGTATTCTTCTTTTACTACTTCCACAAAATCATCCTAGGTAGGTTCCACCTCAAGGCCAATGTCATCTATACTGAACCTCTTTTTGTACACTTCCCACCATTTTTTCATGGGTAATGATGATTTTAAAAGAGAAAAAGTGATATTTTCTCCATCAGTGAACTTATTTATAGAGAAGTAAGAAGATAGTTAATCCAACCAATTTTCTGCTACATCAGCATTGATTTTGCCTTCAAATGTAAGAATATCAAAATTTACGTAAAATTTTAAGGGTGTTGGGGTACTAAAAGGATGTTCCCTAGATGAGGAGTTAAGATGTGTAGCTGTGGAGCTAGAATTTCCCATCAAAAGTGTTTGAAGAATTTGGGAAAATTGTTGTAGCATCTATGCTTGTTTCCATTGGAGGGATTCATTCACCATTTCCTTGAAAGAATCAGATGTCTCGGTGTCATATACCATTTAAAGTCATTTGGAGTGAATAGGTGGAAAGTTTGGAAGCTCTGTTGTTTCCCACCCAAGCTTCTTATAGCTTGACCTCGTCCTCGAGATCATACACTCTCAAGACAAACCACTCTGATACCATTGATCCAAAACTTAGAAGTTTTGGTTGATAAATATTTCAATAGCATAGAAATAACATAGTAATAATGAATTCTCTAAGAAGAGATGTAGTATTACTCAAGATTACAATACAAATATATGCTTATCTCTGGGAAGAGATGTCTATCTTCACATTTTGGGTTACCTCTTAATTTATACACATTTTTAAAGCATGGGGAGGATGTGAAAGGTCACCAATCTCAAGGGATATTAAGTGATTTGACTTTTAAGATTTAAAACAATACAAAATTCAAGGAATTACTATTTTTAGAAACTTACTATTTTTAGACTATGCTACTAAAATTTAAATTTGGGGAAATTACATTGATTTTTCTAGGGAAAAACTTCATTGATAAAATATCAATGCCATCCCATGACATTATCCTCATTCTAATCTTTCCAATGGTTCAAACAACGAGTCAATAGGAGCTACGGTGCAAAAGTTATGGCTCTCAGAAGTTCCGTCATCAATTGGGGTGGAACTGTCACCCAAATTATCACCTAAATTGTTGCCTAGATCACCAACATCATTCACATTACCAATCCCATAGGGATACTTCACCTCTATATTAACTTTCATGACCTCAATATTTATTATCCAAAGGATGACTTCCATTTACCGAGCATCAACCAACTTGTTGATATTATAGTTAGCCATGAGATGTTGTTTCTCATAAAAGGTTTCTTGGGATATAATCAAATATTTTTTTCACATAAGGATCATCATATGAATTCTTACATCACACCTTGGTGAAAATTTTGCTATAAGGTCATGCCATTTGGTCTAAATAATGTTTAAACACCCTACCTGTGTGTGATGACCTACATCTTCCATGATCTCATCCACAAAACCATAGATGACTATGTAGATGATATCCTTAGGAAATCCAAATATCAAAAGGATCATCTATATTTTCTCAAAATTATCTTTGAGTGCCTAATCGATTTCCATGTCTGACTCAACCCCAAGAAATGTGTGTTTGGGGTTCTATCTAGAAATCTTCTTAGCTTTATCATATCTCTTCAAGGAATTGAAGTAGACCCTGAAAAAGTATGAATGATCCTTGACATGATACTTCTAACCTAACTTAAGTAACATTTTATACTATAGGGGAAGCTCCAATCCATCCATCACTTCATCTCTTAGTTATCAGATAGATATCAACCCTTTCGCCATTTTCTCAAGAAAGATACATCTTTTAAGTGGATAAAGACTATCAAAAAGACATTAATTCAATCAAAGAGTACCTCTTTTATCCACCCATTCTTACCCCTCATAAATATGACAAACCCTTATATATTTATATATCCACCACTAATCATTCCTTAGGGGCAATGCTTGCTCACCATGATGATCAAAACAAAGAGCAAATTGTCTACTATATAAGTCAAACACTTACAAAGTATGAGACTCAGTACACCCATACTAATAAAATTATCATCACCTTAGTATTTGTGGCTACCAAACTTCAATATTACCTCCTCAATCATAAAACCTTCATCATCACTAACATCGACCTACTCAAGTACATACACTTTAAACCATACCAAAACTAGTGTATGGCTAAGTGGATCATAGTCCTAGCTGAGTTTGACCTTGAGTTTCTATAGTAAAAGTTGATTAAAGGGAAATTTATTACTAATAAATGGGCCAAGGCTCATTTACCAAACAACCAACCACTTCCTCTTTTATTTCTAGATGAGTTCATCATGACTCTTTCCAAAGAGGGCATCACCTACCAAATAACCATGTTTTTTGATGGCTCAAAATGCTAGTGTGGTGGGGGTTCTAGAGTTATTCTAATTCCCCTTAATGGTGAATCTTTTCCCCTCTCTTTCAACTTTATTTTTAGGGTACAAAAAATATGGATGAGTATGAAGGCCTCGTGATAGGTGTCCAAACTGCTATATCCTTGGGAGTTACAATGATTAGTATCTTTGGTGATTCCCAACTTATGGTCAACTAGGCTAATGAATCCTACTAATGTAAGAATGATGTCTTCTAAAAGTAAAACCAACTAGTATATGTTCTTTTAGAATAATTTTATCATTTCCTTTTCTAATCTATTACATGATCTACCAAAAAGATCATGGATATAATGGCTTCCCTTACTTCCCAAATCCCATTTCAACCATCCAATTCTAAAATCTTTGTCACCATCCATCACTTTATCATACTCTCTTATATATAATCTAACCTCTCTACCATTTTTAGTGTGGATTATTCTCCTTCAAACATTTGATATGAGTAAACCTTTAACTATCTCAACCTCAGCATCATTCCTCCCAACCTCTCTAGGAATACCTGAAGAGCCTATGTTCAGAGTAACTCTCATTATACCATAATAGGGGGAATCCTTAACAAATGTGGTTTTTAAGGCCTCCTTCTCCATTAAATACACAAGCATGAAGCTTCCTATTCTATCTATGAAATTCATGATGGAATCTATGGGGGACACTTTAGTGGTAAAGCCATTGTCAAACATATCTTTTGCCTTGGCTACTATTGGCTCACTTTCAACCAAGACTATTGAAATTACATAAAGAAGTGTGTTAAACATCAAAAACATAACAGTTTACATCATGATCAAACCCATGGCCTTAAATTATTTAAGGACTTTTAGCCCTTCTCATAATGGGGACTAGATCTCATTAGGGGAATCAAATTTCATTCTTCATAACAATACCACTCCATCATCATTGCCACTGAATATTTCACCAAATGGGTGGAATCTATTCCTTTCATCTCAACCAAATTTGACAATATATTTGACTTGATTCATAATCATATCATCTATCATTTTAGTGTTCCCCATAAGATCATCATCGATAATGGCAAATATTTCAAAAACAAACAAGTCCAATGTCTTTGTGATGCATTTAGCATCAATTTAAGATTTTCCTTGCCTTATCATCCATAAGTAAATGGATAAGTAGAATATTCTAACAAAACCCTCAACATGATATTAACCAAAGTGGTTAATGCTTCTAATTAGGATTCACACTTGCATATCTCCTTCATTTTATGGGCCTATCACACTAGCATTCAAACCTATATAGGTGATACACCTTTCTCTCTAGTATTCAAATTAGAGGTAGTCTTACCTCTTCAAGTCTATATTCCCTCTCTTCACATATCCTTTTAAGACATCATTTTTTAGAGTGATTATCATTAAGAGCATCTATAATGACTTTAGCTACTTGATGAATGTTTAACCACCTTTGTGTCTACCAAGAGTGAATTAAGCATACCTATAAAAAGTACCTAAAATAATGAGAATTCAATATTAGAGACTTCATCCTAAAGGAAAATCAATATGTAACCAATATGGAGAAAATCAAGTGAGGTAAGTTTGCTTTCAATAAGCTTAGACCCTACAAAACAACCCATAAGTAAAGATCAAGATCTTATCATTCATCTTCTCTTGAAGGCAAACTAGAACCTAATCCTCTTAATGATTCTCATTTACATCCTTTCTTTTGTTAAATAATAATCAAAACCCACCTATTGTCTAACTTAAGCTTGTCCCTTGCTTTATAAGATTTTCACCTTCCTCACACTTTCATCCTATCCCTTCGAGGACAACTGATTACAACATATAAACATGTGATTAACCATCATAGTTATAGCCTAATCCTAAATATGGGTACCATGGCTCTCAACACCACCCTTCTTACTTATCATTTACCTCTTGTGCTCTAATTTTTTCCATCATAAAGGTAAATATCTAAGCCTAAATATAATTGTTCATGTCTAACCTATCATCAAAACAATTTGGGATACCTAAATATCACCTGGGTAAAACATCTCTAGCATGCAGAGTCCTCCCTTCAAGGATAGCTATCCAAACTCTACATTTCTTAAAAGATAGACTACTCCCTTGAAGGACAGATACCAAAATGAATAACCCCAAACTTAGACCACTCCCTTAAAGGATGGCTAAGTCAAATTTATCAAAGCAATCATTTTAATCTTCCTACATTGACCAACTTCACAAACCTATCAGAACAAAGAAATAAAAGACCCTATATCAAAATCAAAACAAGCTATCCTAAAAAAGTTACAATCATCTTTCATAAAGATAATTAGTATACTTCTGGCATGGATTAGTCTCCACCTTGGATTAAAACATGGAATTGTCTATTATAGTTCTTAGGTCACCTACAAAAGAGGCAAACCAACCCATAGGGAGGTTACACTACCCTTCTCTTTACTTATCACCTATATCCTCTTTATACCCTCTAAAAATCAAGGGACTTTGAGATTACTTGACATAATGTGATCAAGACACCTTTTCTTTATCAATCAACACATGCTAATGCAAATAATTCAAAGGGATTATGTTCATTAAGACAATATAAATTTGGTTTGGTTTAGTCTTTACCAATAAAGAAGCATCACAACTTTTTTTTATCCTCTCATACTTGGTTCATGTATTCACTTAGACGTATGTCTCATGATCTTTATTTATTTTTACACATATAGTTATTTAATTTAAACTTACTTTATGTGCTATCATAAACTAAATACCTATAAACTATAAACATCATATCCTCATAACATCATAACCAAGTATAGAACAATAGCCATAACAATACCATAAACATCATAATCATATATAACCATTCATCATAAACATTATACATAATAATCACATGCTTGAGCTAGTGAGTCTACATCTCATGCACATAATCATAAGCATAAACATCAAAGCCATAAACCATGAATGATAAATGATAAACCATGAAACATAAAATTAAATCTATATATTATCATCACATCATATACATCATGTCTCATCAATGTAACATAGTACATATAATCATGTGCATCTCTCTCTCTCTCTCTCTCTCTCTCTCTCTCTCTCTCTCTCTCTCTCTCTCTCTCTCTCTCTCTCTCTCTCTCTCTCTCTCTCTCTCTCTCTCTCTCTCTATAAAATATACATCTCACTAGATTGGCTCATAGGTTGGTATCAAAATCATATACATCTATATATATCATATCATAAGATTATTCCCTTGGGGCACCACTACTACTATCCCCTCCTACACTACCACTACCATCTAGTGCCTACCCTTCTAACGTGCCTACCTATCCACCTATCAAAGTGGCCCACTAACCTAGAGTCACTAGACCTACACCACCTACCAAGATGGCTCTATACTCACCCCATTAGGGCTCCTATAGACACTATGTTAAAATTATAGCCTCATAATATCACAAATCCTCAACTATGGCCAAGTATTATGCCATGGGAATACTACTTGGTGGTAATAAATACTACCTCTTCTCTGTCTTAGGGTGTCCCTTTCCTAGGTCACCAAGCCTAGTGAATTTCTATCCTAGTTCCTATCACTACTCATAATGACAACCTAAAAACTATAATGTTATAATTTAGCCCTATAATGTGGCCACTTATCCCTATAAAACTATGATCTATGCTTGCATAATGACTAACACCACTCCTACCTATCTAGCAGGGCCACCTCCTTGTACTTGTACCTATGGGCCCCCACCAGTTAGATCCACATCCATGGGATACCTACCCCCATCATCTCATCAAAAATACATAGCTACATAAATTACCTAATACTATGTTATAAAACCATTTACAAAACCAACATCATCTATCTCTCTTCTAACAAGTATCTCCTCATGATCAGGAACCACCTCCAGTAGTTATGGCATTGGAAGTAAAAACATGTCATCCTCCCATCTTTACCTTGAGAATAAACTTATAATCTATTACACTAGGACAAATTAAATATAGACCCTATCAAAAAGGATGATCTTAGTCTCATCCTCTTGCATCCCAAAAATCCACCTCTAATTTTGCATCAATAAAATATGCCAAGTGTAGTGGGCCCACCTTAGGAAGTTGACATATAGCCTCCAAACTACATCTCTAGCAACCAAGGTATCTCATGCCTCCCTGAACTAATTAATATCTCTCATGCCTCCTCAAGTTCCTATGAGAATGTAGTCACCCCTCTACCACATAAATCCCACCTTGAAGTCCTTCTAGGTGTATCCCTCACATGGTAACCCCATTAGTCTCATACCTTGATATGCTTATAGGCTCAGTAGTGAAAAATAAACCACATGTTGATGCCATATCTCTAATGCACTCTAAACCCCCATAACTCCTTTTAAATATATACCAACAAAATAGGTGCCCATCCAAAAATTATCTAACCAAGTAACATCTCTACTAAAACACTTAGCAGTAGATAAGGTAACTACCCACTACTCAAATCTAGTAATGTAAAGTAGGAGACTACCATCATCATCATCATCATCATCATCAACAACCTCCTATCATCTCTATCCCTTTAATACAATGGCCTATATCTAAACCTTACTGCATACCACTTGGCCAAGGCATGCTCTTCACCATATAGGATCTCCATATGATCATATCTCTCCTCACTCTCTATATGATATATCAGCTCCCCCCAAATGGGTAGCTATGTAATCCTGTGTGCATCCTCTAGTAGGATGGTCATCTTTCCCATCGGTAGATGAAAAGTTTTTATGGTCAGATCCCATATCTCAATGAGATCCAAGATCATTTTCTCATCTCATGAAATGTAATGATAATGCATCATAGATCTAAGGCCCACCTCCTCCATATGCACCCAATCACGATATGACATCCCTTCATATAAATTAAAATAAGATCTAAGGAACTAGATCCCATATTTGGATCTAATCTCATGCTTACAAATTCATTAGCAAATGGACTTAACTTTCCTATAACTACTTTGCTTATGTCTTTTCCCATGATTTCACCTACCTAGTGACATTTATTCTTCTCTGTAATAAATCAACCTCTATTTTTAACCTAACTCAACCCATCTCCATATTATATGTACCTATTTCCTTAGCATTTTATCCAATCCCAACCTACCCTTACCCTCCCAAATGCTAAATCATTTAAAACCTTAACTATTTACCTTAGCCTTTTATCAAAAGCATTTGACCATTTGGTCAATCACTGATGGTCACTATGATCATCAACAATTAACATTACCTATTTACCTCAATCATTGACTGTCGATGATCAGGTATGAATACTGATGATCACTATGTGTGATTATTAATAGAACATACCTAACCCTACTTACCCAAAACCACCCAAAATTTCATTCTAACTATCAATAAACCTATCTCATACCTATTTTAACCCTCTCTTAACCTACCTACCATCTAAATTTCACTTTTCATCTACTAATTTAACCAAAATCAAGCTAAACCTAAAACTAAGGGCAAATGCCCAAAACCTCCCCAAACCAACAACATACTAACAAAAATTCAACCAACACTACCTAAATTAATCTATCCTAACAATTTATGGCATCCCCTACCTTATTCCTTGATCATCATCAAGGAGGAATCCTAGTTCTTTCTACTTGGCCATGTCCTCATCTTCCCTTCATACTCAATCCCATGCTAGCTTAACACAAATCTCACACCAATCAACCAATCAATAACCACCTAATTATCACTTAATTACCTCATCATCACTCTTTCACAAAATGCCAAAATTACCAAACACACAAGAGTCTAGAAGTAACAAAAGTCAAAAGTGAAAATGACAACTCTCTTTCACTTTTTATCCTTTGACCTTTTAGCATTTCACCCTGACCATCGATAGTTAGGATGATTATCGACAGTCGATTTTGGGACCCCTGATTGTCAATGGTCAAGAAACCCACTTTTTAAATTTTTTTGGCACCAATACCTTAGTGTTACCTTTTTTAGATATTACCCTTCTCCACCAAACCAAAACCAACATTTGGAGAGCACATATTCTTTAAAAAACAACCATTTAACCATTGGATAACACCCTCTCCCATCAACCAACAATCTAACCAACCACCCAACCACATCCACCTCAATGTTGGGCATTTTGGCCCAAACTATTGCATATTTTTTTATGACCTTACCTTGGTCCTTTTAATCACAAAGACCAACCTTACCATGTTGAACATTTGAATTTTCACCACCTCATACACACTAGAATATTTTTGTTTTTCATGGGAGCACTTCCTACCTTGGATACCCACAAAAACACTAACCTTGTCTAGGATACTTGTGTTTACAAGTGTAGCCCAACCATCACATACGATCATGTGGTCCACTTATCACATGTCCTTCTAGCACCAACATTATTTTTACCAACTATGGCAAACATAGTCTATGCATGATCTTAGCTATCTTACTTTATCACATTTTGGGCACATGTTTGTGTTTAGAATGCTAGACCCTTTTGTCACCAACCTCATGACTCACCATAAACCACTTATCAAACCCTAACTCAATTTTGGTTTCACCTCATAAACTCCTAATTTGAGGGGGAACACATCCTCTTAGGCTCAAGGAAACCAACCTTCAACCCAAAATAATTTTTTTTACAACTTACTGACACAAACTACATAACAAAAAGGGGAAAAATATAGACACTAAAATTTTGCACATTATAGTTCTAAATGTAAAAATGCCCTTTGACCCACTCAAGACCAATTTGACCCTTTGACCCCTAACTAAACCTAACCATGGTCAGTTTGAGCAACTAACCAAACCCACCCTTTTACCCAACTCAACCTTTGACACTTGACTATCAATGGTCACCTTGATCATTGATAGTCACCCTGACCATTGATGGTTAGAGTCCCCACCTCCCAAATATAATACTAGTTGTGTATATGTTAACATGACACAATTTTAATATATTTGCCTTACTTGATGCGAACACATCATGATGCATCAAAATTATTAGCCTAACCTCTTATGGAACCTTTTACCACCATATCTCTTTGCTTAGAAAAGGAGGGGAGTGGGAGGTGAATAAGGATCCATAATCAAGAAATTATAACACATAGGTGATTAAGTTATCTACCAATAGGTCTTCCTTCCATAAATTTGTCAACTATAATAGAGACCCAAACCTCTAAAAAAATTATCTTGAGGAAAATCAACATTACTCCACTAAAATTACTTTAATATCAACCATTTACCATTAAGTAACCAACTATGTACATTTTATATTTCAAGTTTTGTTTGTCTAGTTTCTGACTTCCTTGCCTAGATCAGACCCCTTTGCATCTTATCTCTTCACCACAAAACCTTAACCAAATCCCAAAATACTTATTAAACCCTTTATATAATCTAAATTAGACTCTTTTTTGAACACTTTTAGACCCTACAAGAACTATTGATAGTCACCCTAACCATTGATGATCGCCTTTAACCATCGATGGTCACCCAATCACTGATGATCAACTTAATC
The DNA here is from genome assembly GCA_037957365.1 of Torreya grandis. NCBI lineage: Eukaryota > Viridiplantae > Streptophyta > Pinopsida > Cupressales > Taxaceae > Torreya > Torreya grandis. The sequence continues at coordinate 924,292 of JARHVA010000935.1, read as the reverse complement.
ACTAGTTGTCACCTTGACCACCAATGATTACCTTGACTACCAATGGTCATTATGGTAAGAAATAAAATAAAATTATTTCTACCCACTTAACCTAAACCAAATTCCACTTTTTAACCCTCTGCTTGTTCACAGAGACCTCACATATTATTTGAACATAACTTGAAATGTTTAGCATTATTATTGACCTAATATTTTCTATAATTAATATATTTTCCTTTATCAAGCATTCATTTCTTCTTAAATTTCCTTTTAGTAATGTTTTTCATTTGATGCAAGTACTTTATCTTCACTTCTTCCAACTTAACTATTTTAAGAATGTGGATTGGTAGCCTCTTATTAAGCTCACACTTCTTGGATCTAGCTTACACTAGGCAATCCACCTTGATACTCATCTAAAAATCCCTTTGAATGAGTAATTTATTATGTATAGGTCATTCTTCCTAAGACAAATAGGATCTCTTCACAATCATCTAGATCACATGCACACAAATAAATAGGTTCCTCTACCACACCCTTATTACTAGTTTCTTACTTCTTTAAATAAAAAGTAGATATAAATTAAGTGAAATAGGTTGTTGAAGAGGTGGAACCCAATTAAAATCAATAATATTTAGATGATATGGTTGTGTTGAAAGATACTTCAGTGATATAAGCCAATGAACTCAAAGAGATCATCAACAATTATGAGGAGGCCTTGAAGCAAAAAATTAACTTTGAAAAAAGTTCTTTTTTTTTATAACCCATAGTGAGACAACACAAAATATCTTGTATTATGGTATTCCAAATAAGGGATTTACCATTTATGTATTTGGGGATGCCACTTTTTAGTGGTAAGATGATTAAAAAAACATGGAAATATTTTTTTGGATAGATTTCAAAGGAAATTAGTAGGATGGAATGGTTTAGTTCTTTCTCAAGTAGGTAAATTTATGCTTATCAAAATCACCTTGGATAGTTTGCTTGTGTTCTTAATGTATATGTTGAAAATTATGAATTTAACTATAGAGAAGATAAAAAAAGATTTATAAATGGTTTTTATGGATGGTTTTGAAGATAAAATTAGATTCCCATTGGTAACTTGGGACAAGGTATGGCTTCCAAAAAAATTTAGTCGGCTTGGACTTTGAAATATGGAGTCAATGAAAACATCCCTTATGATGAAGTTAAGTTGGAGGTTCATTAATAATTTTAATTAGTGGACATGTATTTTACAAGCTAAATATTTAGATTATAGAGAGTCAATTAATTTCATTTTTGATGATCAATTCATTAAAGGTTCTTATTTTTAGAATTTTTTTAGGTAATAATAGGGATATTGTGCTTAATAGAAGTAAATGAAAGGTTGGTAATGGTGATAAAGTGAGGATTTAATAATATTATTTAGAAATAAACTATCATACTGGTGGTGTTTTTGACATAAAAACATTTAGTTATGGTTTTTTAGGACTCTACCTCTCCTAAAAGGAAGAATATCCAACAAATAAAATTCTTCCCCAAAGTATAAATGTACTAAGTCTTGGTATGTTAACATTCACTTATTAGGTTGATGTGTAACAATTCCATGCAAGGGGAATATTTATAAATTAAGTCTCTTATAATAGATATATCTTAGATAGTTATAAATATGATAGAAGTTCTTTGGATAATTCTCATAAATCCTAGCCTCAAATATAAATGAGATATTAAAATAAAAATTATAAGAAAATAACCTATTTCTAAGTAGATTTATCACATGTATATATTCAATAATTCTTAAATAATGACAAAAATAATTAAGTAATCAATATTAACTTGCATATTCATATTGCTTTCAACCTAGATTAGCTTATCATCATAAAAAAAATTCAAAAGAGAAGGGATAAAGAGATAAAAAGCCTAATGATATTGAAAATGTCTTTGCAATGTTTAATTCAGCATACCCACTAAAACCAATCCTTGATTGAGCTACATTTAACAAAATTTGAAATCAAGGATGGTATGAGAGTCTAGGAAGTTTATTGGATAAGAGGGAAGGACCATGACCACTATATACATGTGCAAGATATGGATTTAAGCTCTTAAAAACCTTTTAAATATCAAAGTATCCATTTTGATTAATAGTATTGGGTAATTACAATCATTAAATTGTAATAAAATAATTATCTAATAATAATAAAAAAAATAGGAAAAAGGGAGAGATTATCCTAAAAGGTAGTAAAAAACATAAGGAAATTTTTTTTTGGATTCAAATTGTAGTTTTTAGTCCATAATGAGCCAACCCTGAGAAAGGTTAGAGAATATATATATATATATATATATATATATATATATATATATATATATATATATATATATAAAAAAGGAGATGTCCCCTAATCCTTCATTTTAAATTTCTTCTAAATTTATAAAAGGAGATACCCTACCTTGACTTCTAACTCAACCATGATGATGCATCTGAACGTCATCATTAGTCTGGATGATCAAATCACAACTTGAAATCATCAAGTGATTCCTTCCACTCACTTTGTTGATCATAATTAGGCCATGCTTAGCTTCTAGCATGTAAGAGATTATTTGAACTCATCAACCACTCATTGGTCCTTCGCATGATCCATTAATGTTTTTTACTATTCTATCATTTTTTTTATCAATTAATTTCTTTGGGATCTTCCATTTCATCCAACATTTTCCGTTTATTGTTTTCTCATTAGTTTGGAACTATCTTATGTATCTCATTTATTATTTCATATAAACCTTGACTTACCCATTTTTCCTTATGATACATGATTTGAAGATGGTTTTTAATGTTAAACTTATTTGGGTTTTCTCTTTATATGCTATGTTCTTTTATTATATGCCTCTATTTATATTTTGGTTTGGATGGGGGCTCATACTTCTTGATAAAGACATGAATCCAAATCCAAAGTTTAGCTTAAAAGATGAACCCTATAAGATCAAAAAAAATGTTTAAACAAAAACCCATTAGATATAACAAGTCAAAAACTTAAAATGATTCAATCATAATAGAAAAAATAGAACCAATTTACATCAAATGCATGAAACAAAAGAAATATTTTACCATTAAGTCATAAACATTCATAATAGTCATCTTTAAATTTAAACATAAGCCCTTCCATGCATACAAATCATATAAATATCTATCATTAATGTAGATTGAGAAATTTAAAATGTAATAATTTCATTATAAATCCAACCCAACCAATGTAAATTCAACATTAAATCAACCAACATCCTCCTTGAGCCCTTGATAATTTTGATGTTTAGGATGACCATAAGGCCTTCAAGTGCCATATGGCACTTATTTATTATATTATAGGCCTAGGGTTCATGTTTTGATGATGATAAATGCCCATCAAATTTAACCTCAATGGAATGATGATGTCATTGGGGTACCATGCAATAGTCCCTAGTCAAGCTAGTCGTATGGTATGGGTACATGAGAAGATGCCACATGACATCATCTCAATGAGTTGGGACTTAATATAAATATTATTTTGATTTCATCCTAATGGTCCCTAGATCCTATATTACATCACATGGTGACCTCTTATGATCTTGGGGCCATGGGACCATTATACTTTTCCAAAGCCTCAATGGCCCTAGGCTCTTAGGACATTGCCACGTGGTAACATTTCAAGACCTAAAGACCATGGAACCATTTTCATTTTATTGATCCATCATCAACCCAAGTATTAGGATCATTCCACATGTAATTATCTTAGGTATTATGGGAAAATTTGACTTATAAAATTTTTATGACTAGCTTATAACTTAGAAATATCCAGTAGTGACATGTAGAAGAGTTTAGAGGGATTCATGAGAAAATAAAGGAAACAAATAAGGTATGAATCTTATATATTTATACATGGTTGACTCAGCTTGGTTGACTTGGAATTAACATATTTAAATATTTCTTAATTCAATTTCATATGCGAGGAACTTTACATAACTTGACTCACATGATTCAGGCTTGAGGGACTCAGGTTTGATGGATAAGGGCTCAATCAAGGTAAGCTTGACACAAATAAAACCCAAGTATAACAAAAAATTCTAAAGGTATATGGGATATTCAAATTCAAATTAACTTATCCTAAGGTAAAGTTATTAGGTACTTATAAGCCTCTTCAAAGGCAAACTATGTAGAATTAATGCAAAATAATCCAACATAGACTCAAGATCATTCAAATACCAAGGGTATGAACCAAGGTTATAATAAAAGGATGATTCATTAGACAAAATATAAATACTATATGACTCCAAGGAAAATAAACTAAAAATATAAATTGGACTAACCAAACCTAGCTCACTCAAAGCAAAAAAAGGGTCCCCATTTTTAGACTAAAAATGGGGCATGTTGTGCAAACAAAAAAATGGTAACTCCTACTAGGAGATACTCCTGAGTATCTTAAGAATTTAAAATATCAATTTTTAATCCAAACACAAGTGTTATATATAGGAAATTATCCATGGAAAAAATCAAAATAAGAAGGCACAAAATTTAGCTTAAACACATGACATAGTAAGCTATAATGCTACCTAAATACCATCAATGTGTGAGCTATGCGATTATTTCAATTATTTTGCATGAATGCATAATAAATTAGATTTACCCAAATTATAAGAACTTATGAAAGGGGAAATATTTTTTAATTTAGCTTAAGGGTTGAATGATATATTCATTGATATACTACTAGCCATGCATTTATAGCCCTACCTGAGATACCTATGGTCCCTTTTAAAGTCCTTGATCCAATACCAACCAAAATTAAAATCTTGTTGTGTAGGATGCCAAGATCACCATTTTAAGGAGAATTTTTATATTATTCATTTTATTTCAACTTATTTTTAAATATATTTTACTTTTCCATCTATGGAAGGTTGGGGACTAAGCCATGGGTTTGAGGAAAGAATAAGAAGGATTATGAAAAATAATATAAATCATAATTAAATTAGTGTTGTATTTTTTATTTTTATATATTTAATTTAATGAATTTAATGGGTTTTAAATAAGAAAATATGCATTTATAAATCCATATGTTTTATTTTAAATCATTGGCCCTTAATATTCTAAACATGGAAAATATAGTAGTTTATGCAAGTATTTAAACAAGGATTTTCACATTAGTGTATAGGAGTGTCATTGGTGTTACTTACATGAAATCCACTCATCTATCAAATGTTGACAAAACAAGGGAATACTCATGTCAAAATAGTAGGTTAAAATCAAAAACCAATGCCACATAGTTGACCCAAGCACTAAAAAGCAAAGACAATAGGTAAAAATTAATGAAATAAAACCTAAACTAAAATAAAGGACATGAAGAAAAATAAACAAAAAAGTAGAAAAAACAAGTATTTACAAGGTTTTCCAAGCCAATTCAGGCCTTGAAGTAGTGTTTAAGGATTTTTCTCTTGACTTGAAATGGGACATCCACACCAGTTAGACACCTTAGGTGTAGATCATTATCACGTAGGATTTTATAAATTAGATATGGACCTAGCCATTAGACATAAATTTTTCTATGGTGTCCCTTCTATTCATGAGCCTTATCCCACATAAGGACTAGGTCTAAGAACCAAAATTATTTTGATTTGGATCATTTTGCAAACAAAGTTTTTACAATACCTTGATGTTTATTGAGGTGTAGAAAGTCTGCATCATGTTTTTCATCTAGGTGCATAAGATTCAAGAGGCAGACCTCTACATGGTCATTTTCTCCCAAATAATCAATCATAAAGTGCAAGGTACAAATCCTTAATTTAACTAGAAAAATAAGGTGTTGGGAATAAACTAATTGGTAAGGATAAGTGTTTAAATATACGTTATTTATAGTCCTATCAACCCATAATGTAAATTTAAAGATGCTATGCCAATTCCTAGGATTCGTTTCCAACATCCTTTTAATTATGTTTATCAAATTCTTAGTCATGAATTCATCTATTCCATTTCTTTATGGTTAATAATTAGAAGAGAATTTTAGGTTTACCTAGTGATCAAATTCCCATTACAATAAATATAAAGAGGAGAAAGTGGGTCCATTATTACATATCATTGCATAAGGCATACCAAACCTTGTGATGATGTGTTCCTACAATAATTAAATAACTACGTTAATCATATATTTATTGAATGGTTAAGCCTCAACATAATGTGTGTAGTAGTATATGGTGATAAGTATGAATACTCATGTCAAAATAGTAGGTTCAAATCAAAAACCAATGCCACATAGTTGACCCAAACACTAAAAAGCAAAGACAATAGGTAAAAATTAATGAAATAAAACCTAAACTAAAATAAAGGACATGAAGAAAAATAAACAAAAAAGTAGAAAAAACAAGTATTTACAAGGTTTTCCAAGCCAATTTAGGCCTTGAAGTAGTGTTTAAGGATTTTTCTCTTGACTTGAAATGGGACATCCACACCAGTTAGACACCTTAGGTGTAGATCATTATCACGTAGGATTTTATAAATTAGATATGGACCTAGCCATTAGACATAAATTTTTCTATGGTGTCCCTTCTATTCATGAGCCTTATCCCACATAAGGACTAGGTCTAAGAACCAAAATTATTTTGATTTGGATCATTTTGCAAACAAAGTTTTTACAATACCTTGATGTTTATTGAGGTGTAGAAAGTCTGCATCATGTTTTTCATCTAGGTGCATAAGATTCAAGAGGCAGACCTCTACATGGTCATTTTCTCCCAAATAATCAATCATAAAGTGCAAGGTACAAATCCTTAATTTAACTAGAAAAATAAGGTGTTGGGAATAAACTAATTGGTAAGGATAAGTGTTTAAATATACGTTATTTATAGTCCTATCAACCCATAATGTAAATTTAAAGATGCTATGCCAATTCCTAGGATTCGTTTCCAACATCCTTTTAATTATGTTTATCAAATTCTTAGTCGTGAATTCATCTATTCCATTTCTTTATGGTTAATAATTAGAAGAGAATTTTAGGTTTACCTAGTGATCAAATTCCCATTACAATAAATATAAAGAGGAGAAAGTGGGTCCATTATTACATATCATTGCATAAGGCAAACCAAACCTTGTGATGATGTGTTCCTACAATAATTAAATAACTACGTTAATCATATATTTATTGAATGGTTAAGCCTCAACATAATGTGTGTAGTAGTATATGGTGATAAGTATGAATTTTTGTCCTATGAATGAATTCTTGTTGATCATTCCATTAAAATATGGTCCTCACTTTGTGAATGGCCAATCTTCAACTACTAATAATAAGGGCATCATTAGAGTACGTTCCCTATGTGTATATGTTTGGAATGTATGGAATTTTTAAACATGTAAATGTGTATATTTAAAGAGATGCAACTATTAAAATCCTTATCTCAATATCTAGTTGGATGTGGTATCACTCAAAATATGCGTAGTCTCATATCTTTCATCAAAATCACTAATAATTATTGCTAATTCATCTCTATGAAGACACCTTAGATAAATTCCCCAATGGTTTCTTCTATAGAGAATGATAACTTTGATCATTAAGTGGATTCTCTTTAAAAATAATGCCCTTCTCTATGTAGAATTAAAATAATTGGGGCATTTATTATTAATTAGATAATGGAGTATGTCCCTATACCAAATATCATTGGTGATTTATTCAAATATATACTATTGGTAAGTAATTTGTGGATCCAATTATACCATAGTTTTGTTAATTCCTTATCCTCTCACAATATTCACTAACTAAAATACAATTTCAAATTATTAAAGGATAATCATCCACTTGCCTCTTTGTTCACCAAATTTTATCTTCATTAGTATGTATTTGAATAATATATTAGGCACAACAATAAATAATTTACTATTTAATATGTAATGATGGAATTTATTAATATCCTTGATTAACATAAAGGCCTAATTATCCATCACAATGTATCTAAATTTTTAATTCCTGAAAGGGGAGATCATAAATTAAACAATGAATTCATTTCTAACTCCTTTTATTTGTGTCAAAACAACAATAATTAAATTCTCTAAAGTGAAGAAGTAAATATAAAAAGGTTGCATGTAATTGGGGATGATCAACACTAGTGTGTGCCTAATTAACTCTTTGATATGGATGAAAGTTATGTACACTTAAATTGTCTGTTAAATTTTAAAATCATTATTGAGCATGCTATTCATAAGTCAAACTATCTCAACAAATATATGGATTAAGTTCCTCATGAATTTGATCTTACCAAAAAATGATTTCATCTCCTTCATGTTGGGCAATGGGATTTATGGGATAAATTACATTCTCTCAGGGTCTCCTAATATTCCCCACTTTAAAATGATATGGCCTAATATTTTACCTTTATTGAATCCAAATATACACTTATTTGGGCTCAACAAGATCCCATGATCTCTAAATATTTGTACTATTCTCCTCAAATCTCTGACATGGTCACCTCTATATTTGGTGAATACTATCAAATCATCCATGTATACCAAAATACACTTATCCACAAGGTATTTTAAATATATGAATATGGACCTTTGTAATGTATCCTTGACATTGATGAGGCCAAAATGAATTCTATTATAATCAAAGGTTTTCCACTTGGTTGTGAACATGATTTTGATATGGTCTTCATAACTAACTATTACATGATTATAACTAGAGTACATATCCAAGAAGGGCATCATATTATACCCATTCACAATTTTTATAACTCATATAATGAGGGCAAGGTGTAATTATCCTTTTCAAAAACCTTATACAAATTATTAAAATAAATGCAAAGTTTGATATTCCCATTCTTATTCCTTACCAGTACCAAATTATTACTCACTAGTACCAAATTTGTAACCCATGTGAAGTTCCTAACTATAAATATGATTCTCAATAGAATAAAATTTTGTACTTTTTAAAATATTAGTGGCTCAAAAAATGGACTAACAAACCTTTGTCTCCACCTAAAGGGCATGAATCCCAAATTTAGGGGGATTTTGTGTGTCAAGATTGAGGTGTCAAAGAATTTTAGATCTTTGTAGCTCTATGTAATCACATATCTAAAATATTTGATGAATTGTGATATTTCCTATTTCTATTATAGGATAATTAATATGCCTAGAAACACATTTTTGGGATTGTTTACCTCTCCTAAGTTGTAATGTTCATGCAACATGCATATATTAGGGGTTTACTTATCCTTTTTATTGTGATAATCCATGCCAAATAGCCTCTCAAATGAGACCGTGCCCCTAGGTATAATGTTTGTCAATAGATTCATGGTCCCATATTCATCTATACCAAAGTATTATCAACCATATTAAATGATAATTTTATTATAAAATACCTTTGTATTGGTGATGAATTCCAATATGTGTTGATAATAATTAAAGACTTGAAAATTTATGATATTATTAGAGACTTAAGGGGTAGAGACCATCCCTAATAATAATATTATTATCCTAAAATAATCGATAGGCTCAAGATTAATTATAGTAGTATATAATGCATCTAATATGTAAAATTTTTATATGGGTAGAGTCTAGATGCTAAATTCATCTAAATATTCGATTAGGTTCCAAACCTAGTTGTGGTATCTTGACAAACACTTACCATTTCATGAATATAGACTCTTCACTTATTTAACCCCTAATTCTAAGTCTCATATTGTTATAATGTTTTTCACCTTATTTCACAAGGTGAACTTGAGTCTAAATACTAACACCTCATACTCAGCCACATTCTTTGTATAAGAAAATTATAGGTAGTATTTAGCTAGGTAGGATTTCCCCTTGGGTTAACCAATTCTACTCTATCACCACATACACTTTTGGATTTGGAATCACTAAATTTAAATGTATATAAGCTATATTTTATTATTCTTATTGATGGTCTTTGTAAGGGACGTGTAAATGTAATGTTAACTTCTTGGTGTGTTTTCTCACCTTTGATTAAGCACCCAATCTAATTCTTGGTTTATGAGGATCCTTTAGCTAGATTTTATATGAAAGGGTTAGGTATAAGGGTATATATATTTATATTTTCCTTATTATAAGATCTTGATATTAACTCTTTGATCTTCTTAGGATCACCTTGTTTCATGTCTTCATTCCCCATGAAGCCTATGTTAATTCCTTCAGCTAACAAAGATGTTGTGGATAACTCTTCTATGAGAGAAGTACGAATGGATTAAACCATAAAAATTATTTCATATTATGAGGATCTTATAAACTCTTTGATCCTACATAAGTATTTGGATTTCAAATTTTCACATGCTATAACTATATCCTAAAATGAGACCATCTCTAAGGCATAGTAGAAGTTTTCTTCATCTAACTAGTCTAGTTCCTCTAATTTTTCATTTTATTTAATGTTGAAAATTTTAATAGAGAGGATATAATGGGTCATATATTATTTATCTAATTATTAATCTCCCATTTTTTATTCTTCATAAAGTATCTCATTCATTCATTTATACTCAATAATCATATGTGTCAAATTTAGTTCTCACTAAATCCTAATATGGTTAGGTAGACCACACCATGGTAGTCACATAAGATAAAAATTAGTTGTAATATCAAAATTGAGTGTCCTAAAAAAATATTTACTTAATAACATATCATAATCATCAAGTATATCCACCATTTAGATACCAATGAATTACTAAATCCTTGGGTCTAAGGCTAATTGCATGTGTATATCATTCATCTTCGCTAATACACTTGCCTATATTTTATCTAGTTGTAACACCTTTAAATTGGATTTGGTAGGGGTAAGACCCAACTTTTGATTTATATAATATTACATGACATTCCCAAAGGCACCTAAATCAACCAAGTAATTGTGTAAATTTTTGCCATATATTATAATTGTTAGGAGAAAGGGTGGAGTCTCAATTTTTTCCTTCTATAAATTAATATGTGCATTAGACATTTAAAAAAATTATTTACCCTTATTACTAGAAATATCCTTAAAAATAAACACCCTTTGATTATACATTTGGAACAATTTAAACATAGTAATGTTAGCTTCAGATTCTTCAAAGATTTCACAATGTAATCTTTAGGTTTGGCTTGTTCTTTGTAATTATTAGGTAGATTATGTGTTGCATAATTATTTTGATGATAATATATGGGAGGTAATTTATTTGGGGTAGGATTATTTTTTGATGTCACATAAAGTTGGACATGAATGTTGGTCATGGTAGTAGAGGTGGTTAAAGGTTTAGTTTATTTACTCTAAAACCAATAATTGTTCCCCCTTTAAAACTATCTAAAAGCATAGATCTCATCTAAATTATCTTTGTAACCATTTTAATCCTAAAATGTGAACTCATCAGTATCTAACACTAGAGTGGTGCCTAGGTTTCCTCCATCTTAGTTTGGATTATCATCCAAAGTAGGCACTATTTATATGTTATCTACCTCAATTTAAAACATGTTAGAGGTAGATATAAACTTGACACAATTGGTCTCTTCATGGTTATATGTATGTGTTATGTACTCTACACCAAGTTTATAAATCCAATTCTTTTAAATTATCTTGATGAGAAACATTTCTTCTATCTTGATTATCACTATTAAGGAGACTAGGCATATTCCTATTATTAGGTTAGGTGTTTGATTATTTATTAGTATTATGAAAATTTAACTTCCAACCTAGTGGTGTGTTGTTTGAATTTTAATTTGAATTACAAATCCCTTTAATACATCTATTGACTACAACATTGGATAAGCATTAGACCATTTGCCTTATATTACCTATCTTAGGGTCTATGCCACCATTTAATTGATTTACAGTTTTATATTATGGGTTTTTCACATGTGTATTATCATTTAGAAATGTTGGGGTAATAGGATGTGTTTTATTAAGATTTTTATTTGAAAAAGAATTAGTTTTCAATAATTTAGGTGCTACCAATGGGTTTCTATTAAATGTATCACAACCACCAGTACTTGCATGGTAGTTATGTTATTTTAAGCAATTAGGACAATTAGATTATTAGATGTCTATGGGAAATCATGGTTTGGAGAAGCATATGGATAACTACTAGGCATGTGATTCATTGGTGTTATATTATAAACTATATTTATAATTTTGTATAAGGCTCTTGGTATGGGATTCATTAATGGGGTGCCTTCATTGAGAGCAATAATAATCATGGGAACCTAGTTATAAGATCTTGGTTGTCTTAAAGACAATAAATCACTTGTGTTATATCGTTGAGGTATCATTTGGTGTTCTATGTTCATAACCTCATTATAGGCTAATGATTTAGAGGCAAGTGTTACTGGGGTTATTCTATTGAAAATCAAAGTCAAATAATCCATATCCATCAAGTATGTTTAGATGGTAGGGCCCTATGATAATATGTAGAGGTATTTCAACCTATGGTATAGTCTATGGAACCAAGCATTTAAAATTATTCTAGGTTCATTTGGATCTCTCTTTTTAGTGTAAATGATTATATATAACAACAAGGTCAATGGGGAATATAAATGGTTTACAAATATGTCTTGTAGATCATCCCAAGTGGTTATAGACCCTTTTAGTAATCCCAAGTAACAGGCATTAGCAACCTCCCCTAATTAATAAGGAACCAACATCTAGTGAATGCCATCATATTAAACCCATATTATAATAAAGGAAAATTTGAATGCCTTTAAATGATCTTGATTTGTTTGAGGTCTTTCAGATATGAATATATGACAATAGTTGTCTAGGTTCTTTGGAAATTCATGCAAAATCCATAGAATATTCAAAGGGCACCCACCTTAGCCGAACCATGCCATGTGATTTCCCATTAATATATAATGGGTAGTATGAATGAGATAACTAAAGGAGTTTTTGTATATGTAGTTGAATTACCTACTAATTAGATTGGTTTATCTCTCCTTTTATATTTATTAGATCTTAGATTTGATTTATTGTATCTAAGATGTCTGAATCAATCCCAACAGACTTAGATATTATAGTTATCCCTCTACTTTTTATCTTAAACTATGGTATAACTCAATGTGAAACAAAAATTTAATAGAATGTCCTAATTTAAGACAAGGCTATGATTTAATTTGGGTTTATGGGAGGCATCATTCTATCAACAAAATGTGATGGTGTTTTTGACACACAAATAATTAGGTAGGGTTTTGTTAAGACTCTAACTCTTCTAAAAAGAATAATATCCTATAAAGAAAATGATTCCCAAGGTCTAAATGTACTAGGTCTTAGTATTCTAACATTCGCTCAACAAGTTGATTTGTAGTTTAATGTACCTCATGGACAACAAGTTACTTCAATTGTTAACTAACATATTATAATCAAATAAGACTAAGACTTCTGCTAGTGGGATAAAAAGGAACTTACCAATGGGTACATTATGTATATAGGACCACTGATACTCTTATTTGAATCTACAAAATAATGTTATTTAAACCCATTTAGACATGATTTAGGTATGGACTAGGTGACTATGCTAAACCAATGGTGATACTCCCTTGAAGGTATTGATTTCAAGGTGAATGGATCATGAAAATGGTAATAGTTGGCTAAGCAATTCTTGAATTATTACCTTATGTTATAAATAAAATTATGCTTTTATTAAGTGATATATTATTCCCACTTCATGAACTTATAAATTAATAGGAAATATAATTACATTGGTTTAAGTAAATTATCTAGAATGCTTATGATTACAAGCCTTGGCTATGAAGATAACAAGTTTCAACGATGAAATAAGTATGTAGGAATAGGAAAAGGGACTATGAATGAAAGAGACCACACCAAACATGGTTTTATCACTATTTTTTTTTATCCTAACCTTTTTTAGACCTTTATAAGTAGTTGGTTGCTTAGGTTACTATTTTCCACCTTTATTGACTTAGTGTATGTTTTAAGTGGCTAGATTTTAAGCTTGGTTGGTGAAATTTATTAACTTCTAATAATTTTATATGGTATACAACATCTAATTTATCTAGTGGATAACTATAATATCTTTCATTCATTGACTTAGAATATAGTCTCATAGGTTTTGAGGATAGTAAACCCATGAAGCAACCACATACATATGTAATAACTACCATGCACTTTAATTGAATATGGAAAAGAAATCCCTTAATGAGGTATGTGTTAACAAGTGCTTGGTGGTTTATTGATCCTAAGATTTATTTTATATAAGTTGATCTCCCTTATTTTAGGAATTTTTCAAATGGTAAATATGTTATACATAGCATAAGAGAAGGATAAATAATAGATAGTAACAACAGGGTAGAAGAATTGAGTCTATACAACTGGAGGATGTCGCCTAGGAGGACTGGAGGTTAATAGGTGGTATTCCTAATAACTTATGTTTTATACTATTCATTTGGATTTAAAATTATTTTATTATCTATTTGATCTTCCTACCTTAAATAAAATAAGACTACTTGGTTTATTCTACATGTTTGATTGTTTGATCATGGTTGTGTGTTGGCTGCCATGTAGTGCTTATTATTTGAGGATATGTGAAGGGTCATTTGGGCCTTACTTGGATGTCATGATGGTATATTTTTAATTACTCCCATGTTGTGCATGGTAGTAGGTTATTTAACTCTTCCATGACCATTGGATGAGAGAAATTGAATGAGGTATCTTCTTCCTATCCAATCAAATGGTGAACCTTGTTTATATTGTGAAAGCTTGCCTACTAGTTTTATATTTATGAATTCTTAGCTTCACTTGTATGATAATTTAAATTCTTTTTTGATTTTTATTTTGAATAGGGAGTCTCTTAGGGTAAGAATTTGGAATAATATTGTATGTTTTGCATGTTCATTCTCTTATGTTAAGATACTGTTGTTTAAAAATCCACCTTAGCCTTTACCAAGTGATATACAAATGATCAAATCTAAGAGTCTCAAGCTTAGGGGTGTCTATAGAAACAAATTAATTATGAAAAAAGGTTAGGAGTTAAGTCTTCCTTATTATGGCTAGAAAATTCTTGGGAGAAAACATTGAATACCATTAAAGAATACTTAGTTCTTTTCTAGTTGATGAGATGAGAGTTGAACCTCTCATATATGTTCATAATATGAATGAAATGGAATACTATATAATGATTTAGTCACCAAATTTATTGTAATATTATTGTTTAATATAATATATTGAGATAGTATTCCAACTATTGATTAAGACATCTATTTTTTATTTATGGAAACCTTAGTTTTAAACTAAGAAGTAACTATTTATGAATGCTTTATTTACAAGATATTGGGAAGAATTCTATATGTATCAAAAGTATTTAGCCTTGAGGTAATTTAAAATAGTTTTTTAGAGTGATTTCCTTGATAAAACATTTATAATTGGTAGTTGGTTTGTTAAGCATTATGTATTTCCATATATTTGAATGTGAGGAGCTAATAGAATTAAACTTATCTAAAAATGAGTGGAAATTAGATAAATAGATGTGATATTTTTATTGGAAATACAAATTTAACTTGTTGAAATGAACTATACAATGATGTTTTTTGATAAAAGTATGCCAATTATTATAGCCAACACCCCCTTTTTCATAAATAAATGGGGACCCACTTTTTTTTTAGACTATGGTCTTCACTTTGAGCCCCTCTTCTATATGTTTATGGAAAATCTGGGAGAAGATTTATTATTGGCTTTTTTCATACATTGATTCATGGACTAACCTTATTTAGGATCCTTTATCTAGTTTTATGTTTTTAGACTTTTGTTTTTGAGGATTTTCTCTTTAAAACTTTTATTTTTCATGAATTGGTCTTTAGTTTTATTATTGTGGACACTTTTTCCAAAAAAAATTGGTCTTTACAGCATTTTCCTACAATAATTCCATCAAAGGAATTTCCTTTAATCATACTTATTCTTGTAGACAATCTTGCTAAGACATTTTCCCTAAGAAAATAAATCTACCATTTAGGCTTTGTGTAACTTTCCCTTTTACCTTTTTCAGATTTCCCTTTGGCCTTTATGAAGTATATCCTTTAGGAATTTTATGATGGCAAAATTCCCTATGAAGTAGACCCTTTAGATTGTTTCCATATATAAAGTACCCTTTTTAATTTTGGAGTTTCCTTTAAAAACTTTTGAAATGCCCTTTTTTTGCCTTTCCAACTACCCCTTTGGGCTTTATGTGATATTTCCTTTAGCCTTTTTATTATTTCCATTTTTCTTGATAGAATTCATTCAAACCTTTTTTAATTACCCTTTATCCCCTCCACACCTATCCTTTAGGAATTTTGTCTAGCACCTTTGAATTTTATTTTGATATTTCATCCAAGACACTTTTAACAAGCTAATTGAATTCCTTCAAATATTTTGTTTGAGATAATTAGGTCTTCAGGAGAATTGTTGTGGACATTTTGTCCAAAATAATTGCCTCAATGGAATTACTTTGAGATTTTTGAAATGACCCTTTGCCTCCAAATTGCCCTTTATAAGTTTTGTCAAGGACACACATGCCCTTCAAACTTTTTAAACATACCCTTTATCCTTTTGAAATTTCCCTTTAGGACTTATGTGGTTACCCTTCAGGGCTTTTGTGAGGGCAATTTCCCATCAAAATGTACCCTATAAAGTATATCCTTTAGGCATTTTTTCCATGAATTAGACCCTTTGGCCCTTTTGAACATGTCTTTTAGGAGTTTTGTCTTAAGCATTTTTTACCCTATGAGCCTTTCCTTCAGGACTTTTATCTCAATCCTTTTGATCTAGGCAAATTATTTTGGACTTTATGGCTCAAAAATTTCATCCAACACGAAATCCCTAAAATAATTCCTCCCAAAGGCACATGCCATTCATACTTTATGAGCCAACCCTTTGGACATTTTGAAAAAGACCCTTTGAGATTTTTAAAGTGATCACTTACCCTTTGGGAATTTTTCTTGGGCCCTTTACCCTCTAAGACTTTCCATTCAAGAATGTTTTACTAGGCCTTTTTCCATTTTACCAATTCCTTTTGGACTTTTGTCCTGGGCCTTTTATCCTTCAGCCAATTCCTTCAAACATTTTTTCCAAAACATCATGCCCTTCACTGATTTTAGAGACCATCCCTTAAAGTATTCCTTCAGAGATTTTATCTGAGAGAATTGATCCTTTAGGAGAATTATTGCAAACATTTTTTTGAAATGATCCCCTCATAAAAGTCTCAAAACTATTTCCATGCATAATTTCCCCAAAACAAATACCATGCTACCAAGTGGCACCCTTACTTAGAAATAATTTTACTATGCTTGAGCTTATTTAAAATTATTAACCCATGTATAAATTATATTTTAATAATACTAAGACCTTAGGATAAAATATTCATGTAGGGTCCTTTATACTTATTTCTCATATTAATGCTAAGTCATTTTTTGCTTATGTTAGTAGAAGTAGGGAGTCCTATAGAATGACATGTGTCTGATGACCATGATTAAATTTGACAGTCATGCAAACATCAAATGATAGTTGTAAGGATGTCATTTGATAGTCATGTGAACATCAAATTTAACATAAAAAATGACTAATTTATGGAATTAAATTTGATTATAGCATGGAAATCATTTGATGGTTATAAGGACATAATTTTATGGTCACTCAAACATAAAATTTAATATTGTAAAGTATGCATTTGGATTTAAATCAAGATCCTATAGTATGCATCTACTCAATCCCATTTGATTGAATGACATGAGAACAAGTTGAAATGTCAAAACTCTATGAGAGTAATAAGTGTCATCATTATAAGATCCCAATGCATAGATATAATGACTAGTGGGAAGAAGGAGGGAGTCTGGTACATAGAACTCAAAATCCCTAAGTAGCTACCAGGTGGCATGCATATAAAGTGAAGCAAAATAGGATGTGATAAGTATCAAGCTCATAGGAGTTAATGAGTCAAAGCACTAAAATCCAACAAACCATGTTAAATAAGTACATAAGCCTCAAAAGTGCAACATCAACATGAAATTTTCAAAAATAATAGACTCAATCAGGTGTTGACACTTATCACATTTTAAAAGCTATCAGGGTATTGTGGAAAGAATACTTAGATCTTTGGAAACTTGAGCTATACCTATCAATACACATTGGGTCTCACAGTTAATCTAGAGTATAAACATACATATCTTAATATGCATGGTAAATATAAAATTAAGGATATATATTCTATTAAAATTAGGGTAAGCATGCAATGCACAATTTAGATTAGTCATGGCTAATAGTAATGCCACTAGTTCTTAAACATTGGTAAAGTTATTTTGGTCATTCATGCATATGTTAGAGTTCTATTTAAAGGTAGATACTCTAAAAGATCAATAGGTTATTCTCATAACCTATAAAGTTAGGAATGTGTAGTTTTGATAAATGGTTCATATTATGAAGTTTGTATATAGTTCAAACTATAATTTTAAAAATAAACTTTGTCTTTATACACATGCACATGTTGTATAACTTTGGCAAAGGTTATTTTAAATGGGCAACTACAAGTAGATTATTATAAAGTTTTAGAACATAATTAGAAATCATGATCTTACTATTTTTAGTCATATAAAATGCAAAATTTGGTAACTTGAGTGTGGCTAATGACACCCAATCTATAGGTCCATCTTGCTTGCTCTCATGACTCTCACACGCATGTTTTCATAGTTTTCTAATCATATATAGCCTTATATATTGAACCCTTGCTGACATAGGCTACTCTTTCTATGACCAATCCATACCCCTATGTCTCCTTATCCTTAGAAAATAACACCCAAACTTGGAATATAACATTGAAACCTAGGGTGTATTATTTCTAACACTATTTTCCAAGTACATTTTGGCTTCAAATGGTCATTTTATCCTAGATCCTTATCCTAATTCATGCCATCCTAATGTAAATTAATTTAAACCATGATAATTAAAACCCTTGTAAATGACCATTTAAAAGGGTTGGCATTCATTTATAAGAGAGAAAAAAGAATACAAGCAAGACTACTCAATCACTCTTCCCTATTCTCTACATACAACCATCCAATAGTATTTAAAGCTTATTAAAACCTTTATACCAGTTCATAATAATTTTAAATACACTTAGTTTCACATTTAATTACATTTTAATCACACTATTGAACCAAAAACTTTAATGGGAGAAATACATATAGCTTGATCCTTCTTCAGAGTATTGGTATGTAGGTAACATGCCCACACATAGGGTGTGAAGTGCATAAAGCATATCCTTTATACACTAACCCATTTTCCCTATTTGATAAAGTTACATTTAATTTCATAGAAGATACAAACACACAAATAATCATATCTAAAAGAATATTCATTGATAGAGAGGATCTAAAATTTGGTACACATGCTCACATAGATGCAATGAACAAAACCTAGAAAAATTAGATCTCTATGAGTAGTTTGGACAATAGTAATAAGAATAGGAATATAACACTAAACACATACCATATTTTTTTTAATGGTCCTATCCAATCACAAAAAAATTCCATTTTTTAGTTTGTGATAGTGTCCCAGTCCTTTTCCTCTAGTATCAGACTCTATCTCAGTTATAACATCCTGGAATAAACTAAGTCATATTTTCTCTCACTTATTACTATTTTCATAATAGCTAAAAATAAAATTTATTTACACAAATTAGTGGATTAATTATTTAATATTGTTTATTTATTTTATCATACTTCAAACCCTTTATTATTAAGGAATTAAACACCTAATTTCCCAAAAATAATAAAACATTTGGTGAACCTAACATACTTTGCATTTTTCATAAAAACCCTATAAACCCTAGGGTAGATTCATAGCTTATTTTTTCCCATTAATTTTTGAATTTTTTATTTAATATTAATATCATAAATTCCTCTTAAAATTTTAAATTTTTTAATAAATTTTAAAATAAATTTATTTCAAACCCTAGTTACATACACTAGGTCCCAGTAATTTTCCAATATTAATCCAATAATTTATTGATTTTTTTCTTACATATCTAAATAAAAAATTTGATTAAAATTATCAAATTCAATATTAATTTAAAAAATAATTTTATTTCAAACCCTAGTTTCATCAACTAACTCCCAATAATTTTTTATTAATTTTATGAATCTTTAGTTGCATATTAAAATCAGAAAATCACTTCAAATTTCAAAAATTCATAGTAACTTTCAAAGAAAAAAATTCTCAAAACCTCATTATATATAATATGTCCCATTAAATAAAACAATTTCTCATAAACTTTTAAATTTTTACTTACATAATTAAATGAAAAATTCAATTTCAATTTCAAAAATTCATAGTATTTTGCAAAACTATCACTGTTAAATCCCTAGTTGCATGTACTAGCACCTATTTGATTCTTGAGGTATCTACTTACATATATAATCAAATTGCAAAAATGATTCTCACTTATGTAAAAATTTGTCTTACATTTCTTAAAAATACCAAGGGAACCATAATGGGCCCTATCATGTATATGAATGATGAAGTTTATCATACATTAGTAAAAGGATTCATCCTTTGCATTTAGTGTTTATGTTTCATTACATGGGATGATATTACAACATTCATTGCCAACTCCATTTTTCACAAAATTTCAAAATTCTTTTTACATATTCTCTTTTTCTTGTATGAAATAATTTCCAACTCCATTTTTCTAAATGCATTCGAAATGTTATGTTAAATATCAAAAGCTTATATGCCTTTATGCAAAAATTCATGATCTCTACCCTCTACTTTCTATCACTCATGTGGAAAATTTTTCAAGTTTATCATGCTAAACATGTTATAAATGTTATGATTCATGTCAAAATTTTCTATGCATTCATGCACAAATTCATTCTTTCTATTCCTTGCTTTCTATCTCTCATATGGAAAAATTTACATGTTTATCATGATACACATATTAGACATATCATAGCACATGTCAAAGTTATTTATACATCAATGCACAATTCCATACTCTTCATCCCTTGTTTACTATCCCTCATGTGGAATTTTCTCTATAATCATATTTATATACAATTTATAACTCCACTTACTTACATTTTATCCCATATACATGGTTTTTACCTAGATGTATATGCCTCCTTGGCTACTCTTGTTTCAATGTCATATTTCATGTAGAGGAAAGAAATCCCTTCTCCTCCTCTCCCTAAAGAGGGTGATATCTACTCTCCCTCTAACTATGTCCATGCTATCACCCCTCTAGAAGGTGAGGTAGCCTATACTATTGTTCTTAATGCATACATTCAACCTATAGCTTCTTCAAACAATCTTCAACATATGTACTTATATGTTCAATCAAAAGCAACTAGGGTTTGTACTTGTGAGAATATAAGGGATTAAATAACTAATATGAGAAAGCTAATTTTTTATTTATAAACATAGAATTATCTATTACATGACAAGATCACAACATTGGAAAACTAGATTATAATATAAAATCCTCAAAGTCATCTTAGTGATAATCATACATATGCACTTTCACCTAGTCAATTGGTTACAAACAATATTACATATCAAAACAAGAAATCATAACAAAGTAACTATACAACTAGTGATTCAAAAAATATTCAAAGATCAAATAAGAATTCAAGTGAGGTACTAAGGTAAATTATTAAATCTAAGTTTATCAAACTACCTCCTCTACATCTAGTGATAATATCTTGATATTATTGTGCATATCATAGAATGCATGGGCATCACACAGATTCATGTTTGGCATTGAAACAACATATATAAAAGATAATTGATAATAAGGACCCTATACAATGTAAATCAATCAAATAATCCACAGTGACATAGGAACACATTCATAAAGGGTCAAATTAAGAAATAGTACAAAAGTGGTTACCAAAGCATAACTCAAAACAAAAAAAAGATAAAAAATTAAAATAAAAGCAACAAACAATAACATAAACATAGGTAAAGCATGAAAAATATACAAATATACCTCTCTAAAATGAGGCTCAACTTTCAAATTAGTATGGGTTTGGTCAAAATATCTACAATAGTTAGATTTTCAAGGTCAAGGGTTGGGCAAGCATGCTCAAGGCATCACTACTCCTATTCTAGTAGTTGTTAATGTATATCACCAAGGTTTGGGATTTATTGAACATACTAGGAAAAATAATTCATAGAAAAAATTTATCATAGGAAAAGGTCTAGATACAACAAAAGCCAACACTAGCATTCCATTGGTTCAAAATCAAGATGATAATGATGAATGGAACAATACAGGTTACTATGATTTCTAAGATATCGATAATGAATCTAAATATTCAAATTCATATTCATAGTCATTAACTCATGCTTAATAATCATACATAATTCCTTTGTTTGGTACAAGACACCATGATAGGGAGTCTCCCATGAGATTCATTGATTAGTATCATTCCTTCCCAACTTACTTGTACATAATTTCTCAATTTCTTTTACATAGTTTCTTTTGCTTATTTGTACATAGTTTCTCAGTATTTATTTTACATAATATATTCTACTTGATTATTCATAGTTCAAATATTTTTAAAATAATAAAACAATATAACATTTTAAAAAATCCAAAAAAATTTAAAACTGTGAAAACACAAATAAATTTTGATTGTATGCATCATCCATGATTTACCTTGCTACTACTATACTAGAATTACATTTGTTTTTATATATTATTGTTTGTCTATTTATATACATTACCATGCTCCACTTGATCTTATTTGAGTGTGTGTAGTGACATCCAGATCCTTGATTTCTTCACTTTACCCATTGAGTGTGCATCCTACTTCTACATTCAAGATACACATCAATATACATACCCATTGGGGGCATCCTTACATGACTAAACCATCTAGGTTATCATTATTACACTACAAACTCCAAGTTATCATGTTATTGTACATTACTTACTAGATTACATAGATTACTATATTAATATTTCACTAGTATCTAGTTCCTGTGTATCTCTTAGCATATACCTGGTCTTGTACTAAACATGTCTTACATACTTTCACTCTTTATTTGATTAGTTATATGTGATTCTATCTTTCTTGTATATAAATTTTTTCCTTTCTTGCTTATATTATATTGATGAGTTTGCATTTTTTTAGTTCTTGTTCCATTCCTTGTATGTGTTTTAGGAAATTTCCCAATGTCCTTTGCTTCTATTAATGTGTGTGCCTTAGGACATTTTCCAATGTCTTTTGGTTTTAGTCTTATATGTACCTATGGCCCTTGTTCCAACCTTTCTTATTCAATTATATGTGTATATGGCATTTAAACATGCATTGTATGATTTTTTTCTAGTTTGAGTGACATGTGCCCATGTCCCTTTATTGATTGGCCTCTTGGCCACTCATGTATGCTTTTTTCTTCTTTATTTGTGTGCTTATTATTTTTACTTGTTTATAATTCCATGATCCATATCATGCATTTTTATTATTTTCTTAAATGCCATGATGAAAATCATGCTCCATCCCTCCTTGCTAACAAATAACACTTTTGATTCCATTTTGATACTTTGTACATATTTTTGCATTATTAAATCTATCTAGGCATACCCTTATTGATCTAACAATCTCTCAAATATAACCATGTTATATATTGAGATATCTTGTTGATTATCATTGCTATATCATGTATATTTTTAGCTTAACACAACTATAGGGCTCTTTCTTTTGAGGGTAGTCATTGTAACATCATCATTCTTACCCTCAAAAGAGGGGGAAACATACAAGGGTTTTATCACAGAGATCATATCTCTTAATTATTGAAAAATTAGTTTTTAGAACACTTAGAGTAGAATCCAGACATCAGACTAAGCAGAACAGACTAGGTAAACATAAAAAAATCTATAATAGTCATCAGATTTGGCCCTAGATAATAGCACCAAAGTTGGACTATAATACCAGACAGTAGGGTGTCTTATTTTTGGCACTCTTATCTAGATAATAGAAAAAATAGTTTTTTACAAAAACTAACAGAAAGGTGAGTTTAATCACAAGTTTATCATCACAACACAGTCCGAATTTAGTAGGTTTCACTATAGTTCTTGCTCAAAGAATCTAGATATAGGGGGAATCATGTGCATCACGATGGCTCTCACTTCTATTTTTAGATTAGGTAGTTGATATAACTTTTATATTAGAATCCATGTTCTAGACACTAGTGATTAGGGGAAATGTGCATGGCACATTGATACTCCAATTTTTTCATGTTTAGTTTATTTTTTAGGAATTTCTAAGTAGTTTTGTGCCTTAATCCATTTATAGGGGGTTGGAATCATTTTTCAAGTTTAGCTTTCATATAAGATTAAATTTTTGACACCCAATTTCTTGAGTTTCCTTTCACATAAGCCTATTGCACTAGTTTTAGAGTGGCTTTCATACAAGCCCAATATTCATCTTTTAAAATGGCCAAGAGTGGCTTAGTTTTTAGCATACATTCAGCTATCCACACCAACATTATTAGATCATAGTATATTCATGCGATTCAAGAGCCATCTAATATGACATATATTCCATACTGATATTATTTCATAGCATCAATTCATAAGGCAATGATGAAGCCAAAGTACTAGCTAGCCTTATATTCTTGAGCCACCTATTCAGAGGGATTAGACACATAGTCCAGACATTGATTAACACATGCATGATATATTAGCTTCACTTAGAAGGTGATGATGGAGCCAAATAGCCTACTTTTGCATTCTTGAGCCACTTCTAGGGAATTGAGCACTTAGCTCCATTCATGATATTACTCTTGGTACAACATCATCTAACATTACTCAGCACACACCTAGAACAATCTAACATCACAATAGGTTTTGTATTGGTTTGTATACTCAGTGACGTGTATTTATTCCTTTTGATTCCTCTCTCTCTTACCCCTCTTTTATACAATCTTCTTTTAGATATAGTGTATCTAGTAAGGACTAATATATTCTATGTTTTTCATTGTAAATTCACACTTCACACCATGCTCTCTCTATGCACATCTAACATCACACAACTTCATGAGATTCACCCTTACAATTAAGTTTAGGTATGCTTTGTATTTTTATTTTATCCTAGTATTTCACTTTGCTACATAATTATAATAAAGTGGGGGGGGGGGAATTTAGTCATATAAAATGCAAATTTTGGTAACTTAAGTATGGATAATGAAACCCAATCTATAGGTCCATCTTGCTTTCTCTCATGACCCTCATAGGCATATTTTCATAGTTTCCCAATCATTTATAGCCTTTCAAACTAAACCCTTAATAACCCAAGATGCTCTTTTCATGACCAATCCATCTCCCTAGGTCTCCTACTCCCTAGACAGTAGCACCCAAACTTCAACTACAATGGTAAAACCTAGGGTGTCCTATTTTTGACACTATTTTCCAAGTACATTTTAGCTTCAAATGATTATTTTCTCCCAGATCCTTATCTTAATTCATGTCAACCTAATGCAAATTATTTTTACCCATGATCATTAAATCTGATATAAAAGGCTATTCAAAGTCCATTTAGAAGGGTTGACACTCATTTATAAGAGAGAAGAAAGAATATAAGATTAATTGAGCACTCTTCCCTATTCTTTGCATATAACCATCAAATAGTATTTAAATCTTATTCAAAACTTTATACTAGTCCTTAGTCAATCTAAGTACACCTAGTGCTACATTTACTTGAATTTTAATTAGACTATTACACCAAGTACTTCAATGGGATAACTATATATAACTTGATCCATCCTCAGAGTATTAGTATGTAGGTAGCCTACCCACACATGGGGTGTGACGTGTGTCTAGAATATCCCTTACGTACTAACCCCTTCTCCCTATTTACCAAAGTTTTATTTAATTTCATAAAAGATACAAACACATGAATAATCATATCTAAAAGGAGATATATTGATGGAGAGGATATAAAATTTTCTACACAAGCTCACATAGATGTGGTGAACAAAACCCAAAAAAATTAGTTCTTTGTGAGTAGTTTGGACAATAGTGGAAAGCCCAGGACTATAGTGCTAAACACATACCATCATATTTTTAGTGGTCTTATCCAATAACAAAATGAAGTCCAAATCTCAATTTGTGATAGTCCTAGTCTTGTTTATCTAGTATCAGACTCTATCTTAGTCATAATAGCCTAGAATAAACTAAGTCATATTTTCTCTTACTTATTACTATTTTTAGAAAAGAGAAAAATATAATTAGTTTATGCAAATCAATGGTTTAATTATTGCATATTATTTACTAATTTTATCATAGTTTAGACCCTTTATTATTGAGGAATTAAACACATAATTTCCCAGAAATAATAAAAGACTATCACATGTAACGACTTCCCCAAGTCTATAAAAATAATTATATTCTAACTTGGATTTTGGTTAGAGAATTTTTAAATATAGTATCAGCATTAGTTTTAATCTTCAATGAATGTATTTGTATATTTTATTTCCAATTTTTGTGTA
Organism: Torreya grandis; assembly: GCA_037957365.1. Taxonomy (NCBI): domain Eukaryota; kingdom Viridiplantae; phylum Streptophyta; class Pinopsida; order Cupressales; family Taxaceae; genus Torreya; species Torreya grandis. The sequence continues at coordinate 897,884 of JARHVA010000935.1, read as the reverse complement.
ATTTGTTATTACTTTCATTGGTTGTATGTTTTAATAATCTTTAGTATGCAAAATTTGTGAATGAAATCTTGATTATTTTGATTGATATACTAGTTTTTAGGTGTGTAACAACTACTAAAATATTAATAAATATATTGGATAATTTATTCAATTTCAAGTTTATTCATAATTCTAATTGTGCATGAGTGTGTGTGTAACATTTGCCTCAGATACTTCACTATCCTAAGCTATAATCTCCTAATTAAGTGTATGCAACATTTACTCTAAAAATATCAACCTTTATATAAGGCCTATGAATTTATTTCATATTTATCTCCTTATACTTATTATCTATGTCTTATTGTGTTTGTGAAATCACTTCTAGCAATAAGCATGGTTTCTAAGAGTACTTGTCCTTTCAAAAACTAGCCAGGGGAGTAATTATTGAAAACCATATAATATTTCTTTTCTACCTTACCTTTCCCTCCTTTTTTTGATTTTATTTTGAGATCTACCCACTTTATATTATAATCAATCTGCCCATATAATTCACATAGATTTTCACAATCCTTTAGGAACCACACCTCCATAAGTAATCCTTGTCAACAACCTACATGCCCTATCCTCTATTCTATCTATAAGTTGAAATAAATTGCATACCTAAAACTCATTCCCTAGAGTATATTTTACCTCTATTGATATTATAAAATGTTAGAGTCTACCTTGTTATGTTTATGGTGTGCATAAAACTTGCAACAATAGTTAACTGGAGATAGAAGGAGGGCCAACACCTTTGATTGTAATATTTTTTTTGTGAATGGATTGGCTTGATAAAGGACCATAGATATCCCAAGTATTCAACATGATTTCCTTAGTGACCCATTCAAATACCTTCCTAGGTTCCATTATAATCACCCAAGAGATTTTGAAGGGCATATTGATGCTTACACATATGTTATGCATACTATAGATGCAAAATTTGAGGATGTAATCTACAGGTTGTTCCCTTTCACATTGGGAGAAGATATGCATGATTGGATTGCTAGTTATATTACTAGTTGGGGTGATGTTGAGGAATATTTTTTTATATGATTATGTCCAAATATTGATTCTCATTATTTAAAAAATGATTTAACACCTTCTATGAGTTTTTATATAGGTATGTTGGATATGAATTGTACAAAAGTGATCCAAATAGAAAGATTATTACTATGCCAAAATTAGAACACAGTGGAAGGATTTACTTTTAATATAGGCACTATATGTAAGGAAGAAGAGATATTAAATGGAGAGGATTATTGGCTCATAAAAGAGGTAGAATAACACATTATAGCCATCAATGAAGAAATTACAATGTTATAGGAGAAAATGAGATACCAACAATAAAAAGAGGAATTCATCAAGATAGGAGAATTGAATCATATTGATTTCATCCTTATATTTGATGAGATAATTAAATAAGAAATTGATGATAATAAAAATGTGTTAATTTAGAAGAACACTTGCAACCTTTGTAGCATCTCTATTCGATATAATATGCCTAGGCAGAGGATCAATTACTTTGTCTTGTAAATGAAGATATTATCCTTGAAGATGGTGTTGATGACACTCTATCAGAAGATTCCTTTGATGATTATATTCTTGACTTATTTTCCTTCGATCATATAGGCTCTAATATTGAGATTTTATATTATGTCATGCTTGAGGCAAGTATGTATTTTTATCATGGGGAAAATGGAAAAGGCATGTTGGATTCCCTCATTAATTTTGATTCTATTTTTGAGCTCCCTTATAATGGAATTAATTCACATAGATACTCATGCCTTGATTTGATAGATACTAAGTTTAATTTGGTGCCTAACTTTTATGTCCAAGACATTATGGTTAATTATGTGATTGATAATGACCTCGATGTATGTGGACATCAACATCATTTAGAATTGAAGCAAAGACCATTGATTACACTTATAATTCACATAAATTTGCATATCTTCTAGAGTATAACTATTCAAAAGAAGTGGATTACATAGATGATAATCAAAGTTTCAATTCAAAAGAATAGTAGTAAAAGGATCAAGTACATATAACGGATGATATGATCCCTCTAGAATTAATAATTAATGAGTCTCCCACTCCTAAAATTAGAAATAGTGAGCCCTAAGTAAACAAAAAAATTATTCATAAATTGGAAAGTCAAGAGCTAATTCATTCAAATATTAAAGGTCACACTTTAAATGAGAGTTTAGATGAAGTTTTTAAGGAATATGTTATTCATGATCATGATTGTGATTCTGAATCTATCTTTGGGGATCTTTCCCATAATGAGTTCATAAAATATGATGACTTTTAAGACTATAGGTCAGATCTAATATCCATCTCAACAGGTACTTTTGAGGATTGTCTAAATTAGGCTCTCCATAATACATGAGTAATAATGGTTATTTTTGATAAATTATATATCATAGGTAATATTTATTTATTTATTATGTCTGTGATGTCCCAATGAGCAACCTTGATTTTCTGTTTTACAATATGAGGAAAAGGCTCAAAATTCTACTTAATAAATACAAGGATATCCTTCCTATCTCAGAAATTTAATGTGGAAAACCTTTTTATTACCAAATAATTAAAATAATACCAAACAAATTTTCCAAATCCATCCCATGTCTTGTTTTGGTTTTCTTTAGATTAGGAGTAGATTAGATTTCTTGATTTCATAGACTAGTTTCCTGCTCTCTAGATTAGTCTTGCATACTTTTAGTATTTTGTTTTATAGATTAGATTTTAATGTTTTATAAGTTTCATTTCTTCCTTTGTTAGATTATTTTTTATTTTCTTTCTATAAAAATCAGAATTGCATTTTCTCTAACTATAACCAAGTTAAAATTAAAAAAACCTGATCTTATGACTTGTAAAAAAGGAGAAAATTAAAATGTTGACATTTTGGGACTAGTTTACAAATTGGGTGTATTTTTATGTTTTGAGTATTTAGGATGATGGTAGGTAATCATGGATTATTAAAAATGGATTCATGATTGAATAATTTTATTAGGCATGTGGAAGTTTCTCTCAGAGTAATTCATGTAAATTTATAAAGTTTTCTTGTTTTATTAGATCAAATGCACATATCACAATGAATACCTATTGGAAATGATAATTATATGAATAGATGTGGCTAGAAGGGATATTCTAGTAATTATTTGTTTTATAATTATACCATCTCACTAGGGTTCTAACTCTTTTCTTTTCCATTCAAGAATAAAATGAGAGTGAAAGAAAAACCAAAGAGAAAGAACTAATGGATTCAAAAGAGTAAAATAAAATCTAAAGAAAATCAAAAGGCTAACATGATTAAATAAGGTCAATGTACCATGCATCATGATCAAAAGAAAAAATAATGGAATGAGAAGAGAAAGAGCCTAAGGTATCTCTGTTAGGGCTATGAATATTTGGCTGGCAGTAGAGTAATTCATGGGCTTCCCTTATTTTTTGAGATTTAATAGATACTGGAATGAAACTTAGAGCCCCATCAAATCCTTTGTAAAACTCATCATAATAAGGGTTAAATAAACTACACATTCTAACACACAAAATTCCAAGAAATTAGAAATCAAGTATATCCTATGAATTAACTTAGGAGTCTCTTTCATGTTTATAATTTAAGTATTCTACTATGGTACACTTCATGATTGATTTAGGATTGAAAAATAGAGTTATGGGTTCTTAAATACTTAGGAGTATTCCCTTATAATTTTCCATTTGTTGTACCCAACACCCCCTTTCTCCATAAGGAAATTGGGACCCACTTTTTTTTAGACTATGGTCTTGACTTTGAGCCCCTCTTCTATATGTTTATGCAAAATCTATAGGAAGATTGATTGTTAGAATTTTTCATACTTTTTTAAAGTAGCATTGGTATAAATTTTTCATGGACTAACCTTCTTTGGGAGCCTTTATTAGGTTTTATGTTTGTGGACTTACGTTTTTTGGGATTTTCTCTTTGGAATTTTTTCTTCATGAATTTATCTTTGGGTTTATTGTTGTGGCCATTTTGTCTAAAGGAATTTTCTCTTTAAAACATTTTAATACAAAAATTATACCAAAGTAATTTCCCTAAATCAAATTTATTCTTATAGACAATCTTACTGAGACATCTACCCCAATGAAATATACTCACACTTTGGGATTTGTGAAAATTGCCTTTCATCCTTTTTAAGATTTCCCTTCAGCCTTTATGAAGTATATCCTTATAAAATTTTGTGATGGACAAATTCCCTATGAATTAGACCCTTTAGATTATTTCCATATAGAAAGTACCCTTTGGAATTACCCTTCAAAACTTTTGAAATGAAATTTCTTTTGCCTTGTCAACCTACCCTTTGGGCTTTCTGTGACATGTCCTTCAACCTTTTTATTGCATCCATTTTTCTTTAAAAAATTCCTTTGGACCTTTTACAATTCTCCATCATCCCCTTCACACTTATCCTTCAGAAATTTTGTCCCACACCTTTTCCTTTTTTTTGGAAATTTTATCTGAGACACAAATTGAATTCCTTGGGACATTTTTTTTGAGAGAATTAGGTTTTTAGGATAAGTTTTTAGAACATTTTATCTAAAACAATTCCCTTGATGTAATTAATCTAAGACTTTTGAAATGACCCTTTGCCTCTGAATTACCCTTCGAAAGTTTTCTCAAGGACACAATGGCCTTCAAACTTTTGTAACATACCCTTCGGCCTTTTGAAAGTTCCCTTTGAGAATTTTGTGGTTATACTTTAGGTATTTTGTAAGGGCCTTTTCCCATCAAAATGTACCCTATGAAGTAAACCATTCAAACATTTTCACCATGAAGTAGACCCTTTGCCTCTTTTAACATGCCCTTTAGGACTTTTGTCTTGAGTTTTTTTGTTCCTACGAGCCTTTCCTTTGGGACTTTTGTCTTTGGCCTTTTTCTCTAGTAAAATTACTTCAAACTTTTTGTCTCAAACATTTTTTTCATATAAAATTCCTGAAACAATTCCTCCCAAAGGTACATACCCTTTGGGCTTTCTGAACCAACCCTTTAGACATTTTAAAAAACACCCTTCATGCTTTTTGAAGTGAACACTTACCCTTTGAGACTTTGTCCTGGGCCCTTTCCCCTCTAAGACTTGACCTTTAGGAATTTTGTCCTAGGCTTTTTTCCCTTCAAAAGATTCCTTCAAGACTTTTATCTGAGGCCTTTTGTCCTTCAGCCAATTCCTTCAGACATTTTGTCTGAAACATCATGCTCGTCACCCCTTTTAGAGATCATATCTTTAATCATTCTTTCATACATTTTATCTAAGAGAATTGATCCTTCATGAGAATTAATGTAGACATTTTTTCCCAAAAAATTCCCCCCACAAAATTCTCAAAATAATTCCCCTACATAATTACTATGAAACAAATACCATGCTATCACATGACACCCTTACTTACAAAGAATTTCATTATTCTTGAAATTAGTTTAATATTCTTAACCCAGGTCCAAATCATATTTTACTAATACTAAGACCTTAGGCTAGAATATTCATGTAGGGTCCTTTAAACTTATTTCCTAAATTATTATGCTAAGCCATTTTTTTCTTATGTTTGTAAAATTAGGGAGTCCCAAAAAAATGACGTGTCTAATTGATGAGATTAAATTTGATATTTGCATAGATGTTAGTTGATATTCATATAAACACCAATTGATAGTATTAAGGACATCATTTGATGGTTACATGAATTTCAAATTTAACCTCAATAATGGTTTATTTACTAAATTAAATTTGATAGTTATGTGGGCATCATTTGATGGTCATGCTAATCTTAAATTTAATCTCATAAATTATCTATTTGGATTCCAATCAAGATCCTATATTTCACATTCACTCAACCCCATTTCATCAAATGATATGAGAATATCTTGAAATGTCATAACTCTATTGGAGTGACAAGTGTCATCATTGTTGAATCCTAGTGCACATATCTAATGACCTTTAGGAAGTAGGGAGCCCAATACATAGAACTAAAAATCCCTAATTAGCTATCAAGTAGCATGCATATAAAGTGAATCAAAATTGGATGTGACAAGTTTCAAGATCATGGGATTTAATGAGTCAAAGCAATAAAATCCAATGAACCATATTAAACTAGTACATAAGCCTCGATGGTGCAAGATCAACATGGAATTTTCAAAAATCCTAGACTCAATCAAGTCTTGACTCTTGTCACATTTTAAAATCTAGCAAGGCATTATGGATATAATACTTAGATATTTAGACACTTAAGCTATATCTATAAATAAAAAATGGGTCTCATAGTTAATATATAATATGAACACACATATCTTAATCTGAATGGAAAATACAAAAGTAAAGATCTAAATTTATAAAAAAGCATGGGTAAGCATGTAATGCATGATTCATATTAGTCATGACTAATAGTAGTGCCACTAGTTCTTAAACATTGGTAAAGTGATTTTGGTCCTTCATGCATATGTCCAATTTCCATTTGAAGCAAGATAATCTAAAAGATAAACAAGTTTTTCTCATATCCTATAAAAGGAAGTATGTTTAGTTTTGATAAATGACACATATTCTAAAGTTTGCATATAGTTCAAGCTATACTTGTAAAACTAGACTTTGTCTTTACACACATTCACATACTACATACATTTATTAAAAGTTATTTTAAATGAATAACTATAAGTATACTCTTATATGGTTTTAGACCACAGTTAGAACTCATGTTTTGACTATCACATGTAGTGATATTGCATGAACTTGGAGGATGAGGTGACCCCTTTCCCAAGTATATATAAATAATTGCAATCCAACTTGTATTTTTTTTAGAGATTTTTTAAATATAAGAGAAACATCAATTTTGATCATTAACAAATGTATTTGTGTACTTTATTTCCAATTTATATGTAGTTAGTTATTACTTTCATTGGTTATATGTTTCAATAATAGTTAGTGTAAAAAATATGTGAATGTATTATTGATTATTTTGATTGATATACTAATTTATAGGTGTGAAATAAATGATAAAATATTCTTAAATATATTTGTTAATATATTCAAGTTTGATTTTATTCATAATTCTAATTGTGTATGAGTGCTTTCTTGGATGTATTTTTTTGTGTGTGTGCAACAATTGCCTTAGATACTTTACGAGCCCAAGCCATAATCTCTTGATTAAGGGTGTGTAATAACTACTCTAAAAGGAGCAACCTTTGTCTAAGTCATATGAATTTATGGCATCTTTATCTCCTTCTAATTCTTATCCATGCTTGAATATGTGTGTAATCAGTGCTAGCAACATGCATAGGTTGTGAAAGTACTTATCATTTTAGAAACTAGCCATGGGAGTGATTCCTAAAAACCATAAAAGATTTATTTTCTACCTTACCCTTACCTCTTCTTTTGAGATTGTTTTGAGATATACCCACTTTATATTATAATCCATCCACCCATCTAATTCACATAGAGTTTCATAATCCTTTAGAAAACACACCTCCATCCAAAAACCTTATCAATAATCTACATGCCCTACCTGCTATTTCATAAATAGGTTGAAATAAACTGCATACCTACAAATCATACCCTAGAGTGTATTTTACCTCCATTAAGATCCTAAAATGTTATATGTTACCTTGTTATGGATATGGTGTGCATAAAACCTAAAAGAACACCAATCATGAATAAATACTTAGGATGTATTTGTGTTGAACCCTTTTATAAAAGGAGTTATAACTGGTTATGATTTCTAGTATTGAGATCCCTCAAAAAGAGTCATTATATAAATAAATATATTTGGATTTATGGATTTTATAATAAAAGACTATGATTTAATTGATTAAACCTTTTTGAGAATATTCTCTTGATTATGCATGTGTCTCTCCTTTTTAAGTAGTTATGGTTTAAATATTTTCATTAAGATTACACAAGGATGAGTACAACTTAGTTGTTAATCTATGTAATATTATTTTGAATTATATATATATATATATATATATATATATATATATATATATATATATATATTCATGGAATATTTGGTGTTGTTGGACTAAAAATATGACTTGTTAAAATTCCCTTTGATCTTTGCAATTGAGTAAACTACCTACTATAAACCTTCCCTATAATGAGACCATATAATAATTGAAGAATAATTCTAATAGAATCTTAACCATACTATTATAATTATATCAAGGCATGAATAATTTAGGTTTGATTGAGGTTACCCCTATTAATGATTAATGATTTAATAAGGTCCTGCAAACCAACTCTTTGATTTAAATTTTTACTTATTAGTAAACCTCTTGTTGTTATATCATATATGATGGAATGAATTATTCCTTGGGCCTTAATATTTGAATCATTAAATCAAACCTTTAAAATATTCCTTGTTATAATAATATACTTTTTAACTTTTGAGATTTATATGAAAATTTGAGTCTCTTGGATTGTTTGAATATTTAGATAAGCCAATGAGAATATGGGTTTAGCATCGAAGGAGTATTTTTCATAGGCACTTTCATATTCTGGCATTTATGCAATGCAAATTTAGCTTAGAAGAATATATTATAAGGAAGAAATACTATTTTTGAATTAATAATTTGGTAGTAACATGTGCAGGCATTTTTATTGCCTTAGTCATGTCCTAACTCTCCAAGTCATCTCTATGTTTTATTCTAACTTAAGCCTTAGTCAATTTATGATTTTAGTTGTACCTAGTTTTACCTTCATTTTGGCCATATCCATTTGGTATGTCTTTCTTATGAAAATTTTTAAATCATCCTGGAGATTCTCTTTTGGAGAAGAAAAGACCCTATTTAGACCCTTTTGTCAGCAATAATTAATGAAGGCATTTAGTTAATTACTTTAGCCTTTAACCTTTGGTTGAGATACCTTATGTAGCGCTTTACCCTTAGACAAATTTTTCTTAGTCTTCCCTTCATGGATTTGGAATTTTTTTTTGATATTTATTTTATCCATTTGGGAAAGTTACCTTGTGCAAAATTTTCCATAACTACTCAATGAGTTACCTATGTAGCTTTGATTACACAGTACTTGTCTTAACCATTAATCAAGTTCCCTATGCAGTTCTTATCTTATTCATTCAAAATTTTCCCTTTTATAAGTCCTTAATTTATGGTATTTTGAATTATAACTTTTAATAGCATCCAAATTTATCCTATTTATCTATTTGGCCTTTTGTTTCAATTTTGCCTTAGTCAATTTCATAATTTTTTGATGGGTGGTTCAGAGGAAGCCAGGTGTCATCATCCCACTAATACAAGAGTGATGTCATCATGGTTTGATGTATGGTAAGTGATGGGATAGGAAGTGAGTTGGATGTTTCCATATGGAATTATCCATATAACCCATGATCTTAGAAAGACTGTATAGAGTGTGAAGCCTCTATACCAATGATCAAGTGGGATGTTGACACGTGGCATCATACTGATGACCTACAATACTAGAGAGGACCATATAGGGTATGAAACCTTTGGGATAATGAGAAATTAGGATGTTACCATATGGAATGATCTTAGTAACCCATGATCTTAGATATGATCATACATGAAGTCTGCCTTAGGGTTAGTGGGGAAATAAGATGTTGTCACACGGCATCATCCTAATAAGTTATGATCCTAGACTTGATCGTATAAAGAGCTTACCTTTGATATGATCGGATACTAATATGTTACCGCATGAAATCATCATAAGTATCAATAATATCATATAAATCCATACTAAGGGTAAAGCCTCTAGGTTATTAGGCTAGTAGGATGTTGTCACATGACACCATCCTAATGATCTATAGTCTTGGGGCTATAGGTGCAATGTAAAATATTTTCAAACTAGTAGGTAAGTGGTAAGATGTCACATGGTAAAAAAAGTACCTAAGTGTAAGAAGATAATATATAATGGCCTTATATTACATTAACGTATCAATGTAGTTCCAATTACATTTGTAATGGTTGAGGTCTAAGTTGATACCCATGTCAACATCATATGAATAATTATCACTTGGCACGATCTTGTGAAGAATTTTTTGAGTGTTAGGCCAAGTAAACTAGGGCTTGTGGTCTTTTTAATTAGTGGCTTATGCTTATGTGAGTTTTAATGGTAATTATGGGCTTCATGTTCTCTTATGTGTGATTGAATGGATTATGCTGTATATCCATGTTCATTGGTGTTTTATTTTTTGAAGTTGTGTGTCATGCTTATATTTAGAAAAAATGGGCATGGCTATTTACTAGAGCCTGGATTAATCTTTGAGAGATTTATGGATGTTCTATATGATTTTTTCACCTTTCTAACTCTAATTAATCATGATTTGTGTAAATTGAATATAGTGAACATTTCTTACTTACTTTATTAAAATTTGAATTGTGTAGACAAGATGTCACAAAAGGAAGAAATGGAAGGCATAGTAAATGGTGGTCACTAAATTTAGACACTTAATTTTGGCCACTTTCATGTCTAAACTAGGATTCAGTTTAATTTCTAGCATAAAACACAATCTAAGCTTAGAAATCACCTAAATCACCCAAATTCATCTATGTAAGGGATTTAATTACTTAGAAATGTGGCGAGGTTTTCTTATTTTGGGTATTACCTATATGCACCCCTAACCTAGTTTAGTTTCAACCTTAGTCAAATTAAAACCTAGTAATTTTATACTTTTGTCATGTTGAACTATTAATTCAAAACATTTAAAATAATTTCCAAAAGCCAAAAAGCACTAAGAAATATTAATTACATTAAAAATATTAGTTAACTTACCTAATAAAATTTCCATGTTGAATTAGTGAATTTAATTTATCAAAAAAGAAATTTTTAGACAAATATGAAGTCAAAGGTCAAAGGAGATAATAAGGTGATTTATTAATTCCTAAATATTCCAAAAAGGTGAGTCATAATCTCACAAATATCTAAAGTGAGTTATCATGGATCATATATATCTAAAACTGAGGTGTCAAGATTTTATGAGTGTTTTTATGTAACCCAAGGTTAGATTGACTCAACCTAGGTTATTTTAAACTCAACCAAAGTTATAATTTAACCTAACCTACCTAGGGTTAGAGTTATTTCTTAGAGATATAAATACAAGTGATCATACCATATGCCAACAAGATTTTATGTGTAAGGTTATTCTTTAGGAATGCCTTCAAGAATCCATTAAGAATAGTGTTATAATGCCCATTTTATTCCAATAATCACACCAAGACACAAGTGACCATTGGAGAAGTGTTACCACCATGGAGAAGAATTGATAAGAGTATCTAATGTCATAGACCAAGTAGGAACATCCTTATACCAATAAGTGGACATCAAATTCAATAAAGGAGGTAAACTATTTGTATTGTTTTAATCTCTATTTTGTGATTTTTTTCATTATGTTATGCTCCTCCTAACTCTTAGGAAAGAGTGTTTAGTTATAGTGTATTGTTATGCATGGATTTTTATCATTTGGACTAATAAGGAACTGATCAATGTTAGTGTTATCTTTGAACACCTAAGATAAATAATTAAATGCCTGGTAGGACCACACATCCTTTGTGGCCAAGGAGAATGATGAAAATGTTTAGTTTTTATAACAAATGTATTTAATTATTTAATTTTAGAATTTTACCTTCAAAAATATCATCATTCTATTTTTCTATAATCAACATCTTTGTCTTGTGTAATAGCATCTTTGGCATTCCCATTCTCTATTGGTGATCTTTATTTGTGAAAAATAATGGATTCAAAATGGTATCTTTGACGTTCTAAATGGTGGATTTTTTATCTATAAATAGTGGCTTTGAAACTATTAAACAATGACTCTCCTAGATAAAATTGTATATGGTTTTGATGACTTTGCCTATTTTCAACCTATAATGAATGACTTCACCAAATCTAATCAATGAATTTTCCCTATTTAATGGAGAGTTCACCAAATTATATTCTTTATCTATGTATATGTTATTAGGAAAATAATATATTCACTAAAAAAGAGTGTCTTTGATCTATTCAATAAATGACAACTTTTCTTTATGTTTTTAAAAACTCAAGAGCTCAAAATGGAATGTTGTTTATTTATTTATCTTTTGGTATAAATACAAACAAACCCCCTAATGTTTTTTTATAAGATAAGGTGGAGACAGAAAGTCTTGAACACTTCTAAATCTCACATACACATTTTTTTAATTAAAATAAACCTAATCACACTTGTCTTTTAGTAGTTTCAAAATTTTTACAAGTGAAAACAAGGACAAGGGGTCAAATTTTAAATCACATTTGAGTTAGTGTGATTAAAAAGAAAATATATTTTAGTTAGAGATATTAAGAGATTTTTCACTTTTTATTTGTTCCTTTTTTATTAGGAAATTTCAAAGTTCATAGATTAAATTATTTTTTTTTGGAAAAATAAAAAACTATAGCATGTATGCTCTCCACCTGTCCCCTATAAGGAACTCGGGTGAGCAAAAATGTTTGGTTTATTGCCTTATTTATTTAGTCTTATCATAATAAACGTTGCATATGTTATCTCCAAGATCTGAGTGACTTGGGTGACCCAAAAATTAACTCTAAAGTATTTCCATTTTATTTTCTTGAATTTATCTTGTGGGTAGGAGTTCATTGCATCTTCACAAGTTATTTAGGGGTACATTGACCTGGGGTTTCATATCCTAGCATCATACTAACCCCACCCCATGGTAGCATATATAAATTGATCATGTGATACTAGGATTTATATTGGGATGAGTAGCTAGCCTCTCTAATCCTAATGAAAACCTAGGTTAGGTTTTGATAAACATTGGAATTCACTAAGATGTACATAGTTAAAGTCACTGTGTAAAATAATAGACCTTTACATAGTAAGTTAGAAAGTATGAACCCAATTGACATGATTTCACCCTTATGTTAGAAACACTTAGGACCATTTAGTGCATTTTAAAACTTATATATTTTATTCAACCCTAATTTCCACATAATATATTTCCAAATGTTGAGTGCTCCTCACTCTACATTTGTGCCACATACCAATGCTTGAGAGATAGAGGGGGTCATAAAAATTACCTACACATGTTATTTAATTTTTGGATTAACACTTAACTCATCACAAGCATTGGTATATTAGAGGAAATTTTGGCATAAGCTATGCACACCCATGTCATTTTTAGGGATAGGATGAGCCATTAGAGTTTTTTATATTTTCTTTGATTTACATGTGTATTTTAGACTAAAAGTGTTTATTTGTATTGTCAGGTTGAAATAAGTCCTAAAACATCACATTATTTTCACACAACTTTAACCTAAGAGGTGTTACTATACCAATTTTTATTCACACTTTTGCCTTAGATAGGGCATCATTACATTGCCCATTTTTTCTCAAACATTTTCCTTGGATTTTAGTCTAAAACCATTGTTTACCATTTTTTAGAAGGAGAATTATTACATTAAATAAATTATTCCAAACACTTATCATATTTGAGACTAAGTTACAAAACCATTTTTATATATTTTATTTCAAATGCATGGTTACACTAAATATTTTGGTCTATCTTGTTTGTCTTAGAATATCTAAGTCTCTTTGTATCAAATTTGAAATTCAATCTTTTAAAGTAAAAATCATAAACTAATCAATTTTACACCAAAGCCTCATCAAATTTTGGATTAGGTAGTCTATATTTTTTGTTTTTATTGTGTTACTTTGTTTAATTTCCTATTTGATATAAATACCCCCTTTGCCTAAACTTAGTGGTTGGTTGTTGTCTTCTACCTTGTTTAAGCATCTTTTGATCCAAGTTGTTACCACATGCCTTGTTTGAAGTTTGTTGTGTTTAGTTTGAAAGTTTCCTTGTTTCATTATCCAATAGTCTCTTGTGAACCAAATATCAAGTCTTAGTGAGCCAATTATAGAATCTCACCTAAGCCAATTGTCTTAGTTTAGTTTTATTTTTATTTCTTGTTTAGGCCTTTTGTTTCAGAGTCTAGCCTTGTTTTTCATGCTAACAATTATAACCACCTTTTAACAAATCATTTTTATCCTTTTAATGTAGTTCATAATTATTTGATCTTGTCTAGATACTTTCTTCACTAATTATAACTACCTTTGGGAAAATTATTACTTTATCCATATATGAGTTTTGAGCTTTTGTGTTACATTTGCCACTAATTATAACTACCTTTGGGAAAATTAGTATTGTTGTTAGAATATTTTTGAGTTGGTTTTGTCTTTGTATTTTACTTAGTCTAGTTTAGTTGATTTTACCCTTTGGGCCTCTTTAAATGAACCCAAAGGTTTTTTGATTTTAGACCTCAATTTTTTTCTACCTTTTCAAAAAAAATTCACGAGTCCTATCCATATATTCAAACATGCCTCATTGCACATGTAGTGAGAATATGTATAATTTGAACTATGAGAACTTTGTGATAAGTGACCCTTTTGTTCAAGATTCATATGATGATGAATCATCTTATGATATAGATCCCTATCCATATTATAATATTCCATATGTTGAAGAAAGATTGAATCCATTAGCATAGTATTTGGTGCCTACACATTCTTATCTAGGCCAATAATAAGAGAAAACAACATAATATCTTACTTAAGTAATGCATAAAACTAAAAAAGGTCTAAAAACAAGAGCCATACTATGTTATGACACCAACATAGACAAGGTACAATCAATATTTGTTTGATCTTCATTTTTTAGAGATAAAATTAAAAAAAAGCATTAGAGTCATCAAAGTAGGAGCCAAGTTTCTATCAATATTCCCACATAGAAGATTGAATAGTTTGATTAGAACTCCTAGTAATGTTCCTCGATTCTAATAGTTTTAATAGGCATCAACTGGTTATAGTTAGGATTTAGTTCAAATTCTGCAACATAACCAAATCACATTAGCAAAAAGGAAAGGTCATATGGATGATCAAATGGAATATGTACAATAAGAGTACCAAAACTACCTCAATATATATTTAAATCTTAATTCAATGGTTTTTTCTAACATAATAATTATTTATCTAGCTATACCAATAGTTAGAATAGGCATCAACTAGTTATAGTCAAACTTTAGTCCAAATGCCATAACAAAACCAAATCATATTTACAAAAATGAAAGATCCTATGGATGATCAAATATAATAGGTAAAAAAAGAGTACCAAAAATACCTATTAGTAATTTGACCTATCACAGCTAAATTACTACCCCTATAATATGAAACTTTCCCAACTTTGGTCAATAACCCTTTGTAGATAGTCAAACTAGTGAGTTGTGGCCTAAAAAACATAAATTTTGGTAAAAAATTGTTAAAAAATTGAGTAAAAAATGGGTAATTATCATTTCAAAAAATTATTTTAACATATTCAAAATATTACTTTAGCTTAATTCTAGAGTTTCAAATCTTAAAAAAGTGTTTTCATATGCTTTTTAAGCCAAAAAAGCCCCAAATTACTCCTAGACATGCCAATTTGAAATTTAAAACATGAATAAAGGTTCAAAAAGTATATTATTACATGACATGGAATTTATTATTTATAAAGGCTTATATTTCAAGTGGTGGAAGGCTTAGTTTTCTTTTAAAAGGCAAAAAGACTATTTTCCTTCATTTTTCAAGCAAAGGTATGGATTTCATATGGATTATATATATCCAATGTAGGGGATATCAGGAAAAGGTCATGAATAGGATCCATAAATAATTTCATGGTGATTTAAAGACCTATAGGACCAAAACTATTCCACTATAGGCACTTTCTTTCTTTGCACAAAGTTACCTAATTGCAAGTTTTATGATTGTATGGTCTATTGCGAGAGAGTGAAGGTATAATTTTGAGGTGACGAAACTAGACTCAAAGAGATTCCTCATGGATCAAGTGGTTCATAAATTATATTATTCATTATCATGAACCATCTAGTTAAAATTAGACCAATTTGTGCAGCCTTACAACTAGAAAGGCAACTAATTTTATTCATTTTCTCTTCACTAGGGAAAAGTTTCAAGGAAAATCAAGTTGTTATAAAATATTGGAAACTTAATCTACCTCTCCATGTACTATTTTGGATGTTATTCATGCATTTTAGGGTCCAACAAAGATTAAAAAAATAGCTAGTCAAATCTACAATATTGGGCATGCTTTCAAGAGAAGTTGTATGGTTGGAGAGAGAATGTGGATTTTCAAGTTTTCTTTTTTTGATCCTTGGCATCATTTTCCTCCATGTTTTCATGATTTAAATCAGGTTTATAAATTAAATTATTGAAAAAAAATCCATTTTTTAGCTCAACTTGGTGCTCTCTAGTGTCTTCAAGGGCCTAGTTTAGCATAGATTAAGGACTTTTGCATATTTTAAGGTTTTTTGGAGAAAACTATGTTTCATTCTCAACCTATGCTTCCCTCCAATGGCTTCCAAGGTCATGGGATACTATTAAAATTATTTTTTGTTTTCATATCACCCTTTAGGAAACCTTTGTCAAGCTCCTTCATCCTCCTTTCCCACCTCCATCTCATCCACCCTATCTTATTGCCATACACAACCATTTCCCATTGTCTTCAAGCCTTTTGTTCACCCTCTATCATGTTTCCATTCTATATTCATGTCATATAACATTAAAACTCATATCCATCACCTAATATCATCATTAAGGATCCAAATGTTTATCAAAGAGAAATATGAGAATGATAAAGAGTGTTTATATGCCATTCAAGGGCATATAAATTCATGATAAAAGGACATATAACATGTTCATGCAGTCAAGGAAATCCATGAAGACATCAATCATTAAGATACAATTACTAAGGATATCTCTATAATGGTCAATGTAGGTGACCTTATCAAGTAATAAAGAAGAGTAATAAGGATCAAATTTTCCTTTGGACTATCTTTGAGGTTATATATAGGCTATTTTCCATACAAGGTGCCTTCAAAAGGAAGCTACAGTGCCAATCATGCTTGGAATGTGTATCAAGAAGTTTAGTTTCACTTTTGTAAGGTCATTATGTTTGTGAATAATGTTATGATATATTTGAGATGGAAAAGGTTACTTCATGATGTTATGTTCAAAAGCACCCAATAGTGCTACAATATAGCATCCTACATGCCTAATTAAGGCAAAGCCAATAGTGCATAATACAAATATTGTAATAGGCCTATTCAAATCTTGAATAGGTGTTCATAAATTTTAAATATAAATAATTAATAAATGTCAAACATGTTTTGATCCTAAGCTACTAAAAATGCTAAATGATACCTTACAGCCACTATGAGGTGACAATGATGACCTATAGTCCATTGTATGGACAACACTTATAGTGACAAGGTTTAGTTAGCCACAGGATTTGTCAAGGTTTGTGAGAGGAATTAAATATTTTCAAGTGTGATGAAAATTACTCATATAGATGATAATGCAACCTCAATTAATTATCAATAGAGACAAAAGGAGTCTTAGCACACATAGCCCTAAAATGCACCTCTAGGTCTATGCCTTATAAGGAGGCCTAAATGGTAATAGGAATGGTCTTGAAGCTATCAAAGAAGCCAATTTTGATTGGAAAAGAGATAATAAAATTTAGAGAGATAAATACATAAGTAAAATAAGGAGAAGAGGAATTTCAATTTTTAAACAAGCCTAAAACTCTAATAAATTTCCTTATAGCCCTATATAGTCCATACGAGCCTATAGAGATGTCCTACAGTCGAGAAAATATGTTTATTTCCAAGATATAAGTTAAATTCATGAGATTTATGGATATATACAATTAGGGTTTAATATTTTAATGTTTTTCATGAGAACAAGACTAGTAATCTCATCATAAGGGTTAAAAAAGAACTAAGGTGAACTCTTAGGTACTAGTTATAGTCAAAATCTATCACATAAAATCCTACCTATATTAGGAATCACAGTCACACCATTTTTTCTTATTAAAGGAGTATATTTAAAAATGAGATGGTGTTAATATAATATCATGGTGAGGGTTTCATGAAACAATGGAGAGTTCTCAAATGAAAATACAATCATATCCCTCTTTGTTGACTACTTGTAGCCATCAATAATGTAACTCTATAGTCAAGTGATAGTGCTAAGGTAGATTTTAAGGGTTTAAGATATTTTAGTGAGGGTTTATGAATTTTTAATAAAATTAGCTAATTTAAGGGCTTTTAATCATGTTATAAATTGTTTTCAAACTCTCTAAACAATCTCAAACCATGCTTCAATCTGTACAAACCCTACAATCAAGTATGGTATAAAAGGTAGGGGTTCAAGAGAGTTACATGATAATTTTAGTGTTTCTTGTTCAAAAAGGATATAATGAACCAAGAATATTTTAATCTGATAAATATATTAAAAATATACAATAAACATCTTCAACAGGGCTTGAAGATGGAAAACAATGACCTACATCCATGCTAATACAGGCCTATTGTCATTCAATGAACAAATTTTTCAGTGTAATGGCCTAGTGAAGTGTTTATTGTCTCATGATAGTATGTAAAATGGATAATGATTATTATGAAAAATAGGAGATTATTAAGGGAATATAAAAATCATGAATATATTTGGTTCACCTTACCACATGCACCCACATGCCATTGTATGACTATGCACTGGTAGAGGCCTAAAAGATTGGTTATGAGTCAAATTGCTATGAAGGAGATAGGTGAAGAGATGTAAATTATTATAAATGGTATTTAATCAAATATTAAATATTTATTTGAATTTTAAAATGTTAAATCCTAATAAATACCCACCCACAATAGTGTATACATACTCATTTAAGGCTTAAATGCCTTGTCTGAGGGTTTAAACATGTTAGAAAGAGGGGTAGAGGATGTTTTAAATATATAAATAGGAATATTTAGTTAATTTAAGATTAATTTGATCTTTAAAACTTAAAAAAACCATGAAATAAGATTCAAAAGCATGAAAATATAGTCAAGTATGTCACAGTCCATGTAAAAGGGGCATTTTTGAAGGAAATTAAAATTTTTTGGCATCTATAGGAAGAATTAAGACCCAAAATTTGGTAAATAAAATAATAATGAGTTGATAAATAATAAATAAAAAGTTTTAAGTCCATTTTATACGTTTAATGTATCTCTATTTTGTCACAAGCATCATCATGTCTATTTGATGTCACCATTGGAGCAGGCAGCATTTTTAAGTGACAAAGAAGTTTTTAATCCTAGGTAAGAGCTTGAAAATAATGGGATGATTTTTTTAAATCATAATAATACCTTTGAAGAGTTTAAAAAATATAAATTATAATCAAATCATGCTCATATAGGTTTTTTCAAGCAAAGAGGCTTATAGGCCAAAAATACATTTTTGACTTTTCAAGAAAGAAGATATTTTTAGAGTGGTTGGATAGAATGGTACAGACCCCATAGTGATTTTTTAATTATTTTAGAAGTATGGGACATTTAATTTTCATCCTAGTGAATATTTCATTTTCTGTCATTCTAGACATCCTTCCAAGCTACTTGTTCAGTTGCTCATATCTTTCACCATGTAAAGAGTTTGGATGAATGATATTATTATGTTTTGGGGACCCCATATGAAATTATAATACATTAAAATTTATTTAATTTTAGGTTATGTAATTTATGAACAATCACTAAGAGTGGAGGTAGCCCATAATGCAAGTAAAACCCTATAGGTATATTTTTTCCACGTGATATCTTTGCACATATTTCAAATGGGAATCCAATATTATTAGGGGTGTTAGTGGGTTAAATTTAATAAAATTGAGAGTAAATATTTTTTTATTTGGATATTTATAATTCATGAATCATCATTTCAAATTTATAGCTTCAAAACCCTCCCAAACCCTCAAAAAACTAGTTTTGCAAAGAACTAATTTTCTTGTCATCAAATCACCATGGATCAACCTAAAACCTATTAAAACATCAAGAAAACTCTAAAATTATTACATAAATTCCAATTTGACATATAGATCTATATGGATCAGGGAAGAAAACATGTTTTTTGTGTTAAAGAGCATGGGAAATGAGGTATAAGGTAGTTTACATGAAACTAATTCATGGAGCTTAAAGCTTGAGGATTTATCTTCATCCTCAAATCATCAGTTGGTCATAAATATTCTTGAAAGCTCCCCTAAAATCTTAACCAAAATTTCTAGTCTATATAAAAAGGGATCAAAGTGGGCTTAGTCAACCCCGTTGAGTGAATTGTGAAAGTTTTCTCATCAAAAACACATATCATGTGATGAAAAAAGTTGTTCTATCTATAGTATCATTATTTTTTTAGGTTTCATGGTTTTTTATGTAGGTTATATGGATTTTCAAGTTCACAGATAAACTACTAGGCCTAGTTTGCTTAATAGGCCTATTTTATCAATCAAGCAAAGCAAGTTGGCATCGAAGATGGTCATCAAGAAGTTCATTTTTAGTTTCAATTCCACATTAAATGATCATTTCAGTATTTAATTCCATTTCACACAAGTAGGGAGCTTAGTGGAGTAAACTAATCTTTTACTTTAGTTAACTTTTGATAAGATCATGCATCTATAATGGTTTTTACACAAAGGAGGACATTCTCATGCTCCAACTCAACTTCAAATCACTTCAAGTGGAGTTTTCCATCAAATTTTATCATTAGTTTCATGCATGAGGATTGAAAAAACTCAAGTTGGGCCCACCTTTCCTTATTCTAATGCCAAAATGACCTTCATGCAAGATTTTCAAGATGGGAAAAGTCTTAAGGACTTTTTTTAATTATTGAAAAGTGGATTTTTGACTTGAGTTCATTTCAAGCTAACTTATTATTATCATCTTTATGCCACATTGGCTAGAGATTCTAGCTACTTCTTCTATTTTGGCTATATTTTTAGGCTTTGAATCCATTTTTTTGAAAGACCCATCCCTCTCTTGGTATGACCAGACTCTACCAAGATTGAGTTTTATAACCATTTAAAATAAATAAAATGACTATTATAGATTTCCATTATTTTGGTTTAGTGTGTTTATATTAGTTTGATTCGCATATGTGGTAGAAATTTCTCCTTTTTCAAGTCCTTATTCTCACCTAGCTACAAGTTTGTTAGATTATGTAGGTCATGTTTAGTGTTTTATGCCTTTTGTATAAGCTTATGGTGGATATAAATGGATAGTTAGTTCCTTTAATCATTCTTAATCTATCATTTCCCTTAGGCTTTAATCATGAGATAAATATGTCTACATTAAATATTGATGCATAAGATATATTTAGAGTTGTTATTTGTATAATCAATGTTTTAAGATATCAAATAGAGTGGATGAACTAGAAATATAGGTGTATCACCAACATTAAAGTGGGATTTCCCTTTCAATTTCCTTCTTACCCTTTTCATCCCAATAATCAGTAGTTTAGTAAGCAATCCAAAGTGATACATCAAAGGAGCTAACCTCATAAAAATATAGAGTTCTGGTATAAGTTTAGTTGTCCCACACATTAGATCATTCTAATGTTAGTCTAGGTGTGAAGGTTTTAGAGCTAAATCTATTAAGCCTTCAAGCAGGGTGATATTTGGATAGCTAACACTACCATATTCTATCTCATAATCTCAATAAAATGTTTTTCTTAACATGATAATTATTGAGATATATATATCAATAGGGAAAAAATATATGCTTTAGGCTATGCTAACCAAAAAACACATTCATTTAGAAAAAAACTTGATAGTTGGTGACATGTTTAATGTCCCTATTTTGATAAAAGATATTGATACTGAAATAAAATACCTCACTCAAAATATTATGGATAACATGTAAGTTCAATCTAATTTAAATAAAAGTGGGTCTAATTTATCATTGATAAACACATAACAAACTCTTCCAACCAATTCCTTGAGTGAATATAAACAATAGGGGATATGTAGGTCTATTTCCAATAATAAACAACCAACCTCCACTCCTCAACTAAATACTTCCTTGAATGTGAAATAGGGAAAACAAACAAATAATAGATAAAATTACCACTGAAATAAGTGTAAAAACCTATACCACCTTAATAAGAAGTGACAAATATTTCTCCATAAAAAGCACACATACCAATATACCTCAACAATCACAAATGTTTCCTAACCAATAATGTGTTTTTTGTCAAAAAGTGCCAGTTGGTTGACAAAAACAAATTCCAAACCCTAAATAAATTATAAACCCCTAACAAGTGTCTATCCAACAAAAGGTGTTTAACCAACCATAAGGTTACTATTACAGTAGATGTTAGGTGTTAGGTAACATTTTCCTTTCATCTGATGGGTATCACATGTACAACAAGGATCCAACTTTCAGCACCTCTAATAATAGGTTACTATTCAACAATATGTTCCTTATATAAAATAGGGTTTGATGAGTAAGCAATAAGTTCCCTCCCAAACCCAATAATACCAACACATCCCACAGAGTGAAATTCCATTACCATAGCTATAATTTTTGAGATAAGGTTATGTAGCTAATACAAACTATAATGTATTCCAAAAATAGTTTATTTTATATCCATAATATAATCCCAATACACAGATATGCATACCTAGTCATCTAACCAATTTAAAAAACATTCCAAAATATGCCTATCCTGATTAAGGTAATTCACCTTTGACCACATAACCCCAATAGAAATAGGAAATTCCATCTGACTTCCTTGCCCAAGGGTTGTAACAAATGATAGATGTAATTTAATCTATACAAATCAAAAAACAAACAAACAAATTTAAAGTAGACAAAATATGCTCTTATCCATTTACCATGGATTATATGCATATGCCATTTATGTCAGGTTATGAACTACCTAAATTTGACAAATATAATGATAATGTTAAACCTAAAGAGCATCTAAAATAATTCTTTTTTTCTTTCCAGCTAGTGATCTATAGTGACATATACTTGCTTCTTCTCTTTTCAAGGAGTCTAGCTAGACAAGCTCATAATGGCTTTTAAAATTGTTAAATAATTTTGTACTTGAGTTTGATGACCTTTTAGAGAAGTTTATATAATATTTTTCATATAATATTGAACACAATATTAAAATTGTGGACTTGGACCTATCTAAACAAAAGACAGGTGAAATTTTATCTACATACTTACAATGTTTAAAGCACTAATGAGCCAATTTACTCATAACTTGCCAGATAAATAGATGGGTATGATATTTACTAGGATCCTAGACATTGATATATCTTACCATATAAGGATATAATGTGCTAATACATTTGAAGAAGCTATAGATATAAGAACACATATTGATAATATCTTGTCAAAAAAGGTATAATCAATCTTTCTTCTTATAATCAGAGATAGAAACAACATCAAAGATAAAAAACTAGAACCAAAACCAAGTCTAGAGCCATAATCAAATCCCAATTCAAATACCATATTTAATACCACCTTAAGGTAACAATAATGAGAGATAAAAATCCTACAGCTAAAATAAGAATGTTTTTGGCAATGGAGTCACTAAATCATGCCATCTTTAGATGGTGCAAACATTGATTGTCCATCTACCTCCACCCATTCAACAACCACCACCACCTCCACACATTTATCCAAGGAACCCAAAAAATCAAAATCAATTACAAGCCCATCCTCCAATGACAATCCAACCCATTGCCAAATAATTCAATAACCTTAGTGAGCATGTTGAATTTGTGTTTTGAAGATTAGTTTAGGAAAATATGATCAATTAGATGATACTAAAGTTGTTCCTTGAAGGGTTTAATTTTATTTGGTACAAATAACATGAACTTTATGAGTACCATAATGTCAAAGGACATTTCATGTATTAGTGTATCCAACTTAGACATTTTATTGAGAATATGTTGGAAAATGGAGAGATAAAAAGAGATACATGTGCTTTTAAGACTAATCATAACTTGGGCATCTACTAAAATCTATTTGCCTAACACAATAATAATAACAACCTTTATCAATACCAACTGAAAAACAAAAATGGTAGAGAAATCCAGCATAAAATCAATAAAAATAATGGTAGCCACAATAATAACATCAAAATCATTGAAACCAAGGGAAACTTGACCAAACCAATCAAGGAGTTTATCATGCCATTGCATATACCTATAACAATGTTGTAGGACATGTTTTAGGTGGTCATGTTTCCACTATGACCTTTAACCCTTAGCCAACTACTAATAGACATGGACCTTCACCCAGTAATACCTATTCTTTAGATAATGCCTACCAACCCCTTATGTTGATAATTCTTCTTTAGACCATCTTAGCAACTAGGCTCAATACCATCTTAGAATTACCATTTCAAGCCCTAGTAGCTACCCATATAATCAATAATGCTAAGTACTAGATTAAGGTTACATAATCACAACTTATTGAGCCACTGTTATTATCAAAGAACTGTATCTGAATAATATGAATAGGCCTATTTAGCCTTATATGCCTATAAAAATTAAACCAACTGATAAAATTGAGGGGAAGACATGATATTATAGAGCAACTAAAGAAAACACTTGTGCATATATCCATCATGGATTTATTATTTACATCTAATGTCCATAAAGACATCCTAAATGAGTACTTAAGCCAATCTCTCATTCCAAATAAATTCTAAGCCATGTATGATACTTGGCCCCTAGCCAACATCTTACCTTTGACCAAAGTAACATCTCATCCCTAGGCCCTGTACATAATAACCCATCATACATTGAAGTTGTTATAACAAACCATAGATTTAAATGCATCCTTATAGATAATATTTTGGGCCTCAATATTATGTCTTTAAAGTTGGTCAAGCATCTCAGATATACATCATCTCACTTGTAGCTAGATACCATCATTATCAAGGCATATGATAATGAAAAATGAGAATCTCAATGTACTATTAACATGCTAGTGGTTGTTGGGAATTTATACCATGACACTATATTCCATGTTTTGGACCTAGAATTATCTTATAATATATTATTGGGTTGATCCTAGATCCATGAAATTAGGGCCATACCTTCCACATTGTATCAATGTATAAAATTTCCCCATTAAATAATGGAGGTGACTATACTAGCCAATCCTTAGCCATATTATTATTATAAATATCTTGAGAATAAATATAAAATCTATAACTATAAATTTGGAATGATTCTTATGCCTAAATATGATGAAAAAATATCTAAAAATGGAAAATCTATTGAATTAGGATAGAAAGCTAACTATATTGACCTAAACAACTTAGCTTCTACCTCATCCATGCCTCAACTCAACATTTCTAATCACTTCTATATAAATAAAAAAGGTCTCAGAGAATCCAATACCCATAATGCATTACATATTTCCAAATTGTCATAAAATATAAAAACCTATGGAAGACTCAAGGCCAAAACTACTTGTACAAATTGAAAAACCAAGGGAAAATCTCAGTTGAATAAGCCCATTATTTTCAAATTGGCATGTGGCCTACAATAAGACCCCTTTGCCAAAGATGATTCATGTATTTACACTGATGATTTTAATAACTATTACCAAAGTGAAAACTATCATATTCCTAATCAGATTATGGATCACCTAGCTTATGAAGGTAGAGGCCTAGAGCTACATCAATAAGGCATGATTGAACCAATCTCAATGACCAAGTATAAGAAAACTAATGGTATTGGATTTAAACCACCTAGGGGTGAACTTGCATACCTTATTCATGTTCTGACATCATACATTAGTGAAGACAATGTTAATAGTGATGCAAGGTTTGATTATAACATCTATTATGACCTTGATGCTACAAATTTATTTAAATGCCATGGTGTTTTCACTATTAAGCCTATTTATCAACCTTCACAATTAACCCTTTATCACCCATAGTTGATATAATGAGACCAACAAGATTAAATGATGTCATTATAAAAATTTTATGAGGTTATATGTGACTTATGGGATTGAGGAATCACATTCATCTTGGAAATCACAAGT
The DNA here is from genome assembly GCA_037957365.1 of Torreya grandis. Lineage (NCBI taxonomy): Eukaryota > Viridiplantae > Streptophyta > Pinopsida > Cupressales > Taxaceae > Torreya > Torreya grandis. The sequence goes on along the minus strand of JARHVA010000935.1, from coordinate 871,971 downwards.
GAGATTGGATCCTACTACCTATTTTGAAGAGTAGGTGAAATTCATTAGCCAAAGACAAAAATAAAATCAAACATTGAGGTATAAAAGTGAAAACCTCTTTGAGGAGAAATATTACTAGGATAAAAGTAAATAAAAAGGCAAGTCTCTTGGTGAAAATCAATTTTTAGCACCATTAGACATGGATGTTCACTCCTCTTTCTATGAATCATAATAAACCTATAAACCAAAGCCTATTTATGGGTCAAAGACCATTAATAAATGTTAATATTTTACATATATTGTTTAAGAGTGCCTTGAAGTATTTTTTTATGGCCTTTACTAGTATAAGGAAATTATGCTTCATCCTAATTAGAGAATTAGACAAGCTAGTCCAATTAGAGGACTTTGTCATTGCCAACTAGTTTACCTCCTTACCAAATATTTTAGATTATGGTTATACTATTCTTATGTGGGATAATTCATAGGTTAATATTGGGACTTTAGAGGACCTAAAGTGGATCAAACTAGGTGTGTCCCTCACTGAAGAGGAACATGAAGTTTTTAGATCCCTTTTGAGGGATTTATTAACATATTTACATGGATCTATACAAACATGAAAAGTTTGGACCCTAATTTGGTTGTACACTATCTCTTTGTACATATCAATTCTAAGACCATTAATAAAGAGATGCATAAGATACATCCTCATATTATTTTTCTCATCAATAAATAGTTTGAGAAACTCTTATATAAAAGTTGCATCAATCTAATTGACTATTTAGAGTGGATTTCGAATATTGTACCAATGAGAAATAAACCAAAAGGTATCAAAATATGTATTTATTCTAGATATATCAATAAATTATACATAAAATATCACTTTCCTTTACCTAAAATTGACATGTTATTCGACTCAATGATAGGATATGAAATGCTTTCTCTAATGGAAGGCTTTTTAGGATATAACCATATCAGAATATCACTAAAAGACTAGCACAAGACATCATTTAACACTCTATGGGGAATTTTATGTTTTAGATTAAGGTAAAAATAGGTTTTGAAGGGACCCCAAAACCCTAAACAAAAGGAGAAAGATAAAACATTAACGTCCACAGGCAAGCCTTAAGCTTACTTCACTGAAGTAACAGAACCAAGAAACAAAGACCTGAAGCTAACAAATGAATAACCAAAGATAAACCCCAGGTTTTATAGAGACCTAGAAACTCCATAGTAAAAGTTCAAAAAACCAGGTCCCAAGACCAAAAAACACAACCAACTAGTAGAACCTACTAAAAGAGCCAAGAATTATTCTTCTAGTTCCAATATCATCTTCACTACTTCCTTACCTTTCGCAACAGTGTCCTGGATGGCAGCAGTCGCCTGCGTAGATCCCTCTTGCATAGATTTCTTTCTTGAGCTTTGTCTAGTTCTCTTTCTAGGCCCCTCCAAAGTTTTGATTTCCTCATTTTCTCTTTTTCCTATGTTAACATTAGTAGCATAAATACTAGAGGTTACCTCCTCCATCTTTAATCTACTTTCCTTTATGAGTTCCCTTAGGTTGTTCTCATAATCTTTGAGTTTTATGGGAATATCCCTCAACTACTTTTCCATATTATTGATTTTGTTCCAAACTACCTCCTGTTTACCCTCCATTGTTTCCATTTTCCTATTGATTTCCATTATCTCCTTATACAACCATAAATCAAATTGTAGAGTAGCATCAGCTTTGCAATTGGCCACTCTAGTAGGTTCATCATTTTGCCTTTTCTCCCTCCAACCTTCTGTATTCTATTTAGGAATACTTCCAACTTTTTCAATGTAGTCCTCCATTTCCATTCTTTTTTGTTCCTTTGTTTTATCAGGGCTTTCTCTTTTGTTACTTACTTCCTTTACTTGAGCTCCCATTTCCAATATTTGGTTAGCAACCTGAACTAGATTTTCCTTTTCATTAATCAGATCAGGGTCCTGATCAGGATCATCTAGATCTTTTTGAAATTCCTCAAACACTTGTTGGTTTTCCTTAGACTCATGGTTACTATTATCAGACTTTTCCTCTATAGTGACTCCTTTCTCATTCTTCTCTTGCGCTTCTTCTTCCTCACTAGAATTTGAATGCCCACTTTCTGTTCCTTCTTCTTCCTCCATACTCTCCTCCCCAATGTTTTTAGAACTTTCCCACTCTATTTCCTCATCAGTCTGGTTAATGAAGCTTGAGAGTTTGAGTTTAGATTTTTCATTCCCTTTTACTCTTTCTTTCTTATTACTCCATAAATCCTTATATTTTCCCGAATAAGGATTATTTACAATGGCCTTATTCTTGCAATGCCCTTCAATTATAAGAATTAACCCCTCATGCAGGATGGGATGAGATTCCTTTTTCTTATGTGCAAATAGACTTTGGAGCAAGGAAAAATGCAGATAAAAAGGAAAGGAGATTCTTACTTTGTGTCTGAAGTGATTGAGAAATATAAAGTGAAATTTGTGGAATCATTTGCTTCTTCCATCAAGTATGAAGTATTCATGAATACAGCATAGGATGTCCCTCTAGATACCCTTAATCTACTCCAATTCAAAAAAATCTCTGCTTTTTTCTAGCTGCTGCTCCTTAGCATCCGTTTTAGGGAATTTGCAAAAAGCCTCATTGGAAATGCTTGTCTGCTTTGAAAATTTTATTCCCTCCATTGGAAACCCCGTCACCTCCGCTATGAATTACTCTGTGGGATTCACCATAATGCCATGCAAGGTAACCCTATCATCAATCTAATTTTTGAAAAAAGTCGTTGTGATATGAGGTTTTGAGCCATGAAGCCGTTCCATGTAACTCACAACCTTTCCTCTCTGCAGTATCTTCCAGACCTCTTCTTTTGCTCTCCACTCTTCGCAATATTTAGGTTCCTGCTTCCTTGGTTCTCATTTCCTATTACAAGCCATACGAGTCTCCTTTAATGCCTATCCCCTGTCAGCTAAATAATGAACCTGACTATTTCCAGTTTGGAACAAAACTTGCCTATATTTTGGCACGTTTTGAGTCCTCCTCGTGTACTCTAGAAAATTTCTATTTAATGAGTGTATATCTTCCTCCGTGTATCCACTCCCCCAAATCATTAGTTTTTTAATCCATTATAATCTCTTCCTCCTTAGCATGAATTACATCATGATGAATGAACACTCTTATATCCATGTTCTTGTTTAATATCTCCTACCATCTTGCCTTGTGTCCAAATCGAACTGCATAATTTGCTAACCAATTAGCAAATTAAAAAATATGATCTAGATACCAAATATCCATGTTAGTGATTTTTCACTATATGATGCATGGCATTATTGAGGATGATGTTAATGACATCTTGGGTAAATCAAAGACCCAAGATAATCATCCCATCATACTATGAATAATATTTGTGATACTTCATGTGTATAATTTTAGGCCTAATCTAAAGAAGTGTCTATTTGGTGAAATTTCTAGTAAATTGTTTGGCTTCATCATCTATAATAAAGGCATTGAAGTTGATCTAACCAAATTTTGATCCATTAACAAAATGCCACTACCATCTACCTTGAAGTAGATTTGTAGTTTTTAGGACAAGATATAGTCAATCTGACACTTCATATCATAGTTGGATAACAAAATCCATCTATTTACACACTTACTGAAGAAGGGTACTACTTTTTCTTCGAATTAAGAGTGCCAAAAATCACTCAAACATATTAAATAATATCTTTCCAAACCACCTATTTTATTCCCACCCATGCCAAATAAGTCTTTATTACTTTACCTATCAATGACTAAAAAAGCCCTAGGGGCATTTTTGGCACAACATGATGAATGGGTTAAAGAGCACATCATGTATTATCTATGCTAAACATTGGTCACATATGAGCAAAATTATATACCAATTAAAAAATAATTTATATCAATGGTGTGTGCAACAAAATTTTTGCATCATTACATGTTAAATAACAAGATCATTATTATTGATAAAGTAGATCCTCTCAAGTATCTACTTTGTAAAATAGCTCTAAAAGGACTCATGGTGAAATGGATCATGATTTTGAGTTAGTTTGAAATTTAATATGCCAATCAAAAGTATATTAAGGGGAAAGTACTTATAGATCAACTTGTAGAAGCTCCTCTTCAAGATACTCAACCTCTTATATTTGAATTTCTAGATGAGGCCATTATGATTATCGTAGAAGTATAATAACCTCCTAAGGATGAATAGTGGAATATGTACTTTGATTGTTCATTCATAGCTTATGGATTAGGTGCCAAAATATTTTTTGTGAATCCATAAGGTAGTCTTATTAGCAAGTCCTTTCATATTATATTTCCTTATACCAATAACATGGTTGATTATGAAACACTCATTATAGGGTTTTATCAAGTAGTATAGTGGAACATTCAACATTTAATGGTGCATGCTAATTCTCAACTAATCATAAATTAGCTCAAAGATTAGTACTAGATTAAGGATGAGAAGTTGGTACCCTATAAAAATATGGTCAATACCCTCAAAAATTAGATTACCAACATTTAGTTTGAAGGAATGCCTAGAGCCAATAATAGAATAGTTTATTCCATGGCCACTATTGCCTCCATGATATAGATCATAGACATAGCAAGGGATTATCAATTTCTTGTAGAACATATCTTAGCTTTGGCACATGAACAATCAACTGTCGAAATGGTTTGTGACATTGTTACTCCCACATCTCTATGTATTATGATATATGCCTATCTCCAAGACCAAAATATGCCACCTGACCTATAATACAAGGAAAAAAAAACCTTCATTCATAAAGCCTCTCATTATACCCTACTTCGACCAACCTTGTTTCATAGAATCTATGATGGAAATATGCTTCATTATTTTCCTTTAATATAACCTGGATTAGTGTTGAGGGAAGTTCATGAAAGAGTGTGTGTATCCCACACTAGTAGGTTATTCTTAGCCAAACATTTACTTTATACTAATTATTACTGGCTAACTATGGAAATATATGTAGGGCCATATCTGACAAGGTGTGTAAAGTTTCAGAAGCATGCTAATCTAATTCATTCTCTAGCCAAGACACTCAAACCATTGATAATACCATGGCTATTCTCAATGTAGGGATTCAACCTCATAGAAAATATCAATCCTACATCTTCAATTAGACATAAACATGTCTTGATTACTACCGAATACTTCAATAAGTGGGTGGAATCCATTCCTCATACATACATCAGTGATAAATAGATATCCGAGTTAATAATCAGTGATGAAGGGTGTGACACTAGTTCTCCCAAAGGTAGTTATAAGTAGTGGCATAGGTATTTACCCCTGTTGGGTGGTGGGATGAATATTAATTTTACCCAAGGTGGTTTTAATCAATAATAAAATGTAGGACACTAATTTGACCAAAGGTGGTTGTAATTAATAATAGAATAAAAGACACTAATTTACCCAAACATGGTTATAATTAGTGGCATAGGCATTTTCCCTAGTAGGGAGGGTAGAGTAGGTAAAATAATGATTTTCCCAAATGTGGTTATAATCATTAGCATGAGACACAAAAATAGTGATTTTCCCAAAATAAATTATAATCATTAAATTATTCAAAATTATAATGATTTGCCCATATGTGGTTATAATCATTTACACATTTAAATCATATGATTAAAAATGATTTTGTCCTAGAAAGATAGATTAGATCATTTAACGATCAAAAATGAATTTTCCACACTATGGTAAATTGGCAAGGGTAAGTCATGCAAAAAATATGAAAAAATTTATGATGAGATGGAAAATAATAAGATGTTTATATCCTAAATGTGAGCTCAAAGATGCATGTTCCAATAAACATGGGGTATAGGTAAGAAAACAAGATTGTTAATTAGGTCTTAGGAGAGGCCCAAAAAAATGGTATGGTTATAATACATCAAAAAAATAAGGCATGTAAGATCAAATGACATGTAAAATAGACCACACATATGAAAAAATACACTTTCTAGAGTGTGTGGAATGAAATATAGGCCCTAAGGGGTAAAAATAAAATTTTTGGCTATATATTCACCCATAGGGTCAAAAAATAATTCATTTTCACCTTAGCCAATTGAAATTTCTAAGCTTTAGTTTTATGTGTAGTGATCTAAGAAAAATGTCCTAAATAAGAGTTAGATGCCATGTTTCTAAGTGTGTGAGAGAGCACATGCATCCATCCTATGATGGAACACTAGTGAGTAATATAGACATAGTCATTAATGTTATTTTTATGCATGTATTACTAATTATAGGTTGAAAAATGAAAAAGTCATCATTTGCATTTTATTTCAAATGGTGGCTTTGCCAAAGAAAATGATAACTTTGTACAAAGTCATCATTCCTAGAAATGGTATAAATGCCAAATTTGGGTGTAAATCACAGAAATGATTATTTTCACCATTTTGGTGAAAATAAAAATAATGATATCACCTAAAAAGGTGTAATATCATCTAAAAAGTGACTTTATCATCTAGGAAAATGATGGATTCATCCAATAATCCAAAAATAGTTAGTTTAGGGACCTAATAGGGGTCTACTCTCTTGGAGAGGGTTAGTTAGGATTAGTATGCTAGGCTTAGGCTCAAGTAGTAACATAGATTTATGATTATACTAACTTATCTATGTGTGTAAGAGTGACTATGTATGCTAATGTGATGAGGGAGATGTTTGTACTATCTTTAGACCCCTCAAATCTAGATAGATGGTATGGTTGGATTATTCATGACATGACATATATTTTAGTCATCTGATTAGATCGAGCATATTTGAGCATACTAGCTAAGCACTGTCATATTTAGACTTGTACATTCTCCCTAATTACTGAAGAGGCAATCATGAAACTTGAAGATACTTAACATATTCTAAAGTTTTCGATGCATGCACAAAAACTATTATAGACACCATCAACACAATAATAGGTAGTTCTTGATGACTTGTTTAGTTACCAGGGTATCACTGTGTTGTCAAGGAAGGTCTAGATACACCTTATAGAGACATACATAGATATCTAACTTGATGATTTACCTATTAAAGATGCATCACCACTAGATCTTGTTTATAGGGAAGTAGCTATGCTCATGGCCATTGCTAATGACATATTAATGCCTAAAAAGAGTGGATGGTAATTTCATATGGGCCTTGGAGGTGTAGTGTAGAGTATTCTTGATGATTACCCACACTTTTCTTTAGGAAAACTATCCTGGCACACCTTTATAGGGATATTCATATGACAACATATCATGAAATATGAAACATTGGGGTTTTCACTCTTTTAATGGTCTCAAGATGGAAGCACATTTTAATTGAGTAACCAGTAGGACTATGTTGATTATGGGACCTAAAAGAGATATTGGCATATGATTAGGATTAAAAAAGAATAGGTAAGCATAGGCATAGTGGGATACTCCTTTTTATCATCAGATCTTTGATGATTTTACCATATGATTTTTCATTTGGAGGCCATACCTCACATACTAGTTATGGTGGTTATGGGATGGATGGTACATGGCTTATATGACCACTAGATGATTTCTAACTAGGAAAAAGTCCCACATTATTGACTAGTATCACCCTAATTAGGTTCTCATGGAGATTGGGTTCATATAGGATGTTATTGAGCGACTATAATGGCATTCCCATGTGAAATTTAATATAAATTAACATTTACTTTTACATATATATACACACACACACACACACACACATATGTATATACTTATATATTTATATATATATATATATATATATATATATATATATACATATATATGTATATATATACATATATACATATATATATATATATATATATATACATATATATGTATATATATACATATATATATGTATATACATATATATGTATATATATACATATATATGTATATATATACATATATATGTATATATATATACATATATATGTAAATATATATACATATATATATACACATATATATATATATATACATATATATATACATATATATATATATATATATATATATATATATATATATATATATATATATATATATATAAATTCCATGCTAGTTATCTTTTTTTTACCTATCTCATGTTTAGCATTGATTAGCATTGCTTAACATTGATCAACATTATTGATGTTTATGCTCATGTATGCTCTATTCATTTATTACTTAAGCCATGTTTATGAGATGTTAGTCTATTGGTTATCATCTATTTTTTATGAATCATATGTATGTTTATTTAGATATGCATGTTTATATAAAAACCTATTAAATAATATTCACTCATGTTTATTACTCATGGATTTAGGCATGTGTTTGGGTAGCCAACTAGTTTGATATATTGGAGAAGTAATGCCATTGTATTAATTTGATATGCCTGGTTTTTATTTTATCTTGTGATATTATGCATCATAGTTATGAATAATTAAAATAATAATATATACCTAAATCATTAAAAACTTAGTTTAAATATAACTATAAACAACCTAGGAATAAAATATGAACAATCAAATCCCAGGTCTAAATATAACAAATAAATTAGATGTAAGACTAAATACAAACATTCACAACCTAATTACATGATATGGATATAAATAAAGTGTAATATTATATACAAAAATTCATAACCTAAGTACATGATATGGATAATCAAGACTTAAGTGCAAAAAAATGTAATAATCCTATGACAACTGAGAAAAAAAGGTAAAGAGGCAAATAAAAACAAAACAAACAAATAAAAATGAAATTAATAAATAAAAAATAATAATCAAATAAACATAAAACTCAAAAAAATAAGGTTATACAAATAAATAGACTAAACAAAAAAACATAAATAGTAAAATATAAAAAATGGATACAAACAAATAAAAGTAGTAAATAAATAAAACCAATAAAATAAAAAAACTAGATAAACAAACTAACAAATAGGGATATAAACAAAAAAAAGAAGATAAATAAACAAAAATAACAAAATAAATAAACAACAAAACAATAATAAACAAAAACAAATAAACAAATTATACCAAATAAAAAAACACCAATAAACAAAACACTTAATAAAAACACAAACAAACAAAACACTAATAAACAAACAAATAACCAAATAATAAATAACACAGACACAAATTAAATAAAACAAAGAATCAATAACGATGTAACACACACAGAATAAACAAAGATAGATAGAATAAACAAACATATATATAAAACAAATAAATAAGGCTGAAATTTAAAAAAACAATCAAAACAAATAAATAATCAAAAGCAAATAAAATTATATTAAAAAAACTATTATAAGCACACAAAGGTAGATAGACAAACTAATCTAAAAAAAATGTAAATATAGAAATAATGTTTCATCACAATATTAGTACAAATATAATACAAATTATTTATGTATGTGTAATAGACGTGTTATTCTTAGCGATAGGATGACCCTTGGGCTAGGTAGCAACAACATAGGTAAAACCACACAATAATAAATGAAACAATGGTTACCCATAAGATATAGGGGAAAATAACATAAACATGGCAACACAAATATCTCCCCTAGGCTATAAGGGACAACAAAATAAAACAAAACAAAACAAACAAAATAGGGGAGTGGGGGGAATATAAGAAAAGGGGTAGCCGACCTGACTCTAGATGTGATAGGCAAGTGGAAACTACATATATAGCTCCATGGACACAAGATCCAATGTGAATTTTAGGAAAAATGTAGTTTTCTTAGGATATGGGATATAAGAAAATGATGATAAGAAAACATGATTAACTTGTAGAGGAAGATAGGAATGGTCTTCCAAAATGGTGATTGTGTAGGAAAAGAGGTGGATAATTCTCAAAGTCATGAAAGCATCAACAAAAATAAATTGTGCAAGTGTAAGAGTATGATTAGGCTAAAACCACACTAAAATATAAAATATGAGTATCCATAAATTAACTAAATTGGTAATTTATAGTGTTTACTACATCTATGGATTAAAATGAGAATGAGATCATAAAATTGAGATAATGTTGGCAATGGTTCCTTGTAAAATGGTGAGAGAATTCAAACTTAAATTTCTCACAAAATAACAAGAGTATTTAAACAAAAATTAATCAAAAAATGATGAGTGTCTATGGATAAGGCCAATAAGGATGGGAAAATTAAAGGACAAGTGGTTACTTGTGAAATATCCATGAGTCCCAGAATCCTTAAGGTAAAGAAGTGGTAAAAGATAAGGAAGGTGGTCAAGTTAACCAATGATACCCCATGTATCCATGTTCTACCTACATAGTCTATGTGGACATCATGCCAATGTAGATCTCCTAGAAATGGGAGGAAAAAGACCAAGGTGGTCTAGAAATGAAATGAAAAAGATAAGATGGCCCATCCAAAATAAATTTGGTGGCTTTATATATCACATTAAATTCTAAGCCAATTTTCATTATTTTGTGTTTTTTAATATTTTCCAAGGTCTTTTATGAATTTCTAAGGAATTTGAAACTAATTAAAATGTTTTTAGAATTTTATAAGCATCTCAACCAAATCAAGAATTATGAGATACATAATGGTCCAACTCATAAAATGATGAGTGTGTCTTAACAATGCTCACAAAATGGTGAGAGCATGGCAAAGGGGTGACTTAGCTGACCTTAACATAAATTGAGCATTGCCTACATAATTGGAATGGATCTCAAGGCACTGTAATTTTTCCTACAATGGTGAAAATTGGGGAAAGGTTCCCATGTTTTGGATTTTTTGGTATCTCAACTCAATGGAGAATTAAGAGATAAATCATGGTCTAACTCAAAAACTGGTGAGATCATATGGCTTAACAATGCTCATAAACTAGAAATAACATGGAAAACTAATGAATTAGCTAACCTTAATGTGACTCAAGAACTACCTACATAGTCGTATAGGACCTCAGGTCATTATAGTTATATTCACAAGCATACACTATGCCAAATAAGATATAGGGTATAGGATGAAAAATAATGTTGTTAAACAAGTCATGTAAAAGTCCCAAAAATATCATCTAGTTATAATACAACCAAAAAATAAAGCACATAGGATCAAATTACATGCAAAATAGACCATAGATGTGAAAAATACACTTCTTAGAGTGTACAAAATAAACTATAGTACTAGGGGTAAAAATTAAAATTTTAGATATATATTCACCATTGGGGTGAAAAAAAATCATTTTCACCCTAACCAATTGAAATTTTGAATCTCTAGTTTTATGTACAGCGAGATGAGAAAAATTGCCCACAGAGGAGCTAGATGCCATGATTTTGAGTGTGTTAGAGAGCTTATATAACTAAACCATGATGAATAATTGGTGAGTAATATCAAATTAGTCATTAATGATATTTTTAATACATTTATTGCTAGTTATAGGTCAAAAATGATGAAGTGGCCATTTGCATTTTAGGTTAAATGATGACTTGACCAAGGAAAATGGTAACTTCACATGAATTTGTCATTCCTAAAAAGGACAAAAATAAAAAAATTGGGTGAAAACCACATAAACACCGATTTCACCTATTTTTAGGTGAAGTCACCATTTTTAAAAATGAAAATTGTGATATCACCTAAAAAGGTGTAATATCACCTTAAAATAGCTAGTTTAGGGACCCAATAAGTGTCCAACCTCTTAGAGAGGGTCAGTTAGTCTTAGTATGATAGGCTTAAGATTAAGTATCTACATATAATTATGTTAACAATAAGTTCTCTATGATTATAGTAGTGACTATATTTCCTAATGTGTTAGTAAAAACATTCACATTATTTGTGGACCCATCAAATCTTGACATATGGTATGGTTAGATTATTATAGGGACTAGATCGTCATGAAATGGCATAAATGATAATCATCCAAGTTGACTAGGCATACATGAGTGTCTGGGTGAGCACTAATATAATGGGACTTCCATGTTATACCTAACTACTATAAAGGTGACTACAACACTTGAGGATACCTAACATATCCTCAATTTATCTATGCATGGATGGAGATTGATTTAGACAACATCAACAAAGAAAAAACTAGTTATTAATGATTTAGTCATTTACTAGGGTATCCTCATGTTTTATGGGAATATTGATATAGAACTTATAGATACATATATATAAATTTAGATTGATTATTTGCCTATTGGAGATCCATAATAACCAACACTTATTTTCAAGGAGATAGTTATGATCATGGCCATTATCAGTGGCATCCTACTACTTGATAAGAGTGGATGTTACTTTAATATGGGCCTTATAGGTGTAGTGTGGGGTATGTTTGATGATTATACATTCTTTACTTAGGGGCCATCTATCATGGCACAAATTCATAGGGATATTCATATGATAACATATCATACTGGACATAACATTGGAGCTTCTACTCTTCTAATGGTCTAGGGTTGGGAACACATTTTTATTAAATAAATATAAGGGATGCACTGAATACATGAGCTACAGGAACCATTTTTTTATGTTTGGTCTCAAATAGGAGTAGGTAGGTGCATGCATAGGGGTATATTCCATTCTATCTTCAATTTTGTTTTGCTAAATTTTAGCTTATATTTTGAGAAAGGAAGAAGAAGAAACTAAATATAGGAATGGTTGAAATACCTATTTAGTTGTACATGCATTGAATAACATGATTTGAATAACTCTTACTTGGATTGCGAGTATTAACTATAAATAAAATAACACTAAACAAATGGTTGGTTAGATAGATAGATGAGTGGATTGCCTAGCACTAGCTAGATCACAGAAGTAAGAGCTTCCTCGAGGGCTATCAATCCACATATTTTAAATAATTAAATTTATAAACAAAAGATAGATTATTTTTATCAATAATAAAAAGGTACTAAAATTGAATACAATAGATGCTTGATAAATAAATATACTAAAATGACTAAGAAAACAATAAGCAAGTCAATACTAGGGCTAAAGAGGTCAAGTGTGCTTTAACAAATATGTTGGGGGTTTGTGAATAGGTTGGGACATAGAAAATTGGATTTTGTTGGGGGTAATAAGGTGAAAATAACTTGATATTATTTTTTGACATAGTGATCATTAGTGGTTTGGATGACCATCAATAGTTAAGGTGATTGTCAGTAGTTAAGGTGACCACCAATGGTTAGACAACCATTGGCAATTGGGATAAACATCAATAGTTACTGTGTGTAAGCTTGAGATGATAAATAAAATGATTGATGAGATTAAAGAAGTAAATTTTTTAAGGTTATCTTGTGTTAGGATGATTATGAAATGGAAATAAAGTAAACAAATATAAGAAAACAAATACTTATCTTATTAGAGGTTGACTGGGTGAATGATTGACGTGGTTGGCTTATTGGTGGAATTAGGATGATTTGGATAGAGTAACGATTCTTAGCTATTAACCATGGGTTAGGATCAAGTTGGATCTCTAATGTGATGTTTAGATTTATAGATTTTTGGAAGAACACCTACAAAATAAAGCTTTAGATGAGAAATATCTTGATAGTTGTGGATGCAGTCCTTTTTCACCTCTTACTACTCTCTTCTTATAGGCAATGAAGGAGAGGTGAAATAAGAAATTAATTGGGCATTCTAATTATAACTCATGCATGTAATGGCTCACATTTGGATTTAGATAAGTTAATTTTAGATAATAAATGTATATGTTTACATGTTAGTGATTGGGATGGTAGACCTTAACTGTATATGGTCAAGGTGACTCTCAAGGATTATCCTCACCATTGATAGTTGAGGGCCAAGGTATAAAGTGGGTTAAAGGGTGGGTTTAGTTAGTTGGTTAAACTTACCATGGTTAGACTCAATTAGGGGTGAAAGGGTCAAATTTAACCCAAGGGTGTCCAAGGGTGTTTTGATGTTTAGAATCATGGTGTATTAATTTTTTATGTCTACATTTTACCCCCTTTTATTATTTAATTGTGAATCAACAAGCTGTAAAATAAAAATTGATTACTGGTCAAAGGTCAAGTTGCCTTGATTATGGGAGGTGTTCCCCCTCAAACCAAGAGTCGATGAGGTAAATTAGAAGTGGGTGTGGGTTTGATAAGGTGGATGAAGGTGGATGTCATGAAAGTGGGTGATAGGATAGGAATTGAAGTGTAAACAAGTACATAAAGTGTGATAGCCAATATCATGCATTGACTAAGTTACCATAGTTGTTAAAAATAAATGTTAGTGATAAAAGGATAAGTGATAAATAGACGACATGACTAAATTTATTCATGGTGCTTGGGAACACTCTTAAATGCAAGTCTCCTAGGAAATGTCCATGTTTTCATGGGTATCCAAGGTAGAAAGTGATCCTAAGTAAAATATAAATTGGTCAATTGTTATGGGTATCTAAGGTAAGAAGTACTCCTGAGAAGATACCAAGTGGGTCTAGTATGTATGAGAAAATTCAAGTATAAAAGGGTCAACATGGAAAATGGTATCACTATGGTCAAATTACCAGGAAAAATTCATTGTAAAATACATGCTAGTTGGGCTAAAATGAACCAATGGTGAGATGACAAGGTGGTTAGGGTGGGTGGAGAAGGTAGTCTCCATGGGTGGGTGTTTTGATTCAAGTTTTATTTTAAAATAGGTGCTCAAGGGAGCATCTTGACCATCAATGGTGAGTATGCTTAATGGTGACTATCAATGGTCACCCAGACCATTAATGGTTAGGGTGTAAACACTAAAAAATCCAGGGTCAAAAGTAGAAAGTGAATGCCATTTTCACTCATTGTAACTTTTGACTACTAAGCTCTAGCATTATTCATCTTAGGGTAATTTATGTCGATGGTGATTATTGAAGTGTAATTACTAATTTTGATTGATCAAGAGGACCAATGTAGGATGTAGGGTGAGTGTGGGCATGGATGAGGATGGGCAGGTCCATATATTACTTCTTGATGATGGTCAAGGAATGAGGTAGGTGGCATCCTTAAATTGGTGGTTATAGTTTCCTTTAGTAATAATGTTTGAATTGGCATTTGATTGGTTGGGTAGTTATTTTCTTGGGTTGGGTTTTATGTTTTTTATTATTTTCCCTATGTAGGGTTTTTGATATTTTGTCAATTTTATGAGTAAATTTTAAGATTGATAGGGTGGGTTAGGTGAACTAGGGCAAGGGTAGGTATTAGGTTATAATTTAGAAGATATTATGGTTATTCAGGTGGTTGTTAGGTAGGTTAGGTTTTTGGGTGTTCCACTTTTAGAACACCCATAGTGACCATTGATGGTCAGGGCTAACCGTCAATGGTTGACATCTTAAAAGAGATGGACATATGACTATCTATGGACACCATGACCACTAGTGGTAGAGCTAGGTGGAAAAATATTACAAAGTTAAGGTTAAAAAATGAGTCATGATTGCAATATTTTGAATGGTAATATTAGGTTACTGATGCAAATGGGTAGTAGTTTTTTTTAGGGTATAAGTAATGTGTAAATATAAGTTTAGGGTAAATATAGGAGAGGAAAAGTGTCTAGTTTTGAAGAAATGGTCAAATAAGGAAGGTCAGGTAAGTTTAAAAGGGGGGTAATGGTATAGGTTAAATGAAAGTGATTAAGGTATGGTGAGTTGACTTAGTAATGTTGTTAAGTTGAAAGGAATATGGTAAAATGGCATACAAAGGGCTTGATCACTAATTCTCTTAGTAAGGTTTGATAGATTAGGTAAGGGGTAGTTATGGAAAGTGACATGGTTTGTAGAGGTGAAATAGTCATTATTAGGTAGGGTAAGGTGATAAGGTATAGTTCATAGGTAGAGTGTGGTAGTGAACTAAGTTATTTACTACTAATTGTGTAAAGGCATAAGAACAAATTTAGATGCATGATCGGGTGCCATGTATATTTGTAATTATTCACTAGGGGATGAACCTAGCTAATTGGACACATTTAGAAGAGGTTAGCCTTAGAGTGATGAGGCACTACTAGCATGTGCCCCATGATGCATTCATGATCATGGCCCTCATTGAGAGATGGGATCTAGCCATAAACACTTTCTTACTACCCACTAGTGAGCTCATGATCCTATGAGAGGATGTGCATCAAAGTATATAGTTTCCCCTTTGGGTTGATCTAATTTACCACATTGAAAAGGAGGAGAGTGATGATTTATTGAATCTAGTATATGGAGATGACCAAGATTATGTCAACTGGCATACTAGGGGTTTCAATTACTCTACACTTTATCATAGGGTGAGGGGTGAGAGGAGATTGGTGATGATGATGGTTGTGTCATGATTTTCCCTTCCTGACTCAAGAAGTGAGAGGTTCCCATACTTGTTGTTGGGGATTTTAGCTAAGATTTTTCTAAGGTAGATAGTGTTTGGTTGGGTACCTATGCTTTTGGTATAGATATATAAGGAATTATGGGGATTTAGGGCCCACATGAGATATGGCATTAGTGTCAGTATGGTTCTACATTATTAGGCCTATGAACACATCTATGTGTTGAGGTTGATGGGGATATTGTCAGTGGCTTATACCTAAATAGATTTCCCAATTAGATTCATGAGGTGGAGAGCTGAATTTACCACTTTAGGAATGGGTGGAGGGGATCACGATGTTAATTGGTTCAAAGGTGCACTAGGTGCACTAGTTATTGGATACATCACTTGGAGACCATATGTTGGATTCTTAGAATGGGATAAATATAGGATATAGACTTTATCCTTATAGAGTTATAGGTGGATTGTTATTAGGTAGGATGGAGAGGTGGATATCATCCCATTTGACAAGGTGAGTAGGTAGTTTAGCCTTGTATAAGTAATTTTAAGTGCATTTCCTAGGTAAAGGTGTGAGGATGTTGAGATATTATTACTAGAGCCACATTCAATGTGGACATTATTATATCACAAAGATTTTCTAGCCAAGCCATAAATAGATGATGTAGGATTTGCAGATGGTTACATGGCATGGTATCAAGATTTATACATGGTAACATATTTTGGTGATAGTGATGGTGGTAGGAGGCCTGTGGATGTAGAATCAAATATGAAAAGATGACATAAGGAAAAATTATAAGTTGATGTCCTATATGGATAGGTAGGAGCAATGTTAGCTACTACATAGGCACAAGTCATAGTACTATAGGGTTAGGTGGCTACCTTACAGGGTTAAGTTGTAAAACTCATGGGTGATAAGGACTAGGTGAAAGCTTCACTAGCCTTGGTCATAAAGAAGAGATAATCCTTGAGGTAGAGGGGAATATTAGTGGAACCTATAGGACCACTAAGCACCATCCCCATGACATGATACCTACACAAAATGGAGGAGTTATGATATTATGACGATAGTCCAAAGGTGATGTCTTGATGAGCCCCAATGGGGTGATTACATAGTGAGTTTGGTAGGTGGATCTAGTAGGAAACACCAAGTTAGTGGGCCACATTTGTAGGTACTATAGGGGGATAGGCATTGGAACCTAGTGGTTCTTCAAAAGATAGTGGTGCCCTAAGGGCATAAGTCTGACATAGTTCAGATATGTTATATTATTTTTTATATCATTTTGATTTTGGCCTATGAGCCAATGAGGTGAGATGTATATTTTTAAAAAGAGATATATGTATATTTTTTGTATACATTATGATTTTAGACTCATGATTTATATATGTGATCTTTTTTTATTGCTCATTGCTCATGATCTATGGTTTGATTTGATGTTATGGGATGATGTGATGTTTATATTGATTATTATCATGTTATACATATAGGATGTTGATGTAGACTAACCTAGATAGGCATGCGATGAATTGTATCTTGTTTTATTCATGGTTAAGATTCTTGACATGTATTTTTATGACATGCTAAATTTTAATGGGTATATGCATCATTGTTCAAATTTAGACATGTGGTGGGAAATGGTTGGTTCCTTTATTGTTCATGGATTATATCATGTTATTATACTTGTGATGGTTATGATTATGGTTATGCATTTATTTATGACATAGATTGATATGATGTGATGATTATGGTTTTTTTATTCTTCTTAGGGTAAAGCACATGAAGCAAGTTAATTAACAACACTAGATGTGAGAACAAAGGATATAATAAAGAGATAAATGACTTTAGTGAAAATATCAACCAGTCATAAGAGGATAAGAAGAGGGCATGATGATTCTTATTTGACAAGGACTAAGCCAAAACCAAATTTGGTTTGGCTTAAGTAATTTAAGCCTTTTGAATGCTTTGCATTAGCATTCGTTAGTTGGTTAAAAAGGTGTCTTCATCACATAATGTTAAGTAAGCTCAAAATTCCTTGCTTATAGTGTATAAAGGGGATATGGATTAAAATGGAACCTTCTTGCGAGACTATCATACCTCTTCTATAGGTTTTTAAAGAGTTAGTATAAACAAGTCTATGTCATGGAAAGTGTAGATTGATCGATGTGGGAAGTCTACTCATGAAATATAAGTGTAGATTTTAAAATAATTTTACATATGAGAGTTGATTATGGATTTAAAAATTATTTGGTTCTTTTATTGCTTGCTAATGGGTCTTTTTATTATTATTTTTGTTACTTGGGGGTTAGGGAAACTGATCGATGTAGGAAGCTTCCAATAAATTGCTTGTTTTGACAAATGCTTTACTCAACCATATTTCAAGGGATTGGTCTAAGTTTTTATGATTTTTTTTAATGATCTTGATATTTGTATTTTAAGGGATTAGTTCACCTTACTTTTATCAATTTCAAATATGTTTTTAATAATTATCCTTCAAGGGAGTAATTTATGAATGCTTAGGAATGACCCATGATTGTTATTGGTAGGGATTTTATTTTATTTTATTTGTTTGATATTACTTGACATATAAATGCTTATTTCATCTTAAGTATTCACCTTTATGAAGGTAAAAATAAAATGAAAATAAATTTGATTAGGTGTAAAGAGACTTAGGTGGTAATGATCATGGAAATCCATCTTGAAAAGGGGTGGAAAGTACCATGAGAATCATGCCATGGGTAGAGCCATGGTACCCATTATTAAATATTAAGATATGAATATAATGGATAATCAAATGATTTAGTTTTAATTAGTTATCCTAAAATAGGGAGATGAATGTGATGTGAAAGCAAGGGAAAAGATTAAGTTAAATAGAAGATTAGTTTGATCTTCTTAACAAAAGAATGAACATAGATGAAAAGTATTAAGGGTTTCAAGTTATGTTTTACCTTCAAGGGAGGATAATAGATAAGATCTAGATACATACTTATGGTTTATGATATAGGGTCCAAGCCAATAAAAACTAAACTTGACCCACTTACTTTTCTCCATATTGGTGACATGTTGATTTTACTTTAAGATGAGGCATTTGATGTTGACTTATTATAATATAAGGTGTTTTTATAGGAACATTTTATGCACTATTTATAGACATAAACATGGGTAATGGTATTTAAGTGATTCTCATCAAGTACCTCACACTGGGTTAAATGGTGTTGATGATAATCATCCTCAATAATTAAATCTTGTAAAGATATGCAAAAATAAGGAATTTGGACTTCAAGACGCAAGATGACCTTCATTATAAACACAATATAAAAAGTGGTAGCTCCCATAATAGTTTTAATTCTATTATGATATGCCCATAAGGTGAAGAGTATGTGTAAATGTCAATCCTGAGTAGATGCATTGACCATTTTAGTAATCATGTTGTTAATATTTTTGTTAGAGGCTTCTGCCTATCCATTTACTTGAGGGTGATAAGGAAAGGAGGAACTTATATTAATTTCAAATGCATCACAAAGACCTTATACTTGATTGTTTTAAAAACATTTTCCTTTATCATTGATAATTTTTTGAAGAACACCAAAATAATAGATGATGTGATGGTTGATAAAGTTGACAATCTTTTATACTTTGGTTATGACTAGAGGGATAAATTTTACCCATTTGGTAAAATAATCGATCATAATGATGATATAATGGTGTTTATACAAATAATGGGGGTTAATTTCACCAATAAGTTCTAGACACCATTATGACAAGTGTAAAAAACTAGTGAAAATGTGAAGACTATAGCGAGGTGTGTTATCTAAATTGGCATGTTGTTGGCACTTAACACACTTTTTCACATAATCACAAGAGTATTAGTTAAGGGTAGGCTATTAATATCCAAGGTGAAAGATTTGTGTAGCTATAACAAGGCCACTAAAATGTCCTCCATGATTCCATCATATGTTTCCTTGATAGTATGAGAGACTTCATGACTACGTAGGTAACAGAAGAGGAGGCCATCAAAGCCATGCTTGTAAATAATTACCCCCATAATGGTATAATGTGAAGTACTATGGATAAATTCTCTTAGATAATTCCTAGAGAGCACATAAGGAATGATGGTAAAGTTGAGATAGTCAAAATTTTATTGATACCAAAGGTCAGGTTGGGTCTCTTCCACATTGAAAATGGTGGGAAAATATGGTTTGAAATAGGAATGTTGGGTAATTATATGGATAATAATAAATATCCTAGAGTCAAAGGGTGTATATAGGATTTGAGAGGTGAGGGAATCCATGGTGTTGATGAACTTATTAGTAGATCATGGGGTTGACTGGATGTAGTAGTGTTTAAATGATGTTAAGAGTTCTTAAACTAGTTGTTTATACTATTACAAAACATCATTATTACACTAGTAAGAGTTATTTATTAGATTGACCACAAGTTGGGAATCACTAAAAATGTTTATTGTTTTGACTCCTAAGGCTAAAGTGGTTTTAAAGCCTATGACTGAGGCTTCATACTCAACCATATTATTGGTACATTCAAAATATATCTTAAAAGACAAATGAAGAGGTTCATTGTCAAAGGGAATAAGGATGATGCTAGTTCCCCTACCATGTTGACACTTTGATTTGTTAAAGAATATGGTGACTTTATAAGTGAAGTCTGCTTGAGAGAGGGTCATGATGGACTCATTAGGGAACTCAAAAAGAGGAGGTTGGTTGTTTTTTAATGATGCCTTGAATAATTGGTCGATAATGAATTTCCTTTTAATTGATTTTTTCTAAAAGAACTAAAGGTCAAACTGTACTAAAATTATAAGCCACTTGGCCATATGTTGGTTTTGGTATGGCTTGGAGTGTATATAATTGACTGGGTCAATATTGGTTATGACATAGGTTTTGTGGTTAATAAGATAGTAGTGAATTTTGGTGGCTATGAAGATTAAAGCTAAGAAAAGTTTCTCACTATGGGTATACCAAGTCTTGTACTCTACAAGTGTGTGGATAAAGTAGTAGATAACTTATTCTTTATGTTATTCATCTTGATGATCAAGTTTTAAACCTAATAAGTGGTTAGTGATAGACAAATAAATGTAGAAAGGTTGGTCATCCTTGGGAGGGGTAAGGATAGGTGGAGACAAAAGGTACTTTTAAGTGAATCAAAGTCCTTTTGACATTCGTTATTCCACTTAAAATATACATCCTTCTTTAAAAGGTGGTGGAAGGGTTGGCATTAGTCCAAAAGTTGAGAGATAAAGTGATGGATGGATTTGAGATTCCCCTACAAACTATGAAGTTTCTTGAGGTTAATTAGAGGAAGCATGTTGAGGATGGCTTTAATTTTGGTAGGATTGACTTCAATCCCTCAAAGGGAAATGATAATCCTAGGAGTATTCCTGACAAGACCCCAAAAATGCATTTCATTAGATTAAGGTAAATGTGTTAATGGATAAGGCACTCAAAGATAATCTTGAGAATAGCCAAATGATCCTTATAATACTTAAATTTCCCAAGGAGGTCATCTACATAGTATTTGACAATCTTGTGGATAAGTTTGTGGAAGGTGTAAGTCATGGCATGTTGGTAGGTTGTACCAGCATTCTTTAGTCCAAAAGGCATGACACTATAGTAGAAAATCCCCCATGGGGTGGTAAAGGAGATATTTTGCTGATATTTAAGGGAAAATATGATCTAATTATAACCCAAGAATTCATCCATAAGAGATAACATATCATGGCCATTTTAAAGATAAACTAGCTGGTTAATGCTTGGTAGAGGAAAGTCATTTTTGGGGTAAGCAAAGTTGAGGTCATGAAAGTATACAAAAATATATATTCCCCATAAGGCTTTGGTGATAGGTACAACATTTGAGATCCATTGTGGATAGTCAATGGGTTGAATGAAATATAAAGATAAGAGGCATTGAAGTTCTTCTTTGATGAGAAGGGTTATACGAAGGTGCATGCACTGAAGTTTTAACTTGATAGGCTTGGCATCATGATTGCTGACTATTTTATGGGCGGTAATGGTAGGGTAAATTCCAAGAATTTATCTATAAGACCAAGAAAATGATATGTTGTGGTCTTAGAGGAAGGAGGAGAAGTCCCAAAGTTCCTCATATTTTAGCAATTGGAAAATTCTAATAATGTGGAGGTTATCCATAGTGCCTATGTTGATGTCCATTGTATATTCATTCAACATGGTTGAAGGCTTAGTAGAAATGGATTTGTGGATGGAATAATCTGGGGTACTAAGGTAGGTGAGAATGGAATCATCATCCTAGAATTTAATAATGTTATTTGTAAGAAAGTCATCTCCTATCATCTCAAGATGGATCAAAGGGAGGGTAATGATTGCCCCCTCCTTTTAATAAGTCAGGGGTCTGAGGCTGATCATGTTGAAATAAAATTTTGGGGGGGATGATATCATCATCCTCACACATAGGTGGAGGAAAATTTAGTGAGTAAGGGGTGTCTTCATTAATAATGGTGGTGGTAGGTGGTTTGGTTTGTCTTTTTTAAGTAGAATGAAATTGAGGCCATGTGTAGACATTTGAAAATGGCACACATGTAGCTTTAGATGTATGAATGCCTCAAGACCCCCCAAAGACCCCTAAAACCTTATTAATCATTAACCAACCCTCCTAACTTAAAAAAATCACTAATACCCTATTCATATAATACTATTCAAAAGTACTATTTGAAATTACTATTCAAAAGTATTATTCACTATCACTATTCACTATGGGACCCATTATCACTATTCATGATGACATGGAAAATGACTTGGCATATGGCATGGAAAGTGACATGGAAGGTGATTTAGTAAGTGGCATGACTTTAAAAAGAGGTGGCTTGAAATGGGACATCATACCCCACTTGGGACACTCATCCAAAGTAACTAATGACATCATTAAACACCACAAGGGTCCCCCTTGGAAGTATTTAAATTTTATCCTAATCCCACTTTGAAAATTGTGCCAAAATTAAAGGGGAATCTTGGTAAATACTTAGGAAAACATGAGAGAAGGTGGTGAAAAGTCCTTTGGCCTCCTATGAGCCCATGTGCATGATTCCCTCTCCATTTGGGACTCTTTAGCAAGTTGGGAGACAAACCAACGAAGTGGGATACCTATGATCTAAGTGGGAATCTCACCCCTTTGTATTTCATGACCACTCATGTACCCACATGGATAATGGTGCCAAAATTCATGGGGAACTTAGCCAAAAATACAAATTAGCTTGGTGAAAAGTCCTTTAGCCTTATTTGAGCCCATGTGCATGATTCACACTCCAAATTAGACTCATGTGAAAGGTAGGATACAAACCAAAAAGGTGGGAATCCCACTACCCTTACACCTTTTTTCATTTATGATCACACTTGAAAAATGGTGCCATACTTCTACTATTCCCTCTTTTGGCATGGTTCTTGACAATAAATGTTATAAATACCCCTCTCTCCTTCACCCAAAGGGAGCGGTAAGTGAATATTTTATTATAGAATTTTATATTGTAGGTTTGGAGGCATCATAAAGGAGGTAATAATATTAAATATAAGGATCTCAAGAAACAAAACTCTACTAAAATTTATTCAAATCTTCATCAACTATCAACAACTATTCTTCTTCAAGCTTTGAAGGTAACCTTGTTATTTTACAATTTCAATTTATCTCTTCCATTCCCTTTGAAATGTTCTCTCTTGACTTATAAAACTCATCCTTTGGTCCCTTATTTCTTTACCTCTAAACCATAACCCCTTTACCTCTTCTTTGCCATTTCCACTTTTGCCCAATTACCATCCTTATCCATTTATCCATTTACCAATTTCCCATTTGTTATCTTTAACACTTTTCCCATTTACCCCTTTTGCCATCTTGACTACTTATATTTTCAACCATTTAACCTATAAATTTTTACTATCTCAATCATTTAAAAAACCCAAAAATAATATATTTTTGACCCTTGTCAAATTATCAAACCAAATCCACAACTTTGCTTTTCCTAATTTTCAGCACTAGTATTAATCAAAATATTGCTTTATTTTAATTATTTTTATCAAAGAATTTAATTCTCTTGTATTAAATTCAGTTGTTTTATGGTTTTAATTTTAGTTTTTTTTTTTTTTCTAAATTTAATGCAATAATACTTATTTTATCATTACAACATAAGTGTTTTAAAGAAGGTGGATTGATAGCCTCCTAGAAAGCTTTCACTTCTAAGATCTAGCTTACGTTAAGCAATCCACCCAAATACTTGTCTAAAAAACAAGTTTTGTGGTAGAGTTTTTTTAATTTTTAGGTAATATTCCGAAGTGAAACAGGATATCTCCACAATCACTTATATTCTATGTACACACATTCAACATGTATTCTTTGACACCCTTTTTAACTATTTTCTTCTTTTCACTCTTAAGAAAAAGTGAAAATTAGATAGAAACATTTTGGCATGCCCGGTGGGACCCTTGAGTTTTTTTTTTGGGCTCATAGATGTATTAGGATGTTTAATTTCATTATTAAAATTTCATTTAGCTACAAATTTCAGTTCTAAAATTTAAATGTTCATTTTTTCCTTCTAAAAATGTAAGTTTTAGTCTCTTTTTCTTTCTAAAAATAAAAAAATTAAAAAGAAAAGAAAAGTATCACTCTTTTATTTTTGTTTCATTTATAAAATCAAAAATATCATTCAACCTAGGATTATGATTGAATTTTCATGTCGCATTTAGGAACATTTTAGTTTTTCTATTTTCGTTGAAAAGAAATCAAAGAATTTCCTTTTGGTTAAAATTAAATGCATCCATTGTTTTCTTGTGTTGGTTAGCTCACAAAGTTTAATTAATCAAGCACATTAGCTATAGCATCAAAAATTATACAAAAAAAAATCCACTTTCACAAATAAACATCAAACATGCTTGAGATAATCCCTGACTAGGATTTCACCTACTAACAGATCACCTTACCCCCTCCCAACTATTGTAATTGGATTTAATCACCAAGGGGATAGCTAACTTAGTTCTCTGGCTATGTATAAGCCTTATAAATCAGTATATATTAGATAAGTACCTACACTAGTTATGGGATTATGAAGTGAGGGGAGAAATCCCTAAGTACCAAGCCACGTACTGAAATCCAATACAGACTTCTAGTGTGCCTAAACACAACCCAAAACCAAACATAGACTACTTTGTTTAGGACCTATTATACAAACTATATTTCTTATTCACACCTTCTAAGGCTTGAACAAAAAGAGAGATAATTAAAACTCTATGATTTAATGTATCTTAGTGTATGATTTGATTTCATTGAATCTTTTATTTTACCTACTTGTTGCTTGAGGTGTGGGATTCATTTCTCTACATTCTTCACATAGTCTTTACTAGACTACAAATTGAAGAATCAAACCAACCAAGAACGTATTCTCCAATACCTCATCTCCACTACATTGTTCAATGGAGATATTTATTATTTTCTCTCTTGGAGATCTTAACTTTTCTAGGATCTTGGAGAACAATCCTTTCACCTTAACGTGTTACCTTGTATTGCAAGCCACTTATGCTCCCTTCCTTACCAAAAATCAACCCAACCTTGTCTACAACCAACCCAATCATGTCTACAACTAACCCAACATTGTCTATAACCAACCCAACCCTATCTAAAATCAACCTAGCCTTACCTATAACTCATAAAACTCTAACTTCAACCAACCCACAAACTATCAACCTTCACCTGAACTACCACCTAAGTTTGTTGTAGTGATAACAAATTAGATAGCTAGATTAGATTCAAAACTTAAACCATCTATTTTTGGTATCCATGATCAATCAAACATCACTTACAACCAACCAATATAATATCATCATCCATTTAATTATTATCATGCCCAACCAACAACCTATCAACATCTATCATCTCAATTAACCCAACCTTGTCAAAGGTTAGGCCATTTTCCCCAACCATCATATCAATCTCAAACCACCTTGTTAACCCAATAAATTTCATCACCCTTAACTGATCAACCAACCTATCAATCAACATATCAACCCAAATAAATTGTTAACCTATCAAACCAACTAGCCTCTTCAAGCCAACCAAATAATTTACAAATAGTTTCATTCCCTAATGTGATAACTAAGACATTGGTACACCCTCTTCTCGCCCTTAGTAAACCTACAACTGAAGAAAATATAATAACACCAACATTAACCAATCCAATTATTGTCTAAGTAGAACCTTCAAAAATTTCCTTACAAACCAAAATTAAGGAAACCAAACAAAATTATCCACTTCCCTTTTAGTGAATCAAAGCCAACCAAAATCATCTCACACTTATGAGGTGCACACGATGAATGTTGTTATTGATAAACCTATTACTAATACTTCTTCCACCCCACTCATTGAAGTGGGTGAATCAGTTTGCATTCCTTTAGATGACCAAAAAAAGGAAGCAACCACTTCTTTACCTTCACTTGACACCATTACACCTTCCTCCCCTATCAAAGACTCACCTGATCTTCCTTTGGAAATCATTCCTTTATAAGAGGTCACCCTATCCACTCCATCCATGGAAGAAATATCTTATCTAAATTTTGAACCTTCCACAAAAAACATAAATGGGAAAACCATTCCCTCTTCTCCACCCAAGCTTTTAAGCTTTGAAATAAATTATCAAAAAACCAGACCTATCTACGAGCCCTTTTTTAGGCTAGTACATAGCCTAGAATTTACTTCTCAACCCAATCTTGATAGAGCCACTTTATGGCATCATATTGGCCTCCCCTATAAAAACAAACAAGAAGCCTGAGCTTCACTTGAATCCACCCTAAAACCTATCACTACCTCAACTCCTTCCTCCAAAACCATAGGGGAACCATCCAACCCATTTTCATCTAAAATTGTTAAATATCCTTACACCTCTTTGATCAAACCCATCAAAAATCTAGGAATAATTATTATTCCTAGCATTGCGTACCAATATTTGAAGTTGGACCTAACTCCATCAAGTACATCAAAGAAAAATTTGAATAAACCTATTTAAAAATGATGGAATCTCTTAAACCATCTTAAAATATACCCATGCCCCCTTCTCTTAAATATGATACTTATAAACCAACCAAGAAACCCCAACCTAACCAATCTACTAAAACCATTCCACAACCAACAAATTCCAAGGTGAAGCCTACTCCTAAGAAGGCCCCCACTCCAAAGCCCAAAATTCCATCACCCCTAATGCCTTTACTTGAATCCTATTTAACCATTTAACAAAGGTTGTTGCAAACCTCCTCCCTAACCTTACCACCTCTCAAACATTTCCAACCTATCAAAACATTTGACCATTCATGTCCTCAACCAAAATGGTTTAATACCAACTTAGTCTATGCATACCATAGGATACCTAAATATGACACAGATAATTGAAAATCTCTCCAAGCACTCATTCATAACTTATATTAGGATAATCTATTATCAAATAAACCTCCCTTAACCAAGCCATCCTAACCTAATTTACAAACCAAAACTACCCCACCACCCATAATTTATGTAGTAAAAACTAATATTAGGAAGGCTCCCAAAAATAAAAACCTATCACCCCTAACAACTCTGCATGAATCCTATTCAACCATTTTACAAAGGTTATTTTAAACCTCTTCCTTAACCTTACCACCTATCAAACATTTTGACCCTATCAAAAAATTCAACTCTTCATGCCCAAACCCATCATGGTACAATAACCACCTTGTGTGCTCTTACCATAAGATACTTGGCCATGATATGGAGCACTACAAGGATCATAAAACCATTATCCACTAAATTTATGACAAGGATAATATGTTATCGAATGAACCTCCTTTAAGCCGATTACCAACCCAAACATCAACCAAGCCTACCCAAAACTTGCCTATTCCCACATTCTCACCTAAGAGTGAGGAGGAACTAAAGTAGCAAGATAAACCAACACTTCCTTTTATCCACACCATCTATACAGTTAACCACTCTCAAGTCCAATAAAAGGACAAAGGAAATGCTAAAGTGTCCATTCCACAGACATACCCTTCAAACCCTCAACATTTTAACTGAACCCAACCATAAAAACTTTCACTTTGGGATCTTTTTCCCACCCATGCAAAGAGTAAATTGGGGGAACTTTCCTTCCATAAGGCTTTAACCATTTATTAACTTCAACCATACCTTAACCATTAATTGAATTAATCCTTGTCTTTCTTACCTTAACCTATCAACCCAACTTGAACTAAGTGGTATATCAAATTAGGAAAATCCATTTGGACACCACCTGACCTATTTGGGATTAAAATTCTCCCATCAAGCCATTGGAGATTACCCTTCTCCATCAAACCTAACCAACCTTACCTCAAACATCAAGACATCAATATTGGAGACCTCATCCTAAATGGAAATTGACATGTGACCAACATGGAGAAAAGTAAATAAGGAAAATTTCTATTTAATTGGCTTGGATCATACATCATTACCCATAAGTATGGATCAAGATCTTATCATTTGTGCTCTCTCAAAGGAAAACTAGAACCTAAGCCTCTCAATGCTTTTCATCTACATCTATTTTTTTCTTAAAGATGGATCAAGCTCACTTCTTTTGTCTAAATTAAGCTCATCCCTTGATTACAAAATTTTAACCCTCACCCATCTTCCTCCTCTCCTTCTTAGGATAATTGATTATAGCATAGAACCATGTGATTAACCATCACAATCATAGCCTAACCCTAAATATGGGTACCATAGCTCTACCCATGGCATGGTTCTCATAGATACCTTTTTCCTCTAATAAGATGGATTCACATGGTCATTTTCTTTAAAAACCACACCTCTTTACATATCATTAACCTCCATATGTCAAAAATTTTCCCTCATAGTGAAAAACCTTTGAACCTAATTAGACTTTTCCATGTCTAAAACATCACATCCAAAAACAATTTTAATACCAAAATATCACTTGGGTCAATATTTTAATCATTGTATACTTTTCCCTTGAAGGATAGCTACCCAAGAACACAATAAAAATAAAAATTTCTTGAACTAAAGGTAGACTGATCCCTTGAAGGATAGCTATCAATAACATTAAATAAAGCCAACAAACTTAGACCACTCCCTTGAAAGATGGTTAAGTTAACTTTTTAAAAAAGAATATCCATTTATTGGAAGCTTACCAAATCAATCATCCTCTCATATATAAATCAAAAGACCCACTATCACAATCAAAGCAAATTATAAATAATCTTGAAATCCACAATCAACTCTTAAGAAACATAATAAGGTGGAGGCTACAATCGACTTTCACATGTAGACTTCTTTCATTAATCAATCTATGTCTATCATACACCATGGACTTATCTATTACCATTCTTAGGATACCTATATAAGGGGAAAACTAGCCCACATAAGGTTATCATACTTATCACCGAAGACCCTCCATACCACCTATCACCCATATTCCTTATATATTATCTGTAAATCAAGGGATTTAAAGCTTACTTGACACCTTGTGATTAAGAAACTCATTTTATCAATCAATGTATGCTAATGCAAATTATTCAAATGGATTATGTTCCTTAATTCAATCTAAATTTGGGTTTTGTTTGTTTTGTCCTTGCTAACAAATAATCATTATACCTCATTTTTTATTACCTCATCATTGAGTCATGTATTCTATTAGACCTACGTCTCATGATTTTTTGTGTCTTCCTCACATCTAGTATGGTCGTATAACCTAATTGTGTGCTACCACTATCATCCATCATAACCTCAACCATGATAAAAATCATAATAACATTAACACCCCTCTTGTTAAACTATATTAGCCTAATGTCCATGGATTATGTAGGTGTCACTTCACTTCTAAGGGTAGCTTAGCCACTAACAACCCATTTGCATCCCCTTTTTCTTCTCACCATGTCCGTCATTAATAGTTCCCTCTTTCTTAAGGCATCTTACATCAAGGAAGCTTTGAATTTTTTTCTTAAGCATCTTATGTTTTAAAACCATTTAATGCTTCTTCTTAGTTTTCCCCCAGTTCTATTAGAACTACATTTGGCTTGAGGTTATTGTTACATATCATATATATGAAACTATGTAGGTAGCATCCACCTACCCAGTGCATATGGAGTTAGCTTGTCCACCCCATACCAAAAATCCTTTCCCACCAACTTGAACCAACTACCTAAACATTCAACCACATCCACTTCAATGTTGGCCAGTTTTAACCCAATCTATTCACATATTTTGTGACATATTTGATTTGGTCCTTTTGACCACGTTAACCATTTTGGCCATGTTGAACATTTGAATAGAAACCACACATTTTTATGACCAGACCATTTGTGTTTTCAATGGATCACTTCCAAATTTGGATACCCATCAAAACACTACACTTGTATAAGAGGCTAATAAGTATACCCGGTCATAGTTGTAGTCACATGGTACATTGGTAACTTGTCTCTTAAAATTTAACCCTTATTTTAATAACAATAGAAACTCTTATTTGTGTGTTATCTTGGTTATATCCTTTAATCACATTTTGTGCACATGTTTGTGTTTCAAATGCCCAACCCTTTTTGCACTACCTTAGTACCTTACCACTCATTACTTATCAAACTTGTACCTAATTATGATTTCCTTCATTGACTCTTGGTTTGAGGGGAAACACCTCCTCCCATAATCAAGGCATATTGACCTCTAACTAAGTGACTCACTTTTGTTTTGTATCTTATTAATTTAAAGCCACATAATAAAAGGGGTAAAATGTAGACACTAGAAAATTGCACACATATAGTTCTAGATGTATGAATGCCTCGAGACCCCCAATGACCCCTTAAATTTTTCTTAAGCCTTAACCAACCCATATCAACCTAAAAAAGTCACTAATCCCATATTCATAGAGTAATATTCAAAATTACTATTTGAAAGTACTATTCATTGTCACTATTCACTGTGGGACCCACTATCACTATTCAGGATGACATGGAATGTGATTTAGTAAGTGACATGACTTAAAAATGAGGTGTATTGAAGTGGAACATTACACCCCACTTGGGACCCTCATCCAAGGTACCTAATGACATCATTAAGAACCACATGGGTCCCCCTTTGACATATTTTGAATTTCCACTCATCCCACTTGGAAAATAGTGCCAAAATTCATGGGGAATCTTGGTAAGTACTTATGAAAAGATGAGAGAAGGTGGTTAAAAGTCTTTTGGCCTCATATGATCCCGTGTATGATTCCATCTCCATTTTGGACTCTTTAGCAAGTTGGGAGACAAACCAAGTGGGAGACCTATGATCTAAGTGGGAATCTTAACCCTTTGTCTTTCATGACCACTCATGCACCCACATGGATAATGGTGCCAAAATTCATGGGGCACTTAGCCAAAATACAAATTAGCTTGGTGAAAAGTCCTTTGGCCTACCTATGTGCATGATTCCCACTCAGAATTGGACTCATGTTCAAGTTGGGAGACAAACCAAAAAGGTGGGAATCCCACCACCCTTACCCCCTTTGTCATTTATGATTCCGCTTTAAAAATGGTGCCATACTTATACTATTCCCTCTTTTGGCATGGTTTTTGACAATAAATGCTATAAATACCCCCCTCTCCTTCACCTAAAGGGAGTGGTAAATGAGTATTTGGTTGTAGCATTTTATATTGTAAGTTTGGAGGCATCATCAAGGATGTCATAATATTGAAGATAATGAGATCAAGCAATATAACTATACTAAAATTCCTTCAATTATTAATCAACTATCAACAACCATTATTCTTCAAGCTTAGAAGGTAACCTTGTTATTTTGAAATTTTAATTTATCTCCTCCCTTACTTTTGAACTATTCTCTCTTGAATTATTAATCTCATCCTTTGGCCCCTTCTTTATTTACCTCTAAACCATAACCCCTTTACCTCTTCTTTTCCATTTCCACTTTTACCCATTTGCCATCCTTATCCATTTATCCATTTACCCATTTTCCATCTTTAGCACTTTGCCTATTTACCCCTTTTACCATCTTGACTACTTATCTTTTCAAACATTTACCCTTTTAATTTTTAATATCTCAATAATTTACCAACCCAAACCCAACTATATTGTTGACCCTTGTCAAACTATCAAACCAAAACCACAACTTTTCTTTAGCTGATTTTTTTAGCACTAGTATTAATCAAACATGCTTCCTTTTAGTTATTTTTATAAAAGAATTTAATTCTCTTATATTAAATTTAGTTGTTTGCTGATTTTAATTTTATTTTTTTGTAATTAAATTCAATAATACTTCTTTTATCATTTGAACCTAGGTTTTTTAAAGTAGGTGGATTGACAACCTCCTAGAAATTTTTCACTTTTAGGATCTATCTCACTCAAGGAAATCCACCCAACTACTTGTCTAACAAACAATTTTTTTGGTAGTGTTTTCTTATTTACAGGTCATCCTCCCAATCCAAATAATATCTCTCCATAATCACTTGGATTCAATGTGCACACATTCAATAGGTATTCTTCCACACCCTTCTTAACTAGTTTCTTCTTTTTATACTTAAGAAAAAGCAAAAATTAGATAGAAACACCATGTTTCTCATGAGGATATATAGTCTTAATGGAAATTAACTCATGTGGCTAGTTATCATATCATCTAAGATGAAATCCTTTCCAATCACACCTAAGAAGGTATGTCTTAGTGAAACTCAATTTGTCTAGATAGGAGAAGCTGAAGGTGAATGGTTAAGGTGAGAAGGAGGCAATAGAAGTGTCAAGTGGTTTTTCAAGCCCCCCATAAATGAAATGGATTTGATAATGTGAAGGTCTAAAGGGAATAATGGATCTAACATTTTGGTCATATATTGGTTGGTGGTCAAGTTTCCCATACTCTTGGGGAGTAGGGAAAGCATCAAAGGACATGAGGCGATGTTCCCCCTATGAAAGATGTAATGTGGATTCTGAATAGTCTAAGGTGGGGATTTAATCAAAGGGTATGGATGAGATAGTTGATGCCTTATTGGTATAATAAGGTATGAATTACTCTTTCATATTTGAAATATTTTTTTGGTTGATAAGGGTGTGCTAGATAATGGTAAGAAGATGTTGTTGGGTTGATAAGTGATGTTGCATGATGAAAAGGGACTTGAGTCTGCTTGTATAGTGATAACCTGACCATTATGCTAAAATTTGATGCAATGATAAAGGGTATATATCTTGGGTCTAGTTGAAGGTGAAAGTGTTTGATTTTGGTTTGGTTGGGAGGTGGAAGATGGGTATGTCCACAAAATAGACACTTTAGCCTTCCCATTATCCTTCTATTAAGTGTGTGATCATGTGACCACATGGATAATATGGGTAGAGGGAAGAGTTGGGTTAGGAGAAGGGTTTGGCTCCTCATCACTCTAAAGTGAGAGTAGGGGAATAAGTAGGCATTAGGTAGTAGTTTTTGGTTGTAAGATTGATAATGGGTTTGTGGGAGGTTCCTCTATTAATAGACCATCCTCATTATAGAGATGATGGACAATGGTTTGGAGAGCTT
The DNA here is from genome assembly GCA_037957365.1 of Torreya grandis. NCBI lineage: Eukaryota > Viridiplantae > Streptophyta > Pinopsida > Cupressales > Taxaceae > Torreya > Torreya grandis. Next base: position 838,227 of record JARHVA010000935.1, on the reverse strand, counting down.
TACAATTTTCCATGTTATGGCTTGGTGTCCTATGATAGGAGCACACTTGGTGGCCATTATACCAGGCTAGTTTTGGACCAAGAGGGTAGAATATCCTAATAGGGGCTAAGGCCAAGAGAGAATCTTAAAATAACCTTTATAAAATAGTCGAGTAGGATTCAAATAAAGATGGAGAGGTTTTAGAGGTTTCAATTTTGGTTGGTGAAATGGAAAATAGTCATTTTAGAAATGGGCTTGGTGGTAGAAGTTTTACCTAAGGTAGTGATCTTATTTGATGATTTTGGTTTTAGTAAGGTAGAGGTTGATAAGTTAGAGATAATAAGTTTTATTGTAGGTAATCTAGTTATTGATGGCTCGATGAAGATAGGTGTGTCAAAAAGCAAGTGTGTTGGTATAACCAATAATGATGGTTGGGTTTTGATTGAAATAATCAGCTTCCTAATCAATGTGGAGGTATGAGGCCCCAAGATAGAGGGAAATGGTTGAGGGAGGTAGAATTTTATCCCTCTGACCTTTTGGTGCCTTTACTACTTTGGTTGATTTGATTTTGTGTTTGGTTGTTGGGTTTGGTAAGGTAAGCTCCACTTTCACAAATGGGTGATTAAGGATTTATGTAGAGAAGGTGTAAAGGTTTTTGGTTATTTTGGTTGAATAAGGTGATTTGGTTGTTTGGGTTTTAGGTGTATTATATGGTTGAGGAATTGTTGGGTTGGTAGAGATATTTATCGATTTGGTTGGTAAGATAGGGGTTTGGATAATAGGATTGGTGGGTTGGTCTACCAAAAGTTTGGTTGGAGGTTATTTTTTGGTGATGTAAGGTACAAATAATTGATACTAAAATGTGGCTTGATCCATGTCAATATTGGAGACAAATTCTAATTTTTCAACTAGTCTAGAGAATGGTTTATAGGCTGGTTTTGTTCCCTCTATAGTGGACTTGAAAGATAAGCCCATAGGTTGAGAAAGGGGAATGTTGACCTCATAATTTTACTCAATCATAATATTTAAGGTTTGTATGGGTGAATCCTCTATGGGAGGTGTAGACATGGTGGCTTCCTCTTTGGGAATAATCTCTAAAGATGGAGCAAGTTATTCAATATTTGAAAAAGATGATAAAATGATTACTTGTTCTGCTATGTTAATTAAAAGAGGGTTTGATGGATGCACTACCTCAATAAGTGGAGGAGGATAAAGGGGTGTTTCCTTAGTTTTTGTCTCTAAAATATAAGAAGTTAACTCAACTACCTCAATAATTGAAGAGGGAAAAGAATAGATAGATTAGGTGGTAGGTTCTTCAGTCATGAGCATGCCAAGAACCATGTTAATAGTATGGGCATCATGAGAACACTCAACCTTGTTTCTCTCCTTTTTGGTAGGCACATGATTGGGGAAATGTTTCATAAAAATTTAAAGGGCTTGGTTTTGAGGTGTGTTGGGGTTGACTAACACAAGCTCCCCCTTATCAATGAGGGATTAGACAATCCTTTTGAAGGTTTTACACCTACTAATGTCTTGCCCTATTACTCAATGAAAATCACATAGATCATTATCATTGTATCAACTAGGTAAAACGTGAGAAAAATAAAATTATTGAGGAGATTTTTAAGGAGGAAGTTATATGATATCAACCTTTAACAACTTCTCCAAGATTTAAACATAAGATTCTCCAAGTGTAGTAAATTGCTTTTGGCTTTTCTAGTTTTGGTTTTTCATGTTTTGCTTTGAAGAAATACAAGAATTTGGTTGGTTAATGGATGGTGGAGGAGTGGTTTTAGGGATAACCACATTTTTAGTTCCATTCCTCTTGGAATTAGTATTATTTTGGTTTCTTACTTTGGAGGAAGAGTCCTCATTGGTTTTATAGGTAGAGTTCTTATTTTTCAACTTTAGCTTTCCTTCATCGATGGCTCTATTTTATGGATGACATGCTATGGTAATATCTTTGTCAAAATTTATAAAGGTATAGATATTTAATTTAGAAGATGTTTTATTGGAACATGCCCAAGAAAAAATTTCTATCAGTTTGGGTTGGGGTAAGGAGAAGGAAAGTTGATTTATTAGGATCCTTCAATGAGATACAAAATTAGCAATAGATTAATCATCAAATTACCAAATAGAGTGAAGGTTAGTGATGGAAACCTTCTTAGATATTTGTATCAAAAAGTGATCTAAGAAAGTTTGAAATAGCTAGGTAAAGGAGAAAAAAGAGTATTTGGTTATGGAAATATACCAGTCTAAGGATGGATCGGATAGGGACATAGGGAAGGTAAGAGGAAGGAGGGAATTATCATAGGAAATCAAATAACATGCATGTCTAAATGCCCTAAGGCATTTTGGGGGATCTTCCTTACTCTAAAAGGAAGTTATAAAGTTCCCATTCAAGAGCATAAGGTCTAATAGGGATAGATGGGTGGATGGGCTTATTACAGATTTGATCATATGATAATATATTGTGAGCTTCATAAATGGATGACTCTAAGGTAGTCATCTTTACCATGAGCATATTTATTAGGTTTAATTATGGGTATGCACCTGAAGGGTTGTAAAATGCATATTATTACGGTGGTTGGGTGACATAATAATAATTAGTAGGTGGTTGAGTAGCAACCACATATTGATAAGTGGACACCAGTGGTTGCTTAGATGCTATGTAGGTGTAGGTAGATGTAGGTGGCTAGGTAGTAGGTAGAGGTACATGCCCTTGTGGGTTAGGGATGTAACTTGGGTTTGGTGTAATGGGAACCTATTGGGTGGGGGAGGTGGTTAGGTTAGTGATTAAAGGAAGGGTAGTGACCTTTGTGTTGATGGCTGGTAAGGTATAATGTATAGACACCACAAGATTTTGAAGTGGGATAGTAGTTATCAAATTGGGGGTAGTTGATGGAAGGTTGGTAATGTTATTATTAGGTACTCCCATGGTGAAGGGAGTATAAGTGGCTATTGTTTGGGTTGTTCTTAAGGTAGAGGAGTTGTTGGTGGGGGTGAAAGGTATAAGGGTGTTTGTAGGTTGGGAAGGTTGGTTTTCCATAGTAGTATCAAAGGGATTATTGGTGAATGAGGAAGCTTGGGTAGTTAATGGTTGGATGATGATTGTGTCAATGGAAGTGTTTACCATAATGTGGGAAGTTATGCCATAATTTAGGTCCATAGGTGGAACTAAGATAGGGGTATAGTGAGGCATGGTGTTAAGATAATGTTAGAGGGCCACATGATTGTTATCTAAGAAGGTGGTGAAGTATGTATCTCCTTAAGGAAATTATCAAGGGAAAGAAAGACTTCTCAAAGGACTAAGAGATTTTTTTGGTTTAAAAACATAGTCCACAAATGAGGAGGTAGAAATTATTGATTAGTATGGTGATGGGTTTCATTCTGCTAGATTCTTTGCTATTGGTGAGTTAAAACCATCCAAGGTAAGGGAGAGAGAATACACAAACAATCTCACCACTCAAATAGAAAGAATATATGAAATGATCAAGGAAATAAATCACACTCTAAAGAGTATGTTAATTCATAAAGGTTATTTTTAGTCTCTCTTTTAGCTTATGCCTTAAGCTGTTAAGAAATTGTGTGACTAGAATTGGCTTGTAGAGTGAGTACAAAGAAAAACATTTATAGTTGGTTTCAGGTTGTTCAAGCTCTCAAAAAGAATCTAAATTAGAAATCAATACATGGATTGGTATTGGGGCCTACCCTCTGAATTTACACATTGAAATGATAAGGGTTTTAGGTGCTTATCTTATATATACTGATAAATAAAGTTTATACTCAACCAAAGAGATATGTTGGTTCTCCTCTTGGTAATGACCTCTAAGTAGGATTGATGGGAAAGTGTAAGGTGACCATTAGGTGATGAAATCCTAGTTGTTCCTTATTTAAAGTTGTTTTGATGTTTAATTGATGAAGGTGGCTTGGTTTAGTATGTGAAACAAGAGTGATGCTATGATTGAATTACTTCACTTTAATTTAAACTATGTGAGCTAAAATTACACGTAACTAATGTATGCATTTAGTTTTAATCCAAAAAGAAATTTTAGTTTCATTTATGAGTAAATAATAGGGAAAAGAGGATATAGATTCAAAAAAATAGGAAAAGAAACCCAAATAAATACTTAAGGTCCCATTCAACATGCCATAATGTTTTAGTGAATTTTAGCTTATATTTAGAGAAATTAAGAAGAAACTAAATATGATTATGGTTGAAAAACTTGTTTGGTTGTGTGTATGTTGTATCATATGATTGTGAAGAAATAATTTTTGGCTTGGGATTATTAACTACAAATAAGATAACACTAAATCAAATGGTATCTTAGATAGATAACTGAGTGGATTTACTAGCACTAGCTAGATCCCAGAAGAAAGAACTTCCTTGGGGGCTATCAATCCACACATTTTAAATAATTAATTTTATAAATATAAGAAAAAATACCTTCATCAATAATCAAAAGGCACTAAAATTTAATACAAGATATGATTGATAAAGAAATAAGAAAGTCAATACTAGTGCTAAATAAAAAAAGTCAATGCTAGTGCTAAATAGGTCAAGTGTGCTTCAGAAAATAGATTGTGTATCTGTGAAAAGGTAGGGACACAAAAAATTGGATTTAGTTGAGGGTAAGAGGGTGAAAATAAATTGATTTTTAATTTTTTCCATAGTGACCATAGATAGTTGGGATGACCTTCAGTGGTTAAGGTGATCTTTGATGGTTAAGGTGATCATCAGTGGTTAGATAGACTGTAAGTGGTTGGTAAAACCATTAGTGGTTATTTTTTTTAGGCTTTGGATGATAAATAGATTGATTAATGAGATTATATAAGGAATTTTTGGGAGGATGGATTTTAATATATTGATTATGAAATGGAAATAAAGTAAATGAATACTAGAAAATAAATAACTATCTTTTCAAAGGTTAAGTAGGTGAATAGTTGAGGTGGTTGGCCTATTGGTGGAATCTAGCATGATTCTGATAGAGTAACAATGCTTAGTTGTTGTCCATGGGGTGGAATTAAGTTGTTTCTCTCATATGATGGCTAGATCACTAGAATTTTTGAAGAACACGTACAAAATAAAGATCTAGATGCCAAAGATCTTAATAGTTGTGGATGTAGTCCTTTTTCACCTCCTACTCCTCTCTTTTTATAGGCAAGGAAGGAGAGGTAAAAAAATATGTTAACTGGGCCTTCTAAATATAACTAACTCATGTAATGGCTTATACATGGATTTAGACAAGTTAATTTTAGAAAATCAAGGTGGATGTTTACATGTTAGTGCTTACGATGGTGGACCTTGACCATCAAAAGTCAAGGTGACCATCGATGGTGATCCTTACCCTCGATGATTAAGGGCCAAAGTAGAAAGTGGGTTAAAGGGTGAGTTTAGTTAGTTGGTCAAATTGACCATGGTTAGACATAGTTATGGGTAAAAGGGTCAAATTGGTCTTGAGGGGGTCTAGCAATGTTTCAACATTTAGAATCATGGTCTATGGATTTTTGGTGTCTATAGGATGTTCAATGATCTTACACCACAATTTTTCATTTGGAGGCCTTACCTCACATAAAATATATAGTGGTTAAAGGATGGATGGTACATGACTACTAGATGTTTTCTTAATGGGAGACAATCCCATGTTATTGAGGAGTACTACCCTGAATAGGTAATTTGGTAGTTTGGGTTCACACAGGATGTTATTAAGGGATGATGATGGTTTTCCCACATGACACAAGATATTATTTAGGACATTCCTATTATCTATAAGGATGTGGACACAATGAGTTATTTGAGTGTTCCTCAAGTTTCGTTGGCTTATGAAAGAGGATCATCATATGCATATCTCACTATAGCCTATATACATTGGTGGATAGAGGTACTCCCACTTAGGCTGATATTTCCAGTAAAGGAAGGGGGATATGTTTCCATGGATATTTAGGATATGGAGGTTTGGACATTGAGAGATAATAAAAACACCTAGTAGGATACATATAATAAGGGGGGTGATGATTATGATGATGGATTTGATGAAGGAGATGGAGGGGGATATAGATATTGAGATGAAGATGATGGGGATGATGGCTTAGATTTGATTGTGCTTGATCCTAGAATGATAGAGGTTATAATGACTCAGGTAGATATAAGCTAGGTAGGGACTTATAGCATATCTATAATAGGTAAATATATAGACATGTTAGAGGTAAAGATACAAACATGCTAGAGGCATAGATCAATGCTTAGATTAGGGAGATTTTAATTTTACAATATGTAGCCAATTTTAATAGCACCCTAGATATAAGGGATGATGACATAACTCAAGTTTATTCAAATATCGCTTTGTTGAATTTCAAGATAGATAAGATGGTATAGGTGAAAGGATAACTCACCACTAAGAGGGATTGGACCATTAGAAATATAGATAAATACTTGGCTACTATTCATAGGGTCAAGAGAGATTGAGATATAACTCAAGGATCAATGACACATGCCATATTTTCATATATGGTTATGGAGTGCCTTTGGAATAAAGATAAGCTATCTTATTACTGGTAAGCCTATGAGATGACCAAGCATAAGGACCAATATGGTGCATCATTTGTGGTATGAGATGCACAAAGGGAAATTAACATATTTGGTTAGTCATACACTAAGAATCATGTTACAAGTGCCTTAGGCTAGTCCATCCATCAGCCATGACCACTACCACCATGACCTTTAGGGCCATCAAGTCCACCTATAGGCATATGTCACATGGATATAAAAAGCCAAGTTAAACTTGTTAGGTAGAAATATAGTGATTTGAGGTCTTATGGGACTATTTATGAATGAAAGGCATGGAAAATGGTGATCACCAATATCCTTGAGTAATGTATCTAGTTGAAATCCATGTTTAAGCTATTAAGAACTTGTAGTGAGTTATGGTTGTGCTACAGGCAAAGTTGAACCAAATTTTTATGCTGTGAAAAGGATCCTTGCCACTCCAAGGAAGGGATAGGTAGGTTGGGAAACATTTTGAGTCTCATAATTTAAATAGATGAATGATTTTACTTCAAACATACTATAGGAGGCATTGTAATCAAACACAAACACCACATGTAAAAACTACAAATTTAGGAACATTTAACATCTGATGAACACAATCTGAAGGAGATACTATCAAGGGTTTTTTATTTAGCTATGGATCTATAGATCATTATGCACAAAATTTCCCTAAGAACACTTGATCAATGGGTACTAAGTCCCTTAAAGTGTTTGGATACGAGTACCAATTTTTTTCAGAATCTTTATTATAATTATTTTATCAAAACTTGAAATAGTTGTAGTATGTTGTATATTTGAAAGAATAATGGGCCCTCTTGTTAAGAATACCCTATTAATTAATAAATGTATATGTGTGTATCCACATGTTTATTGTTATTTTAAGTTCTAAGTTGGATAGATGCACTTTGATTATGGTTTTACCATATTAATTGGAGGACATGAATATGAATGATGTTGTCTTCATATGATTAAACTAATGTTTAGATGTTGATAAATTGAACTAATAGCTATAAAAATGCATTAATGAACTCTCTTTTTAAATCATGAATTATTTGGATACATTGATTGCATATGTTTAAATTATGGGAATGTTAAATAATGTGTCTCTTGGTATTTAGAGCATTAGTACCATTTGATGAACTAGGATATGGTAAAACTTTAGTATTGAGGTTATGGCTTACTCTGGGTATAAATCTAATATTGCCTTATCCTAACTATTTGAGTGGTAACCTTTCATATACTTAGTTAAATAACATGAATCTATGAGGAACTAATTGAGGCAATTATGTCTCTACATAATTATTCTTTCATGAAAATATCTTTCTATATTTGAATGGATTTAGGCTAATAATTGCCTTGTTGTGCATATATGAGCATAGCCTAACTTATGATGTTATTTATAGGTACATGTCAAATGATTCTAAGGGTATATTACTAGTTGTGAATCATATGTAACGGATTAAGGTAATCTTGCACATTCTTGATATTATGATGATAAATCAATCAATTGATAAATTTGCATTGATAATAATGATTGAGAGCCTATAAGAGCTAATAATAATATTGAATTACTATGATGTTATGTGGTAGTAAAATAGAATGAATACATCTATCATTACTAAATTTTCTCATAATGAGAACTTGTCAATTTCAATAAATAGAACTACTAACTAACCTAAGCACTTGTAAAGTACTATGTTCGAATAGGAATCTGAAGTGGTGACTATGGAGGTGCTCTTCTCTTGAAATTATATCCCTTTATCTCTCTTGACAAAAAATTTATGCCTACACATATAGGTGGGACTATATTATAGTTGGAATTATATATAAATTATCATGATAAAGAAGGTAAGGCTTGATTTCAATGCCAAATCACACCTTGCTTGGTGGTGAATAGAAACTAACTATAAGTATGCCCTCTTAAGAGGCATATGGTGCCAACTACTCTAATATATCATTTTTTGTAGTGTAAGTGGTATAACACCTTCCTACATGTTATTCCTAAAATTGATAATATCATTTTTTAGTGGTGTAGTTCTCTCCTATATGTTATTAATCATAACTAAACAATAATGAGTTTATCATGATAAAGTGTTAAATTGGCTCCATATGAAATTTTATTAGTTGTAACTAGTGGAACATATCCTGTATGCTATGGCATAGTTTGATTCTCCAAATAGCTAGTGGGTCACTGATACCCTATTACTTTATTCCTTTTTTCCCTGAATCTATCCATCATCCATGACCACCACCAAGACCTTCAAGGCCATCATGGCCACCTCCAGCCATAGGTCTCATGGACACATAGAGCTAGAGTTAAGAACATGGATCTTGGCATCTTGGCATAGTTTTTGCATATGGCATATGGCATTTGTATTTATTGTATCAACATATTGATGTATTTTGAGACACCATTATGATATTTATATGTCCCCTATGTATTATGACTTTTAAGAAACATTGACATTCAGTGATATACATGTACATGATATTGCCTTGATATATATGATGCCATGCTATTTTTCTCATATTTCTTATCTCATGTTTATCATTTATTTGAATTTATTAGCATTACTTAATATTGATTATCCTTATGGATGTGTAACATTGTTGACATTTATGCTCATGTATGATTTGTTCATTTATTACTTATGCCATGTTTATGAGATGTTATTATGTTGGTTATCATTTGATTTGTATGAATCATATGTATGTTTATTTCGATATGAATGTCTATGTATATATAATAAGGCATATTTAATCTTGTTTACTACTCATGGATTCAGACACATGTTTTGGTAGTTGGATGGTTTGATATATTAGAGAAGTATTTCCATTGAATTAATCTAATAGTCTCTTTATGCCTAGTTTTTATTGTAGATTTTCATATTATACATAATAGATATGAAAAAATAAAACAAAAATATATACCTCAATCATGGAAAACTTAGTTTAAATTTAAATATAAATAACCTAAGAATAAGATATGAATAATCAAATCCCTGGTGTAAATTTAAAAAATAAATGAAGTGTAAGACTAAATATAGATACTCAAAACCTAAGTAAATGATATGGATATAAAATAAGTGTAATACTAAATACAAACATTCAAAAACTAAGTACATGACATGGATAATCAATACTTAAGCAAAAAAAATTGTAACAATCCTACGACAATTGAGGAAAAAAGGAAAATAAAAATAAAATAAAAATGAAAAAATAAAATGAAAAAAACAAATAAACTCAAAACTCAAAAAAAAAGGTTATACAAACAAATAGACAAACACAAACAATAAAATACAAACAAATTATATAAACAAATAAAACTAATAAATAAATAAAAACACTAAAATAAACAAAATAGATAAACAAAAAAATAAACATGGCTATAAATAAACAATAAGATGAAAAACAAACAAATAAACAACACACTAATAAATAAACAAACAACCAACTAATAAACAACATTCAAAAAACTAAACAAACATAAAGAATTAATAACTAAGAAACACAAAGAAAACAAACTAAGACAGCTAAAATAAATTAAAAAAAAAAAGATATATAAAATAAACAAACAAGGTTGTAACAAATAAAAGAAAATAATCAAAACAAACAAAAAATCTAAAGGAAAGAAAAGTGCAGTAAACAAACTATTCTAATCACATAAAGGTAAAAAAAAACTAAGTTAAACAAATGGAAATATTCAAAAGATAGTTAGTCATAATGATAGTATAAACATAATATAAATTAATTTTTCATGTGAAATATAGGTGTTTCTTTTCGTGACATGGTGACCCATAGGCTAGGTAAAAACAACATATGTAAAACAACACAAAATCAAATGGCACAATGGTTTCCCCTAGGATACAGGGAATAATTACAAAAATATTTCCCCTAAACTATAAGGGACAATGAAATAAAACAAACAAAATGGCGGGTGGGGGGGAGCGGGATTATAAGAAAAGGAAGGGGTAGTTTCTCTTACTCTAGATGTCTTAGGCAAGTGGACATTGCCTACATAGTTACATGGAAACAAGATCCAATGTGAAAATTAAGTGAAATGTAGTTCTCCCAAGATTGAGATGGAATAAAATGATGATAAGAAAACATGATTGACTTGTAGAGGTAAATATTAATGGTCCAATTAAGAATTAAGAGATACATAATGGTCCAACTCATAAAATGATGAGAGTGTGGATTAACAAAGCTCACAAAATGGTGAGGGTATTTAAATTTAAAGTGCTCTCAAAATGGTGAGAGTATGGAAAAGGGGTGACTTAGCTAACCTCAATGTAAATTTAGTGTTTCCTACATATTTCAACTTAATTTCAAGCTAATGTATTTCTACCTATAATGGTGCAAGCTAGGGAAAGGTTCCCAATGTTTTAGAATTTTTGGTATCTCAGATCAATGGAGAATTAAGAGATACAATAAGGTCCCATTCAAAAAATAATTATATCATATGGTTTAACAATTCTCACAAAATAGTAAGAGCATGTCAAACTGATGATTGAGTTGACCTCAACATGACTCAAGCACTATCTACATAGTCATGTACCTCAAGTCACTCTAGCTATGCCTAAAATAAGAAACAATATGTCAAATAGTGTATAGGATATAGGATGAAAAATAACACTATTAAATAGGGTTTGAGAGAGGCCCAAAAATATGGTATGGTTAAAATATGGCCAATAAATAAGGTACATAAGAATCAAATGACATGTAAAATAGACCATAGATGTGAAAATTACACTTGCTAGAGTGCATAAAATGAATTATAGCTCTGAGGGGAAACAATTCCAAATTTTAGGTATATATTCACCCCTGGGGTAAAGACTAATTCATTTTCACCTTAGCCAATTGAAATTTCTAAGATTTGGTTTTATGTACAGTGAGATGAGAGAAATAGCCTACTAAGAAGTTAGACGCCATGATTATGATCATGTGAGAGAGAAAATGTGACCACCCCATGATGGAACATTGGAGATTAATGTTAACTTAGTCGTTAATGCTATTTTCCATGTATTTATTGCTAGTTCTAAGTCAAAAATGATGAAGTCACCATTTGCATTTTAGGTAAAATGATGACTTTGCCAAGGAAAATGGTGACTTCACATGAACTTGTCATTATTTAAAATGATAGAAATTCCAAAATTGGGTGAAAATCACTAAAACATGGATTTCAACTTTTTTTAAGTGAAGTCACCATTTTGTAAAAATAAAAATGGCAATTATTGTACCCAACATTCCCCTTCTTTCCATAGGAAATAGGGAGCCACTTTTTTTAGATTATTATCATTATTTTGACATGCCTCTTATATATATTTATGAAAATTCTAGGAAAATATTATGATTTGGCCTCTTATACTTTGATAAGATGGCATTGATATTATGTTTTCATAGACTAAATATTTTTCTCTATTAGGTTTGTTATTCTAAGCTAATTATTGTGGACTTATGTTTTCATGGACTAACCTTCTTTGAGAGTCTTTATCAGGATTTATGTTTTTGGGATTTTCTATTCAAAATTTTTGTTCTAAATTAATTGGTCTTTAGTTTTATTGTGTTAGACATTTTGTCTAACAAAATTTATTCTTTGAAGCATTTTCCCCATAATATTTTTTCCAAAACATTTCCCCCACATCAAACTTATTCTTGTGGACAATCTTGCTAATACAATTTTTTCTAACAAAATTGCCCTTTATCCCCTTTGAACCTACCCTGAGGGCTTTGTGTAAATTTTCCTTCAGCATTTTTGAGATTTCCCTTCAACCTTTATGAATTATATCTTTCAAAACTTTTTTAATAAACAAATGCCCTATGAAGTAAACCCTTTATATTTTTGCCAAAGTACCCTTCAACATTTTGAAATTGCCCTTCAAAAATTTTGAAATTTCCTTTAACCTTTTGAACCTTCCCTTTGGTATTTGTGCAACATGTCTTTAGCCTTTTTGATACAACCATTTTTCTTGATAGAATTCCTTTAGGCCTTTCACAATTTCCCTTCAGCCTCTCCACACATATCCTTTAGGACTTTTATCCGACACCTTTACCTTTTTGAACCTTTCCTTTATAAATCTCATCTAACACACTTTCCTTGAGCCAATTGAGTTCCTTTGAACATTTTGTTTGAGAGAATTGATTTTTTAGGAGAATTTCCAAACATTTTGTCTAAAAAAATTCCCCCCATGCAATTCCTTTAGGAATTTTGAAATGACCCTTTGCTTCCAACTTTCCCTTCAAATGTTTTGTCAAGGATACATTTATTATAAATTTATAAACATACCCTTAGGAATTTTGAAAGTTCCATTTAGGACTTTTTTGGTTACCCTTTGGGACTTTTGTAAAGGCCCTTTCTCATAAAAATGTACCTTACAAGGTAGACCCTTTGGGAATTTTTTCCATGAAGTAAATCCTTTAGCCCTTTTCAACATGCCATTCATGACTTTATCTTAAGTATTGTTTTCCCTATGAGCCTATTCTTTGGGAATTTTTACCCTAGCCCAATTCCTTTGAACTTTGTGTTTAAAAAAAAAATTATGCAAAAGGCCCCTAACCCTTTGAATACTTTGAAAATGACCCTTCGACCCTTTTTAATGGCCACTTACCCTTTAGGACTTTTGTCCTGGGCATTTTTCCCTTTTGACAATCCCTTCAAGCTTTCTTTTGGACATTTTGTCTAAGATAATTGAGTCTTTGGGAGAATTGTTGTAGACATTTTATCTGAAACAATTTCCTTGATAAAATTCTTATGGACTTTGTGTCTTAGACATTTTTTTTAACACAATTACCCCAAAAAAATCCCAAAACAATCCTCCCATGATAATTTACCTAAAACCAATACCATACTACCAAATGGCACCCTTCCTTAGAGAACATTTTCATTATTTCTTTAGTTTAATTTGAGATTTTAGCCAAGGGTCCCAATCATATTTTTTTTAGGTCATCAATATTAATCATAGGACCTCTTTTACATATTATTAGCCAAGGTATAAAATAATATTTTAATAATAATAAGACCTTATGATAGAATATTCATGCAGGGTCTTTTATACATATTTGCCAAAGTATTTTTCTATGTCATTTTTATGTTTTTAGGAGTAGTGAATCATAAAGAAATGACACATGTCAAGATGATGAGATTAAATTTGACAGTCATGTAAACATCATTTTATGGTCATAAAGACATCACTTTATGGTCACATGAACATTAAATTTAACCTCAATAATATTTCAAACTCAAGAGAATAAATTTGACAATCATACAGATGTCATTTGATGATTGCAAGGACATCATTTGGTAATCATGTGAATGTCAAATTCAACTTTTGTGATGGATAATTTATAAAATTAAATTTGACAGTCATGTAGATGTCATTTTATGGTCACGAGGACATCAATTGATGATTACAAAAACTTTAAACATATCCTTGTAAATTACCCATTTGGATTCAAAATTGGACATAGTAGATTGATAGTTTAAGTTGATTTATATAGTTAATCCAGTGGTACAAGATTGATGGGGAATTTTCATAGGTGCTAGATTAAGTAGAGATTTGCTAAGTGGAATGCCTACATGATTGAATTAAAATTTAATAAGTCTAAGCCAATATCTTATAATGTGTGTCTTCTTGGTCCTATTTGATCGAATGACATGAGAGCGAGTTGAAATGTCAAAATATCCACTAAAGTGATAAGTGTCACTATCGCTAGAGCCTAGTAAGTAAATACAAATACCTAAAAGAAGAATCAAGGATCCAAATACATAAAGCTTAGAATCCCTAAGCAACTACCAAGTGGCACACACATGAAGTAGAATGAAATAGGGAATGATAAGTGTCAAATAGATAAAAGTTAATGAGTAAAAAATGATGAAATCTAATGAACCATAGTATAATTCCTAGGTAAACTTTTCAAAAGATCTTGGACTCAATCAGGTGTTGACACATGTCACATTTCAAAGCTAGTAGGGAATTAAGGGTAGAATACTTAGATCTTTGGATTGTATCTATCAATAGACATTGGGTCTCATAATTAATCTATAATATGAATGCACATGTTTTAATCTAATCAATGAATATAAAAGTGAAGATCCAAAATCTATAAAAAAACATGGATGAGCATGTAATGCATGGTTTAGATTAGTGATGGCTAAAAATCATGCCACTAGCTCTAATAAAATATTGGTAATGTGATTTTGGTCCTTCATGCATATATTAGAGTTTTATTTGAAGGTGGCTAATCTAAAGGATCAACAGGTTGTTCTCACAACTTATAAAAGGAGGCATGTGAAGTTTTGGTAATGGTGCATCTATTTATAGTCTATATATATTTGGATCTATAATTTAAAAAAAATTACCTATATCATTTTACACATGCATATATTGCATAGCTTTAGCAAAGGCTAATTTAAACTGATAACTGTAAGTAAAATCTTATATGGTTTTCGACCACTATTAGAACAAAGTGTTTTAACTATCACATGGAATGACCTTTCATGAATTTATAGGATGAGGTGAACCCTTACCCAAGTCTATTTAAAAAAATTAGATTTTTGTCAGATAATTTTGGAATATAGGAGTAGCATCAATTTTGATCATCAGCAAATGTGTTTGTGTATTTTCTTTCCAATTTTTGTGTAATTAGTATTTAATTTCTTTGGTTGTATGTTTCAATAATATTTAGTGTTCAAAAGCTACAAATAGATTCTTGATTATTTTGATTTATATATTGATATGTAGATGTGAAATAACTATTGAAAATAGGTAAATATATTAGTTAAGATAATCAAGTTTAAATTGATTCATAATTCTAATTATGCATGAGTGCTTTATTTGATGTAGTTTTTTTGTCTGTGTGCAATATCTACCTCAAATACTTCACTAGACTAAGCCATAATCTCTTTATTAAGGGTGTGTAATAGCTTCCCCAAATGGAGGAACCTTTATTTGAGGCTTGTGACTTTAATGCATCTTTATCTCCTTAGAATTCTTAGCCATGTTTGATTTTGTGTGTGTGTGTGTGTGTGTGTAATTACTATTAGCAACAAACATAGGTTCTGAGAGCACTTGTATTTTCAAAAAACATCCATGGAAGTAGTTCCTAAAAACCATATAATCTCTCTTTTTTACCTTACCCTTACCTCATTTTTTTAAGTTTGTTTTGAGATATATTCACTCTAGATTAGTACCTATCTACCCATCCAACTCATATACATATTCACTACCCTTATTAGAAACAACACCTCCATCTCAAAACCTTGTAAACAACTTGCATGCCCTACTTGATATTCCATCAATAGGTTAAAATAAACCACATACATAAAACTCATTCCCTATATTGAATTTTACCTCCATTAAGATCCTAAAATTTTAGAGGTTACCTTCTTAAGGTTATGGTGTGCATAAAACCCACATCAAAAATTAATCAGTGATAGGAGGGACAACACCCCTTATAGAAGTAATTATCGTTTGTGTAGATTTGCACTAGAGTAACCTATGATAGTGATCAGATCTAATTCCTAAGATGGTTTATTAGTCTCACCCTTGACAAATCATAGGAGACTTAGGATTGTGCCAACAATCCTAGTTCAAAAAAATTCTCTAATAGAGAACCCCTTACCCATAAGAAATCCTTTACCTATTAATCAACCAATGGCTCAACAACAACCCTATTTATTTGGATCCACTATTGTCATCCTAGGAGATGCGTATGATTTGCCTTGGAATCCCAAAAAGTACTTGCCATATTTTTTTCCTTCAAGAGAAAGGATAATAGAGGAACATATCAAATTAGTTAAAGATGATTTAAAACTAATGAATGTCATAGATGAGGATGTTGTATGCATATTATTTCCTTTTACTTTGATGGATTCCACTTATGATTGGTATTTAAATCTAATATAAAAATCCATCATTTGTTGGGATGAATGTCAAGCAACTTTTCTTATGCAATTTGGATAGGTCATCAATCCTAGTTTGGTATACCATTACTTCACCATCATGAAGAGGGAACCTAATGAGCCCATCCATGATTTCAATTTAAGATGGAAGAATATGTATAATTTTTTGACCCTAAGATATAAACCAAAGTTTTTATTAGCATTATAAATATAAAAGAGCACCTTAGACCCTATCACTAACATGTTCTTTATAAGAGTAATTGTGGATAACACTTTGGCATTATAATTTGAAGAGGATATCACCATAGATAGGCAACTAAATCCTCATATGACTATAGTGCCTAATGTTAACAATGTTTCTTCAACA
Source organism: Torreya grandis (assembly GCA_037957365.1). NCBI lineage: Eukaryota > Viridiplantae > Streptophyta > Pinopsida > Cupressales > Taxaceae > Torreya > Torreya grandis. The sequence continues at coordinate 821,433 of JARHVA010000935.1, read as the reverse complement.
CTAAATCTAGTTCCACATGCAAGGTATAATGCCTTAGAATTCAATCATAACCAATTATACACACTACCTCCATTGATGTAGACAACATAGTTAAATTTTGGCTACTTGAACAATCATGCGATTGGTAATGGTTATCAGTAGAACTAACAAGTGACTTTACTTCCCATTTCCATTTTACAAGGTATAGCTTCCACAAAGGTATAACTATATTCTATTCAGATGGTTTAGAATTTGAGAAATGATTTCTTGAATATGCAAAAGAAGATGGGCAATGAAAATAGACTAACTGGAAATCAAAATACTATATTCTAAAGATATAATAAACCATTCAATAAACCTAATTATCCTAAAAATATTATAAAAATAAACATAAAAAAGATTGCCCTTCCTAATTAGTGAAGAATCCACAATACTTATAAGCATGGTGAGCTCAACTACATTGAATTTTGCATATCTTTCTAAATATTTCAAATAGAGGTGGTTATACAAAATCAGATGTATAATACTCCTAAGCTTCATCCAAATCCTAGCTCTTCCAACACTACCATGTTCTTTTAAACTCAGGATTTTTCTTTTCTATGTGAGGATTACAATGAGTTAGAGGACAACATGGATGAAGTTCATGCTTTTCAATAATTCTAGAGAGGTGCTTACAATTTAAGGAATAAGAAGCCACTCATAACATTAATTCCTCCAAATACATTCCTCCTAATCTTAATATAGATAATAATCCACCCCCTCCTAAGGTGAATGATCAACAATAGATCAAGGAAGAACCAAGTAAAGGAAGATACAATATTATTGAAGATATGAATAAAATCAAGGCGAATATAACTCTTCATGAGTTAGCATAGATCACCAAACAAAAAGAAATACTCTATAAGTCTATTACTAGGAAGGAACCTATTGAAAAGGCAAAAACATCCATAGACAAATCAAAATCATATAACACCAACATCATTTACAAGAGCAATCCAAAAGATACACCCTTTTTTATGACTATCTGGGCATTTAGTAAGAACATTCATAATTATTTAGTTGATTTTGGAGCATCTACAACTATCATGCCTACATGGATATGTTAAAATATTAGTTTTATACCAAGGCCTTTAAATAATATAGTTTCACAACTAGATAAGATAGTGGTCTAAGTAGTAAGAGAATTGAATAATGTATGCATTTTGATAGAATCTAAGTCAAGAGTCCAAATGACCATTGATATTCTAGTGGTGGACATAATAGAAGGCTATTATCTACTACTAAGTAGGGATTGGTCCAAAACACTTAATGAATATCTCTTTACAAAATTTTATCATATATGGATATCATGGAAAGGAGTTATGAACCAAATTAAAATTGATAGAGAGTTGAGAATGAAGTATCCCATTATGGAGTATAATGTCAAAAATGAATAGGTAAATTATGAGTCTCCCAACCTTGGTATTTATACTTTTACTACTCAAAATCAAGTATAGAAGCTAGAACTTGAAGATTCTAATCAGATATGGACTCTACACTTTGATTGAAATAGATCCAAGCAAGGATTAGGTGTGGGAATCAAGCTAGCTGATTCATAGGGTAAAAAATTATTAGCAACATACAAGTTGCAATTTCCATGCACTAAAAACAAAGCTAAGTATGAGGCTTTAGTTCTGGGACTACAATTTACACACAAGAATAATGTCAAGAAAATATCAATATTAGGTAACTCAAAGCTGGTGGTCAATCAAGTCAAAAATAAATATCAATGTAAGATATTTTATTTGAAGATATATAAACATAGATCATGGGACTTGATCGAAAACTTTAAAGCTTTCAACATAGTTTCACTTCCTAGAGAGAAAATTAGACCACTAATTCATTAGCTACTATTTCTACTAATCTAGAGCCACTACAAAAATCTAAGGTAAAAAAGTTCTCAATTAAATTGGTACCATGTCCTTCCATTTTAGATAATGTAAAAAAAATTTAGGTCTTTGATGATGACCAATAGATTATTCAATTTTTAACCAATTAAATGGAATTAAAATCCCAAACCATCAATTATAAGGACATTAATCACCTCTATTAGGATGAATCAGATAAAGAGGGTGTTCTTCAGCTCAAAGAGAATCAAATTTGAGCTGGCTTGGTCTCCTTAGAGAGACCATTTGGCATAAACCCTTAGGAATAATAGTTAAATAGCCAAAAATAAATGAATCAAACTTTAGAAAGGAAAATCTAGGAGATGAGCAAAACTCATGTTATGTTAATATTAGTCTCATCTATACCCTAGAAGAGAGGTAGTGAGTGAAGTATTTAATCACTTGACATAAGGAATTCATTGCTTGGACATATGAAGATCTAAAGTTTTATGACCCTTAGGTCATCACTCACATGATTATCTTAAATGTAGATCATAAAATATTCAAACATAGGCAAAGACAAATCAATCCTATTCTAGAGCCTCTCATTTAGAGAAAAGTGAATAAGTTTTTAAAGGTAAAAATCATCTTCTCAGTTTGACATTCTACCTAGGTGGCTAATTTGGTCCTAGTAAGAAAGAAGAATAGTGAGATTAGATTATGTGTGGACTTAAAAAATCTAAACAAGGCTTATAAAAAAGACAATTATCCCCTACCTTCTTTGGATGAGGTGATACAAATAGTAAGTGGCTTTGAAAGGATGTTCTTCTTCGATGGATTTTTAGGCTACATTTAGGCACTAGTGCAATCTAAAGATAGAATAAAGATGGTGTTCACTACAAAGTGGGAAACTTATACATATAAGAGGATGCCATTCAGAATAATAAATGTAAGAGATACCTTTCAATGTGCCATGGATCATGCTTTTAAAGGATTGATAAGTAAATGCATAATCATCTACATGAATGATCTTGTGGTATTTTTAAAGAATAGGAAAGACTACATAAGTTACCTACAGTCCATATTTGAGAGATGAAAAAGGTTTGGTATTTCATTAGACCCAAAGAAGAACATATTTAGAGTGATTAAAGGTAAAATTTTATGGCACATCATCACCAAGTACAGGATCACCATTGATCTAAATAGAATTTAGATGATTTCAAAAATTTAGCCATAAAATAGTAAGAAGGAGCTCAAACAATTCTTTGGAAATATTAACTTCATAAGGAAGTTCATCTCATAATTTTTAGATATCATCAGACCCCTAAATTCCATGCTCAAGTAGGATGCCAAAATAAAGTGGAAAGTTGAAGCCCAAAAGTCCATCTAGGACATTAAAGACATAATATCATAAGATCTTGTGCTAATCAGTCTAGATTTTAATAAAGATTTCTACCTAGACTCATTTTATTTAGAGCATATGATTATTTTTGTTATCAAGTAGAAGAATGAAAAAATTGAGCATCCAATCATGTTTATGAACAAGAACCTAAAATTCATTACCATCATGCTTGATTCTTCTATCAATCTCACCCTATCATAGAATGATCTAGGAGAATAATAAGGAAAATGGATGGCCAAGCTACAAGAAATAGACATAGAGATCAAGCCTATAAAGATCATTTGAGGGAAAGGAATTATTCATCTTATGATTGAAATAGATTCATGCATCATAGTTGAATAGGTATGTAAAGCTCAAGTATCTAAAAAAGAATGGTATACTGATATAATAGAATATTCACTTACAGGAACTCATTCCACTGATCTCAATAGAGAGAAAAGATTTGAGGCTCAAATATGCTCATTACATGATTAAGAAGGGAATTATCAATATAAAAAATTATGAAGGTATTTATCACAAGTGTTTACCTACAGAGGAAGCTAAAAAAATCTTACATAACTTACATTAGGAGATAGGTAGTGGTCATCCTTTTGGGAATACCACAACCCATAAGATCTTAAGAATGGGCTACCACTAGCCAATAGTTTTCAAAGATGCTCACACTCATGTGAGAACATCCCATGAATA
>JARHVA010000935.1:805000-812500 GCA_037957365.1 Torreya grandis | reverse complement strand
CATAAATCAAAAAAGAAATACATGAACCCATTCATGAGTTTATGGAAAAGTTTAACAATTTGAGTAATAGGATTCTAGTAGTTGCTCAACCTAAACTTAAGAATTTGAAGTGCTTCTTCAATAATTCTTAATTTCAAAAAGTGAGTTTTCTATTGTGAAGAACATCCCTAGTTGATCTTGATGTTTCTTAAATTTTGGCCACTAAAATAGAAGATGATATTAAGTCTAGAGGGTAGCCTTCAATAAGTTCATACCCTATTAACACTACATATCCTATGGTTCAAAAGCTAGAAAATGAATTGTTAGCACTCAAGAATCAAATGTCTCAAGGTATGTCATTTTATCCATACAAATATGTCCCAAGGAGGACATACCAAAATGATCCTAATTATTCCAATAATGTTTTAAAATATCAAAATTAGAATAAACTTCCTACACCACAATCAAGTCTCACTTTAGAGGCACCACTAGATAATGTAGTAGTTAATTGATTGGAACCTAAAAATGATAATGTTCTAGAAGAAGATGTAACTCATTTTATTAGAGATGAAGGATATGTTGGTGACTTTGATATCAAGTTTTTGAACTTTGAAGAAGAAGAATTTGAACAAGAAGGAGACACACATGGTGAATCTTATACCATCTTCTCCCATTCTTAAAGTCAGCCAAATTAACCACAAAATATTGATAAAATAAAGTCCATGGATTAACTATGAAAGGAGGTTAAAATTTCCAAAAGAAATCTTTTTCCAGTTTAACCAAAGGATATGGTGGTAGACACACAAGTAATTACTCCTCATATTTCTACCTCTTCTCCTTCAATGTCTAGACCTAGTGCCCAAAATCTAAAACCAGAAAATGAAAATGTCTTATATTATTTGACTACCACATATTTATATTTTGATATCATTGATCATGCCAATAAGACTAAAATCCAAATGTCAAAGGTTGAGTACCTCCAATCAAATCTTGACTAATTTTAAGATTGGCAAAACATTTAAAAAGGAAAGGGATCAATTTTGATCAGACTTCAGCTAAGAGTGTACCAATTGAACCTAATCTAAGACCAAAGAAAAATTACTTGGTTGTAACTCTTGCATCTAACTCTATAAAAATAGAACCTTTTTATATTTCTCTACTTATCAATGGTTATAATCTTAATAATTGTGTTATTGATTTAGGTGCTTCTGATAATGTGATGCCTACTAATGTGGTTACTACCTTGGGCTTAAACTTGATAAAGACTTTTGGACATTGTTTCTCAATGGAAACCAAACAAGTACCTCTCATAGGCTAAATCAAGGATGCATAATTTTCATTTTTTGCTTTTCTAGAGAAAAAGATTAAAATTATAGTTCTAGTGGTTGATGTCCTAGCCTCATATGGAGTTATAACATGTAACTTTTATAAAGACGTTGATGGTGAGATTAAAATGAATAGGTTTGAGGATAAAATACATGTTAAAGGTGTTATGTAAAATCTTCATCTAGAGAATAAAGTGAAGTATACCATGAAAATTATTGAGGATCCAATAGCTTAGATTCTCTTTGAAATATCTAGAATAGGAACTTACTACTTGACCATAGATGAAGATGCCTTTTTGGAGAAGGCAAAAACATTTAGTGAGTCATACTTTGAGGGGAGTAATTCTACTCCTCAAGAATCAATCTCTGAGGTGAATGAGGAAAATAGTGAAGAAATTTTATAGCTGAAAGCAAATAAAATTCCCAAAGGATTGGTTTCTCTAGAAATATGTTTTGATAAACATGATCACTTTATCACATGACAACATCTAAAGATTTTCAATTAGTAAAGTTATAGATAAGTTTATACATTTTGTATATATTTGTATATTCTTTTTTATTTTATTTTTCATCTTGTCTATTGATTGAATCCATAACCCAATGGATAAAGGCATTTAGAGTTCTAGGTTTCTCTTTCTTTCAAGAATTTCAAAGAATGCCTGAAGGAAATTTCCCAATCAGAACCAGTTGTTATCCTTAAATTCAACAACCTCAATTCATGGGACAACCCATATGAAACTTCTCCATTTTATATCCCATTATCTTTAAGCATGAAAAATGAGTAAAATCTCTACCTCTTTACATTTTTTATTAATAAAGTTGATCTTTTGAAGGAATTTTGCATCCCATGTAGTTTGGACAATTTTCTACAAACTACACATTGTTTCTTTTTATGTTGTGTCAGAGAATTTTTCTAACCTTGCATATGTTTTGTGCAAAGTAAGTTTTTTTTTGAATTTACATATGTAATAAGAGAGAATTTTTTTGACATTTCATATGCAATGTGGGATAATTTTCTTGACTTTGCATATGTAATGTAGGAGAATTTTCCCAACTTTGCATATGCAATGTGGGAGAATTTTTCCAACTTTATATATGCAATGTAGGAGAATTTCCTAACTTTGAATATGTAATGAGGGATAATTTTCCTATCTTTTCATATGTAATGACATATAATTTTCTTGACTTTGCATATGTAATGAGGGATAATTTTCTTGACTTTACATATACAATGTGGGAGAATTTTCCCAACTTTGCATATGCAATATAGGATAATTTTTTTGAATTTGCCTATGCAATGTAGGATAATTTTATCATCTTTGCATATGTAATGAGGGAAACTTTTCCTGACTTTGCATATGTAATGTAGATGAATTCTCTTGATCTTTCATATGTAATGTAGGAGAATTTTCTCAACTTTGCATATTTAATGTAAGAGAATTTTCCTGACTTTGCATATGCAATGTGGGAGAATTTTTCCAACTTTGAATATGAAATGTGGGATAATTTTTCTAAATTTACATAAGCAATGTAGGAGAATTTTCCATACTTTACATGTACAAGGTCAGAACTTTTCTCTAACCCTACACCTGAGCCTATCACTTGTGGTAATTAATGACCATATTATATATATATATATATATATATATATATATATATATATATATATATATATATTACACTTTGTTTTTTTACCACTTGTGTTTATTTTCCTCACTATTTTTTTTTATCTCTTTTACACTCCTTCCCTCACCATTTTCAAGCTCATCAACACTTCCCCTATTTCCATTTTTACAATTTCCCTAGTTTGCACATGGATTTATCTTCCAAGCATTCATTTCAATTGCCAGATCAATGTTGGATAGTTCCCCTACCAAGAAGATAATGAGGTATAAATTTCAAGATGTGTTTCATATGTTCATGGTTGAATCAAATATGGACCAGATCAGAGATATAAAGATTGGCCATGTGGACATGGTTGAATTATTACAGAGGCCAAAATAGGAACATACACACTAGAATCCATTAACAGACTAGTTAAATTCCAAGTGAAAATAGATAAATTATAGAAGATCTTGGATAAAAGTAAGGACTTGCTAGTTAATCTAGTAGAATATAGCATAAGAGTTTTTTCCATCTCCAAAAGTACATCAGGGCAATATAAGAAAGAGGTTCAAGCCACCATGCAAAGATAAAAATCCTATTTAGAGAAGACTAAAAAGGAAGAAATTTTTGTGTCTAAGGACACTTAGTTTTTTTTTTAACTTTTCATATGTAATTTTTTTCAATGTAAATTACATGTAGGAAAAGTACATAGTCCTAAGTCAAATTGGACTTTATCTTTGAATAAGTCAAATATTTATGTTTTTCCTATTTTTTTTCTTAGCTCCTCTCTATAAATAGGAGGATGATCTTTGTATAAAACATCACTAATTTCTATAGAGGGGAAATGCTATTGAATTGAGAAACAATTTTGAATCTTTGTATTCATATTTTAAATCTTGAATTCCATTTAATATAAGAAAATCAAGTGATCTTCCAATCTTTGTGTTGAGATAAAATTGTGGTGTGTTGGATATGTTCTTATGTCTTTTCCATTACACTTTATTTTGGTATGAAATTTATATTAGATAGAAGGTGCCAGGAAGCTAATTTTGGAGTTTTTGAGTTACTCTTTAGTTATTAGGTTTATGATCACATTGAAAGTGAATTACTAAGGAGACTTTGGGCTGCCAGTTATTATTCTTTGATAATTTTAATCTTTATTGGAAATAAGGTGAATAATTTAGGTTGCACTTTATTCTATTTTTTTAAGTTTACTCTAATGGTATTATTCTTATTAATCTTTTAGATAACAAGTCTAAATATCATTTGTATTTGGTTCATCAAGTGATCTTAAATTTTCAAAGTATATCAAAAAGAATGGAAGGAAGTTTATGATTGAACATAAATTATTAAAAAAGAGAATTGGCTGATATGAAAACACCCATTATGATAAAATAATTGTAAATAAGTGTAAATAATTAAGTGTTATTTTAGTTAATAATAAAATGGATCCTCCCCTTTCATTGAGGAGAGATTTTAACTCATCATAGTATGGTTGAAATAACCATTTTACTACCATTATGTTGGTAATAAAATATTCACCCAATATTACTACTATAGATTATTCTATTAGATGGACCAAGGCCATATCCACAAAGAATTGTAGAGCACAAGATGTGATTTTCTTCTTGGAGGAACACATAACAACTATATTTGACATGCCTAATTCTCTAGTTTATGATAATGGACCAAATTTCATTATGGTAAAATTTACTAAGTGGGTACATGAAAACAAAATCATTATTAGGATAAATTCTAACCATTACCCTCAAAGAAATGTACTGGTAGAATCAATGAACAAAAATATGATTGATGCAATTAAGAAATCAAATGGAGAGAAGCCTAAGGACTAACATAATTATTTGATGTATGCTCTTTCGATAGACTAGAATAGACATAAACAAGCCCTTAAATATTCACCCTATATATTGGTATATGGATACAATATTTTATTCTCAATTATGTTGAAGCTACCCACTTATCAGTTCATGTAGGACTACATAGAGCTGAGTGATAAAGTAGAATCAAGATTGCTAGACATAATAAAAATGTAATATTCAAGGATTGAGGCCTTACAAACATTCAAAAAATACAAAGATGTGGTCAATAGGTGGTTTGATAAGAGAGTGAAAGTCAAAGCATTTAGGATTTCAGATCTAGTGCTAATTTGGGATAAAACACATGAGAAAAAATGACAACATGACAAGTTTATCCCATTATGGATTTGATCAAACTAGATTTTAGAGATCATGGGCAATAACATATTTCATCTAAAATACCTCTAAGGCAATGAGATTACATATCTAGTTAATGTACAATTATTGAACCACTACTTTAAGGCTATACCATTTCCTAATGTTAGTGAGTAATGAGGGGCAAATGAATATAGCTGTAGGATTAGATTAGATTTCCCACTTTCTTAAAATAGTTACCTACTATCAGATATTGTATTTGTTTCTTTCATAGACTAATTTCATACTTTCTAGACTTATATTTCTTGATTTTATTATTTTTATTTTGTAGATTAGCGTTCATGTTTTTTAGATTAGATTTTAGTGTTTTCTTGGTTTAGTTTTAGTGCTTTATTAGATTAGTTGTTCTTTGCTTTCTCTAATGATTATAATTGTGTTTACTCTAACTATAACCAAGTTAAAATCCAAACAAACTAATATTATAACTTGTAAACAAAGGGGAAATTAAAATCTTGACACTTTGGGACTAATTTATAGATTAGGTATATTTCTATTTTTTTGAGTCTTTAGAATGATGGTAGGTAACCATGGGTTATTCTGAATGGTGTCACAATTGAATAATTTTACCATGCATGTGGAAGTTTATTTTATATTACTTCATAAAAGTTTAATTTTTTATTTTTTTTATTAGCTCAAATACACTTATCACATTAAATAAGTATTGAAAATGATAATTCTAGGTATAGGTGTAGATGGCAGGGATGTTCTAGTAATGATTTGTTTTGTAATTATACCATCTCACTAGGGTTTTAACTCTTATATTTTCCAATTAAAAACAAAATAAAATAATAATAAATAACCAATGGATTCAAAAGATAAAAATAAAATCAAAAGGCTCACATGTTGAAATAAGGTCAATGTACCATACATCATGATCAAAAGAAAATAATTGAATGTGAAGAGAAGGATCCCAAGGTATCTCTGTCAAGGATATAGATGCTTGGTTAGTATCAAATCAATGCCTAAGCTACCTTTACTTTTTGAGATTTAATAAATACTATAATGAAACCTACAACCCCATCAAAGCCTTTGAAAAACTCATCATGTCAGGGGTTAAATAAACTACACATTTGACACACATAAATCTAATAAATTTAGAAGGCAAATATGTTGTGTGAATCTACTTAGGAGTCTCTTTCATGTTCTTGATTTAAGTATTCTTTGTGTCACACTTCATGATTGAATTTAGATTGCAAACTAGAGTTCTAGGTTTTTGAATACTCAAGATTATTCCCCATGTAAGTCACTATTTTTTGTTAAAAACATCCCTCTTCTTTCCATAAGAAATGGGAACCCAAATTTTTTAGTTTATTGTCTTGATTTTTAGCCCCCTCTTCTATATGTTTATGTAAATTTTAGGAAAAGATCACAATTTGGCCTATTATACTTTGGTAATATGGCACTGATATTATGTTTTCATAGACTTAATATTTTATTTTATCATCTTTATTACTTCAAGCTAATTATTGTGGGCTTATGTTTTCATGGGATAACCTTCTTTGAGAGTATTTTTTAGGATTTATGTTTTCAGGCTTTTCTCTTCAAATTTTTTATTTTGCATGAATTGGTCTTCAGTTTTATTGTGTCACACATTTTTTCTGATGGAATTCGCTCTTCACAACATTTTCCCCACAACTATTCTACTAAAATAATTTCCTTAATTCAGACCTATTCTTGTGAATAATCTTGTCAATACACTTTTTCCTAATAGAATTTCCCTTTGTCCCCTTTGAATATACCCTTTAGGACTTGTGTAAATTACCCTTCAACCTTTTTGAGATTACCCTTTAGCCTTTATGAAGTATACCCTTCATGACTTTTTCCATGGATAAATTCCCTATGAAATAGACCCTTCAAATTATTGAAAAATACCCTTCAAAATATTTAAATTTTCCTTTAGAACTTTTTAAATGCCCTTCAACCTTCTGAACCTACACTTCAAGATTTATGCAACATGTCCTTCAACATTTTTTTTACAGCCATTTCACCCAATAGTATTCCTTCAAACCTTTTCAAATTTCCCTTGAGCCCCTCCACACCTATCCTTTAGGACTTTTCTCTTGTACCTTTTCCTATTTGAACCTTTCCTTTGAACATTTCATCTGATACACTTTCCTTGAGCCAATTGAATTCCTTTAGACATTTTGTTTAAGAGAATTTAGTCTTTGAGATAATTGTTATGGACATTTTGTCTGAAAAAATTCCCCTAATGGAATTCCTTTAGGAATTTTAAACTGACCCTTTGCGTTTGACTTACCCTTCAGATGTTTTTTTAATGACACATTCCTTTGGAGTTTCTAAATGTACCCTTCAATCTTTTAAAAGTGCCCTTCGAGACA
>JARHVA010000935.1:747500-800000 GCA_037957365.1 Torreya grandis | reverse complement strand
GGGGTGTGGGCATGACAAGTTATTTGAGTATTCCTTAAGTTTCCTAGGCTTATGCAAAAGGAGAAGTAGATATAAGGGTCACTCTAGCCTATACACATTGGTGGGTGTAGGTATTCCATCTAAGTCTAATTATTTTAGTACATGCATGGGGATATGTTACCATGGACATTGAGGAGATGGAGGATTGGATATCAAGGACTAATGAAAACACATAGTAGGATAGCAATAGTGAGGGGTGTGATGATGATGATGATTATGGATTCAATAGAGGAGATGAAATGGGAGATGGAGATGGAAATGATGGGTATGATAGGTTATATTTAATGGTGTTTGATCCTATCATGATAAGGGTTATAGTAGCTTAGGTATATGTAGACCATGTAGGGCCTTCTATCACAACTATAATATGTAGAAATAAACATATACTAGAGGTAGAGATCATTGCTTAGATTATGGATATTGGAGGTTTACAACATCATGTAGCTAATTTGAATATCATCTTAAAATTATGGATGATGATGCGAATCAACTTCAATAAAATACCACTTATTTGAAGGCCAAGATAGGCATTATGGTATAGGTACAAGGCCATCTCACCATTAAGAGGGATTAGGCCATTAGTGGTAGAGATCAAGAATTAACCACTATTGATAGGCTTAGTTGAGATTGAGATGTAGCTCAAGGATTTGTGACACATGCAATATTTTCATAGATGGTTATGGAGTTCCTTTTGGCTAAGGATGAATCATCTTATTACTATTGAGCATATGATGGGACCATTCCCATGGACCAGTAAGTTACATCATTTGAGGACTGGGATGTATAAATGGAAGTTAGCAGATTTGGTTAGTCATACACTGAGACTCATGTTACAAGTACCTTAGGCCATCCCATATATCATCCATAACCACCACCACCAAGACCTTTAGGTGCATTAGGTTCACCTCTAGGCACAATTCCCATGGATATATAGAGCCAAAACATGATTGCTAGGTAAAACTGTAGTGACTTTAGATCCTATGGGACTATGTATAAATGGAAGGCATAAAAATGGTGGTCACCAAGATCATTGAGTAATGAAGCTAGTTTAAATTCATGTTCAAGTTCTTGAGACCCTACAATGAATGATGGTTATGCTAGGAGAAATGTTGACCCAAGTTTCTATGCTATAAAAGGGAACCTTGACATCATAAAGAAGGAATAGATAGCTTGGGAAACCTTCAGAGTCTCATCATATAAATAGAATTAATATTAACCTTAAAACATATCATAAGAGGCATGGTACTTAGATACAAACCTTACTTTTTAAAAATATAGATTTAGGACCATTTAACATTTGATTAACATAATATAAAAGAGATAATATCAAGGGTGTTTGCTTCAGTTACAGATTTTTTAACCATTATGCATGAAATTTATAGAAGAACATTTGATTAGGGGTACTAAATCCCTTATAAGAGATGGATATGAGTACCAATTTTTTTAATAATCCTTATTATACTCATTTTGATTATTTTATCAAAACATGAAATTACTAAAATATGTTGTATATTTGAAAGAACAATGGGCCCTCTTGTTAAGAATCTCCTATTAATTAACATATTTCTATGTGTGTACGCAAATGTTGATTGTTATTTTAAATTCTAAGTTGGATAGATGCACTAAGATTATGGTGTTACCATGCTAATGGGAGGACATGAATCTAAATGAAGTTGACTTGATATGCTTGAACTAATGTTTAGATTTTGATAAATTGAAGTAAAATCTATAAAAAGGCTTTAATGACCTCTCTTTTGAAATCATGAATTCTCTATATATGTTGATTTCATATTTTTAAATTATGAGAATGTTAAATAAATCATCTCTTTATTTTTAGAGCATTAGGACCATTATATGAACTAGGATATGTTAAAACTCTTGTATTGAGGTTATGTCTTAATCTATGTATAAATATAATATTACATTAATTTAACTAGTTGATTGATAATCTTGCATCTACTTCATGAAATAAGATAAATCTCTGAGGAACTAATCAAGGAAATTATGTCTCCATATAATTATTCTTTCATGAAAATATCATGTTATATTTGAATAGATTTAGGCTACTAATTACCTTGTTGTGTATAAATGAGCATAACTTGACTTATGATGTTGTTTATGGGTGAATAGATTTAGGTTGTTAATTAAATTTTGCATATATGATCATATATTAACTTATTGAGAGCCTAAAATATCTAATAATCATGCTAAATTACTATGAATTTATTTGTAATTAAAATGGAATGAATACATCTAGTTTTAGTAAATTTTCTCACAATGAAAACTTGTCAATTTTAATAGCTAGAACTAATAACTACCTCAAGAACTTGTAAATCACTATGTGTTAATAGTAATATGAAGTGGAAACCATGTAGGTGACCTTATCTTGAAATTATATCCCCACATCTCTCTTTCGATAAACATTATGTCTACACACACAAGTATAACCTGATTATAAGTGGAGTTATATCTAAATTATTACACTAAGGAAGGTAAGGATTGATTTAAATTTTGAACTACACCTTGGTAGGAGTTGAATACAAACTAATTATAAGTATGCCCTCTAAAGAGTCATAGGATACCAAATACTCTATTGTGTCATTTTTGTAGTGGTAGTGGTATAACACTCTCCTACATGTAATTATAAAAATTGATAGTATCATTTTGTAGTGGTAGTAGTCTAGCACCCTCCTACATGTTATTACTCATTATCAAATGATAATGAATTCAACATGATAAAGTGGTAATTAGATCCATATGAATTTTTTTTAGTAATGGCCAATGGAACATATCCCTTATGGCATGACATAATTTAATTATCTAGATATCTAGTGGATCACTAATACCCTATTACTTTATTCTTTCTCCCCTTGAATCTATCCATCAACCATGACCAGCACCACTAAGACCTTTAGGTCCATCAAGGCCACCTCCATCCACAAGTCCCATGGACACACATAGCTAGAGTTGAGCACAATGATCTTGGCATCTTAGTATTTTGACATAGTTTTGGCATATGAAATATGACATTTGTACTTATTTTAATGGCATATTGATGTATTTTAAGACACCATTTTAATATTTATGTATCCCCTATATATTAATATGTTTAAGATACATTGACATTTAGTTTTGGGTCCTTCAAGGTTGATGTACATGTATATGATATTGCTTTGATATATATACGATTCCATGCTAGTTAACTTATTTTACTTATCTCATTTTTATCATTGATTATCATTTCTTAACATTGATTATCATTATGGATGTCAAACATTGCTTATGTTTATGTTCATGTATTCTCTTTTCATTTATTGCTTGTCATGTTAATGAGATGTTGTTCTATCAATTATCATCTGATTTGTATGACTAATATGTATGTTTATTCAGATATGCATGTCTATATAAAACCCTAATAAATAGTCTTTACTCTTTGTTACTATTAATGTATTCAAGTGTGTGTTTGGGTAGTTGTTTGGTTTGATATATCATAGAAGTACTACCATTGCATTAATATATAGTCTCTTTATGCCTAGTTTTTGTTATAGCTTATGATATTATACATCATAGTTATGAACAATTAAAACAATAATATATATATATATATATATATATATATATATAATTCATGAAAAAAATAATTTAAATTTAAATATAAACAACCTAGGAATAATATATGAATAAGAAATCCCAAGTATAAATATAACAAATAAACCAAGTGTAAGACTAAATAAAAATATTCACAACCTAAATACATGATATGTATATAAACCAAGTGTAAGAATAAATACTAACATTCATAACCTAATTACATGATATGGATAATCAAGAATTAAGGGCAAATAAATTGTAATAATTCTACAACCTAGAAAAAAAGGCAAACAAACAAAAATGAAACAAACAAATAAAAATAAATAATCAAGTAAACAAAAAACTCAAAAAATAAGGTTGTACAAAAACATAGACTAGAAATAAAAATAAACAACAAAATAAAAACAAATAAAACTAATAAATACATAAAACCAATAAAATAAAAAAACTAGACAAACATAATAACAAACAAGGCTATAAATAAATAATAAGATGACAAGTGGACAAAAATAACCAAATAAACAAATAGATAAACACCAATAAACAAAACACTAAATAAAAAAATAAACAACTAACTAATAAACAACATTAAAAGAAACAAAAAACACAAAGAAATACAAACAAAACAAACTAAGATAGAAAAAATAAACAAACATATGTGTGTGTGTGTGTGTGTGTGTGTGTGTGTGTGTGTGTGTGTGTGTGTGTGTGTGTGTGTGTGTGTGTGTGTGTGTGTGTGTGTGTGTGTGTGTGTGTGTGTGTGTGTGTGTGTGTGTGTGTGTGTTTGTGTGTGTGTGTGTGTGTGTGTGTGTGTCTATAAATATATACATACATATATATATATATATACACACACAAAGACACACACACACACACACACACAGATATATATATATATATATATATATATATATATATATATATATGTATGTATGTACACACACACACACACACACACACACACACACACACACACACACATAACGAACAAACAAGGTTGCAACAAATAAAATATAAAAATCAAAACAAATAAAAAATTTGAAGTAAAGAATAGTGAAACAAACAAACTGTTCTAAGCACATAAAGGTAAACAAATAAAATAATCTAAATAATTGGAAATATATGAAAAATGGTTAATCATAATATCACCTAAATGACAACTTCACCATTTGATAAAATGGTGGCTTAAACCTTGAAGCCAAAAAAAGCTAGTTCATGGACATGACAAGAGGTTTTAAAGAGGGTCAATTAGGCTTAGTAAGGTAGGATTAGGCTTAGGTAGCTACATATAGTTAGGCTAACACTAAATTTTCTATGATTATAGGAGTGACTAACTATATTGACATATTAGGAGCAATGTTTGCATTGTCTCTGGACCCATTATATTTATACATATGGTATGGTTGGATTATTATAAGCACCAAATATTCATGATATGGCATAGATGCCAGTCATTCAATGTGACTGAGCATACTTGAGAATTTGGGATGAGCACTAGCATAGTGGGACTTCCACATTCCACTTGAATATTAGAGAGGTGACCATGACACCTGAGGATACCTAACATATCCTCAAGTTATTGATGCATGGATAGAGATTGTTTTAGATACCACCATTACAATAATAGGTTGTTCGTGATGATTTGGCTAGTTACTAAAGTATTTCTATGTTTTAGGGGAAGGCTATTATAGACCTTATTGAGATATATATAAAATTTATCCCAATGATTTACTTGTTAGAGATCCATCACCACTAGATCATATTTTTATGGAGGCAATTATGCTACTGGTCATTATCATCAACATCATACTTCCTAAAAGGACCAGATGTTACTTTCATATGGGCCTTGGAGGTGTAGTAAAAAGTATGCTTGATGATTCTACATGCTTTAATTTGGGTCTAGCTATCCTGGCACAACTTTACATGGATCTTCATATGATAACATATCATGGTGGATTCAACATTGTCACTCCTACTCTTCTAATGGTTTAGGAATAGGAGAACATTTTTATTAATCAAATAATAGGGTTATATTGATTATGAGACCTAGAGTATCCATTAGTTTATGGATGGGCTTAGACATCAGTAGGTAGGCACAAACATAGAGGGATATTCCATTCTATCTTAGAATTTTTAATGAACTTACACCATAATTTTTCATTTGGAGGCCTTAATTTGCATACTAGATATAATTATTTTAGGATGGATGATACATGACTTACATGACTACTAGATGTTTTTTTTACTAGGAGACATTCCCACATTTTTAAGGAGCACCACCCTAATCATGTCCTCTGATATTTTAGGTTCACATAGGATGTCCTTGACGGGTTGAGACTGTTTGCCCACATGATATAGGATATTAGTCAAGACACTCTTATTATCCATAGGGGTGTGTCCATGATGAGTTATTTGATTATTCCTCAAGTTTCCTAGGGTTGTGAAAGAGGAACATATATTAATGGGTCACTCTAGCCTATATATATATATATATATATATATATATATTAGTGGGTACATGTATGACCTTTGAGGGTGATAGTTTAGTTATAGGTAGTGGTATTGGTTCCCATTAACATTGAGGAGATGTAGGATGGGACATCAAGTGATAATGATAACACCTATTAGGATAGTGATTGTGAAGGGGGTAATGATGATGTTGTATACGATGGAGGAGATCGAGGGGGAGATGGATATGGAGATGATAGATTATATTTGATGGTGATTAATCCTATTATGAAAGGGGTTATAATGGCTTGAGTAGATTCAAGATAGGTAGGGACTTTTGGAATGACTATAATAGGTAGAGATATAGACATGCTAGAGGCAAATATCATCACTTAAATAAGGGAGATTGTAGGTTTATAAAATTAGGTAGCCAATTTTTATATCATCTTGGATATGAGGGATGATGATGTGACTCAACTATAGTCAAAGATCACATGAATGAAGGATGAGATAGATAAGATGATACAAGTACAAGGATATCTCACCACTGAGAGGGACCAAGATATTAGTGATAGAGATTAGGTACTGGCCATTGTTTATAAGCTCAAGTGAGATTGAGATGCAACTCAAAGAAGCATGATACATGCCATGTTTTTATAAATGTTTATGGAGTTCCTTTGGGATAAGGATGAGGCATATTATTACCAATGATCCTATGAAATGAACATGCCCAAGGACCAATAGGTTAAATCATTTGAGGTCTAGGATACATAGAGGAAAGTTAGTAGATATGGTTAGTCATGCACTAAGACTCATGTTATAGGTGACTCAGGTTAGTCTATCTATCAACCATGACCACCACCATTAGGACCCATAGGGCCATCAGGTCCACCTTTTGGCATAGAACCAATGGATAGTGTTGACCAAATTTCACCCTAGGTAAAATGAGGTTAACCCCTACATATTCAAACTTTTGATATGGTTATTATAGGCTTAAAATGTTCATCATGGTCTTAAATGAGGTCATATAATATGTTTTATCTTTGTAATATTTTTACACTTGCCCTAATAATCTTTTGGTTATTCTAAGTGAAATGTATAATTATCCACAAAAGGACAAAGGTGTCAAGAAGTAATCTAACATAAAATATGTCAAGGAATATCGTAGAATAGTTTCAAATTGAAATTTTTTAGGTTCAACAATAAGAAAGAGGGAGATCAATTATAAAAATGGTAGTTTTTTTTAGTTGTACATACTATATAACTCATATGGCATGTGTGAAGTATTTAAGAAGGTATATTTAAATCCCCACAAGTCCTTTCTAGGTTCAAATATCTTTAAAAGATCCAAAAGTGGAAAAAATTAGTTTCTCTCTCCTATTGCTCTATTAGATAGGTCAAGAAGGTAAAAGAGTTTTCTATTGGTATGGATAGGAGAAGAAGAGTTGGAGTGAGTGCACTTGGGGATGCTAGTAGTATTTATGGCCTTCCATTTCATGTTCATAGTTTCAAGTTTGATGGCCTTTACTATATAATAAATCACTAATATTTTTAGTACCTATAAGTTGCCTACACATTCCTAATGGCTTGGTTTACTCATCTATTTACATTGGTCTATGTGAACTAAGCATTATATGTGGACTTGTAGAGAATGTTCACTCATTACATGTGGATTTCAACCCTTGTGGCATGTGTGGACTTTAAATAACAAGAAGGATAATTCTCTTTGTTTTATAAGTCACACCATTAAGGCCTATAGAATAGTGTTTTGGTAATTACAATGCTCATATTTTTATGAATGGCTCTAGGTAAAGAGTAAAACATTAGTTTTCAACCCCTCAAAACATGGAAATTAGTTTATCCATAGAGGGTTTACATTGAAAACATCTCCAAGGTTCCTCAAAGACAAGGAAGTGTAGATAAGCTAAAGACCTAATGAGATCACAAGAATGTGACTGTGTAGATAATGGACGTAAAGTGAGAGGATGTCTTGAGAGTAGTTTAAAGTTGATAATGCATAGTAATGGTCATATTTTGATATAATATTGACATTGTAAGACATCGTGAAATAGTATAAATAAAGTATAATCTAAGACCGTACATAGTTAGACACCTCTATTTTATTAGATTAGGATAAATTTAAAAATTGGATGATTTACCTTAGTTTCTCTAAAATAGGATTATACCTCACAAAGTGGAATTTCATGGTGACTATTTATGAGGTCTAGGTAAGTCTAATGATTTCATGCTAGAAACCTAGGCCTAGAGGTAGAATATTGACATAAAATGATGTTTCTTGTGAAGAGAAGATAATGGTGAGTAATCTTAAAGCTAGGTAAAGTTTCTACTGATGATATTCAATGAACTATAGTACCATTGAATCCAAATGAATAGTGTAACTTACAATTAAATCCTAGTGCATTGATTATAAAGATAAGAGCATGATCTCAAGGTAGAGATGGATACATTCTAGTGTTATATGTCCTTAGTGAACTTAATAAGAATAAAAAATTGAATTATAGTGCTTAGTTATATACCATCACCTATATTAAGCTCCTATATTCCCTAATAAGCACCTATAATCTCACTAAGGAAATAAACTTGTCTAAACTAAACGAAGAATGCAAGTTTGGTTGGTGGGTAGGAATATAAGTTGAATATGATCACATATAAATCACTCTCAAAGTGATAATAAAAAAAATACATGTTATTTTTATAGATAAATGAAATATAATATAGGTTGAGTAGACTAGGCATGAACCTCATATTTAGTCAACAACAATCTTCTACTCAGTCCTGATAGGCCTAGAAGCTAGTTTTGAGGATTTGATATGTTGAAGCCTCTTGAAGTATGATCAAGATTTAAAAATTTATTAAAAGTGTTATCATGACCTAAAATTGACCTCCATGATATAATATATATCATACTAATAGGAGAAGTTCCCTCTATTTTGTTTTAGACTAGAGGTACTCCATGAGCAACATAACCTATAAACATAATATATAGATAGTAAAAGGGATGAGTCATAGAGTATTTAGTGATGATGGGATTATATATAAGGTTTAATTGGATTTTTTAAAGTTTATATGACGTAATAAATCCATTATAAACACTCAAAATTTACCAAATGCTCAAAAACATAGTCTATGCCTATTAGGCCTAGAACTAGGCATAAATCCTCATGTTTCTTGATGACACCCATATGACCATATGATAATTTAAATCCATGTGATAATTTTTAGGGGAGATTAAAGGGTTGATTATATCCATCATTTTGTAGAGAGGAACTAAAAATTTGTCATTTTGGCCTAATTCTCTCTCATGGGTGTCTAGAATGCAAGTAACTAATTGAAAAGCCAATTTATTTTTCTCATATATGTATAGACAATCTACATGTTATCTCAAGAAATTAGGGATAATTTAGTGAGGTATTTAACTAAAACTTAGTGTAATTAGTTTGATGGTCAAGGGCTTAACCTTTATGAATCATTGTTAACAACTTGAATGACCTAAAACCCTTCGAAAAACCTCTCAAGAACATGATGAAGAATATATGAAAAAAATACATCCAAGATGGATAGATTCAACTAGAAGATGATTTGGATAAATTTGAAAATCTCTTAGGATCCTTGGCACTATTTTTTTTTTACTATCACTTTTACAGATAGGTCTAATTCTATGTTTTTTATAGGATTTGAGGTGTTTTGAAGGTACAAAAGGGAATAGATGAAGAGTGTCATTCAAATCCTCATTTAATCAATGTTAAATTCAGGTCTTATCAACTAGGGCTGGTGTCTAAAGCTATCTAAAATAAGGTATAGGATGGTATATCTATAAGTCTACTTGTGGGGGTGTTTGATGGTCCTATTCCAACTTTGACTAATGAAAGAAATGTGTCTTAAACTACTTGATTCACTCTTTTGATGAAAAGGAAAAGATGTAACTATTTAATCAAATTAATCCAATCTTTTTATTTAAATTAAAATAACACTCCTATTGTTTCTTGTGTGGAAATGGAGATGTTTAACTTAAAAAAGGAAATTTGCTTCACATGTTTGTTGTAAAAGAAAACACACTTTGCTTAGAAAGGAAATGACTTTGGAATAAGGAAATGCCTTTTAAACTATGATTTTTTTTTATTTTTTATGAATGAATTCAAATATTATCAATATTTTTATTATTTATAAAATGAGTTAGTATAATATAACATAATTATTATACACAAATCTTGGTTCCAAGGAGAGTGGGCCCTTGTTCCTCTCAAACTTGGGAACAAAGATTAATCAATGCTAGAAACTGAAGTGATAATTCATACAGCTAAAATAATTAAGATATGTCTAAAATATATAATATGATTGTACGCATTTTTCATTTATTTATTTTTTCAATAAAAAAAGTCTTAAATTTTATGCTAATACAATCAACTCAAAATAGGATGCAAAGAGATACGATTCCTTGGTCGATCCACTCATCCAAAGATAAGAGATTGGATTTCCAAGAGATCCAATTATTGTGATGAAATAGATATACTATCTTATAATAGTCCTAAGATCTAAATATATACAAATTTATCAAAAGCAAATCCTACAAAATAGTAGGCAAGCATTTTCCTCATTTGACACTAGCTAGAATGATTCTCTCTCATCTTATTTGGCTACCAACTTCCCCATTTATAGCTTTGTCTTTATAGAATCCATAGAATTGACCTTTCATAGTTAGTAGGAATGAGCCTATAGAGTCTATATAAATAAACCTATAGATTTCATAGAGATAAACCTATGGAGTCCATAGAAACGGACCTGTAAAGTCTGTAGATTCATTCTATGTGAGTTTGTAGTTCTGCTAGATGGAGATCAAAATTGAACTTCACTATACATCACCTATGTCTTCTTCCTAAGCATTATTCACAATAAAAATCACTAAAACATGCTATTTATTACACATTAATGACAAAGTAAAGGTTTAGTCTTTGGTTTAATATAAGAAAGACAAATATCTAATTTCTATGTAATAGCTATCTAACAATCTATGATTTGCATAAGATAATATCCTTAGAGAGATGAATAAAGGGAAATAATACGTCATAATGAACCATATTATGAGCTCATCATCTCCCCCAGGGTTTACCTTTTGCAAGTCCCATTACAAAAATTCATTTGCATTTGTATATCTTGCATCTACTTTCCAAACTCTGACTCAAATCATAGTCATCAAATTCATTTATTATATGCTTGTCTAAATTGATTATAAACCCCTGATGTTCTTGAATCATTTTTTTCCATGTATTGAATTGCTCCTATGATTGTGGAGCCCAACTCTACCATCCTAGAATAGGTATGATCAACAATGGGGGTTTATATCTCATGCTAATCCATTTCTTTTCTCAATTGGAGACATGACCTCTCATCTTCTAAGAGGCACTGAAAGTTGGTCCCACCTTTTCACACTTGTAGTCACCACTAAATCAAAACTCTATCTTGAAAACAAGTCAAAAGAAACAACACAATCATATAAATCTTATAAATAATGAGTTTTAACTTCATCACATAAACAAGCACAGTTCAAATTCTTTATGATCAATCTGGGGATAGGAAAGGTTGGTCTAATACACAATCCTATAGTCTTGGATGATTTATATACTCCCCAGATCTACTTTTCCATGCTAGTTGATTTTTGAATGTAGAATACAATGCCCTCAGTTGAAGTTTTCCTAAATTAATTTTTATCAAGAACTTATTGTGCTCATGGTCTCCTATGATCAAATCATGTAAATAAAACTCACAAAGAAAATCCTATTGATCAGGTTTAGCATTATAAAAAAATTCCAAAAATGTTTTTGGCTATAAAATCTTGTAAGGAAGATGACAAGAGATCCTCAAAAGCTGCCATCTATAAAATTATTTAAAGAAAAACAAACTATATGCAAGAGAAGGATTCATACATACTAAAAGATATTCTCCTAATCTGCATGCATCTTGTAAATTTTCTTCTAAATCTTGGACCTTAGCTTCTAATTCTTTCTTTTCATTTTCTAATATTTTATTTGAAGAAGTTGCAATTTTGTTTTTCTAGTTGAGTATGAAATATTCTTATTCAATTTCATTTAGCATTTTCAAGGTAGGAATACCTGTACAACTTGTTTGACAACATCGGTGAATAAATACCTTGGGAGGAGAAGGTGAAACATTAGAAGGTGCTTTGGAAGAGTTTACCAAACTTTGCAATCTCGTATTTTCTTTCTTCATATTTTCTACATATATCCAGAGGTCTATTTTTTCACTTTCATTTTTCTTTATTATTTCTTCTAATCTATGAACTTCTACTACATGATTGGAAGATGTTGTGTCCAAGTTTTTCACCAACAATGAGTTGAGATGATCCTTATTCTATAATTGAATGATCAATTCAATAATGTTAATTGTTTATTGTTGCTCTAGAGCTTGAACTTGAGAAAGCTTCAATGGTTAACTACATAATAGGATCATTTAGATTAGATGATTCTCCTTTCTCATTTGTGCATACAATTTTTCCTTTATTCATTATAATTTCAATTGAAACACGTGGTTGTCCCACCATACTTGATTCCTCTACTGTGATTGGCTCTTCTCCTAGAATTGGATCCCCTAGTATGATTGGAGAGTTCCTTTCGAAAGGATTTTATTCAACATCTATAGTTTCAGGGATACTTTGATGTATGGGGGAATGAGATACATTTTTAAGACTACCCAGAATGACTGTAGCCTCTTATTCATCTTCATCTATCAGAATTAACCTTCTCTTTGTTTTGGTCACTCTCTGAGCTGTACTTAGTTATTTTTTATTTTTAACCATCAAAACCTCGGTCTTCTCAAGTTATGTAGCAACCTTTCATTTCAATTTTCTTCTTCCTAACAAGGTAATTGGTTGCACTACATATTCTTGAGGTTCTTGTGGTGACCTTAAAACTACAGGGATTTGACACCTTGTGATTCTTCTTGAAGAAGAAGAAGGGATTTATGTTTAGACTATAGTCTATGATTTCTTTTTTGGAGTTATTTTCTCAACTAATGCAGTAGGTGGAGATGAATTTTCCTATGGTAAATTTGAGGTTTCTTATGTAGGTAGATTTGGAATTTGTTGTGTTACACTATTCTTAAATTCCTCCCAGACCTCTTATCCTTTTTTAAGGAAGTGATGTTGGATAATTAGGTGAATAAGGCCATGGTGCCTAAGAGCAACATTAGGAGTTGTAATCACAATTTCAAGGGCACCATATAAGAAGAATGGGAGGTTAATCTTGTAATGAGGGTTTTGTCTCCCACAGTTAAGGTGTATTAATATTTTCATGGCTTCTCATCTTAAAAGACTTTTTTTCCCCTCACAAATGATATACTTGATTACCTAATTGGCTACATATTCCCAAGGTTTAGGAAGTGAATTTCTACTAATCCCACTTGATTTTCCCTTGGAATTTATTAGACATGAAGTCATTAAATTGAATAATTAAATCTCTAAATGGAATTATTCCTAGCACTCTCATTCCCTCTTCTAAAACTTGTATGATTTGAGTTGAAATAGTAATAACAATGCCTTTAACAACTGAAAACTCAAGGGTGAGATTAGTGATGAATTATCTTACCATTATTTCATGGAAACCATATAACTTTTCAATGAAATGTAGCCAACCATTTGCTCTAAACACTACCATAGAATTTTTGTCTTTATGAAGCTTTACTACATTTTTCAGCTCTAATGTCATTTTTTATCCCATTTCTAGTCAGATTTATAAACAACTCTATTGCTTTAACTCAGATTAGGGTTTAGACCAACTTCTATTGAAATCTATAGGAAACAATCAATAAGGATATGTAGAACTGAAATTTTTGTGTGAAACTCCATAGCTTCATGAGTCTATAGTTTGATATGATTACTTTATACAATTCAACACATCAAATTTCTATAGAGTATACTAGCCATTTTGTCAAATTATTACAAATTAGATGAAATGACGATGTGGCACTTTGATGGTGACAACTATTTAGTTTTCAATTTATATCCCCTTTATGATGTCCCATCATTATAATTATTTATGACATAATTGATTGTACCAAAGCTGCATAGGTCATCATGATGTAGACATACATCTTTGCCATCTTGTTTACATGCTTATCCATGATGGTATGTGTCATGTCATTCCATTTTGGAAGGCTCAATTTTGGGTCATCTCTGTAGAATAAATATTAATTAAATCAAAGATAATTAGTTAATTAAACATAAATAAATAGAATATATGTCTCACTTACTTTAGACCTTAGATTTATCCTTTGCTCACCATTTGTCTTGCAAAAATTAGTTTGCATGGATTAGTCAACAGGTGTTGAAAGAAAAAAAATTATTGCATGGAGAAGACCAATCATAGTGACATGATGATATTCTCTTTTTTCTTATATAATTTTTTTCCCTTTGGCCATCCATTGTTGATTTTCTAGCCAAAGCCCTTTTTACAATGCATAACCATCCAACAAGTTAGTTTTCTGGGCATGCATTATCAATAGTGTCCTTGGAAGGATTTTTACTGTGTGTGTGTGTGTGTGTGTGTGTGTGTGTGTGTGTGTGTGTGTGTGTGTGTGTGTGTGTGCAGGATCATTAATGATTATGATCTTTGGAAGAAGTAGAGTCCTTCAAAATAGCTATGTGATTTTAAATACTTTCCCTAAAAAAAGTAAAGTCCTCCAAAAAGGCTACTTGATCTATTACCTTTTGAACAAATTCTTCTTTATTGAGAGGTTTTTGATAAAGCTTTAATTTATGCCCATTGACTAACAGAGCTCTTCTATTGTCATCAATAGGTATTAGCTTAATAGAATCATTTCTAACAATCTCCTTAATTTGATAAGGTCTCAACCACATCATATTTCATTTTCCTTTAAACTATTGAAATTTAGAATCAAATAATAGTTCCCAATCTCCTTTTTGAAACTTTTGTTGCTTAATCTATGAATCATGCCAAACTTTTCTTGGAGGTTGTATCAATTTAGTTATTTTTAATGCTTCCATCCTCATCTCATGAAGTTTATTAAGCTATAAGAGTCTTTATTTCTATATTTCTTCTAATTCAATCCCTAGTTTTACAACTATTTTCAAAGTTTGTAATTCAAATTCAATAGGGAATAAGCGCTTCTTACAGTAAACCAATTCATAAGGTGAAAATACAATTATTGTTTTCCAAGTAGTATTATAGGCCCAAATAGATTCTAGTACATTATCTACCCAATCCTTTCTACTATAATTAATAACCTTGGTTAAAATGGTTTCCAGTTCTCTATTGGTGACTTTAACTTGACCATTAGCTTGTGGATAGTATAAAGATGTTTTTATATGTTGAGTTTGATATACTTGCATGAAGTAATTTATCATATTTGACATGAACTACAGTCCTTGATTTGAGACTATCTCCCTTGGAGCACCAAATATTTGCATGATTTTGAAATATATGAAATCAGCTACCATCTCTTCTCTTACATGAGTTAATACATCCACTTCTACCCACTTGGTCACATATTCTATACATACTAGGAGATATTATTTTCCTTTGGAAGGAGGATCCATAGGACCTATAAAATCAATTCCCCATTTCTTAAATAGTTCTAAAACCAATTAAGGATGTGGGTACAAAGGCATTTCTATTGAAAGAGTAGGTTGTCCAATTCTCTGACAAGCATCACAGTGTTTGACATATCCTTTTACTTGCTGATGAAGGTGATGCCTATAGTATCCTACTCCTAAGATTTTGTGTATGGTTTTTTAAGCTAAGTAATGACCTCCTCCTAGTTCATCATGACAAGATATAATGATATCATAAGCTTTAACATTTATCACACACCTATGAAACACATGGTTAGGTCCAAGTTTGAATAGCCTTCCGTTAATCCATTTAAAATAACTTTCTTTCATTAAACATTTATTTTCTTTTTGTGAAAATTATAGAGGAAACTTCCTTATGGTGAGGTAATTGGTTATATCAGCAAACCATGGAGATTTTGATGAAATAGAAAATAGTTGTTCATCTAGAAAGTCATCTTCCACTGGTTCTTCCTCACCTATAGTGTTCATTCTTGATAAGAAATCAGAAACCACATTAGACTTCCCTGATTTATCTATAATAGTAACATCAAATTCTTGTAAGAGAAAAAACCATCTAATAATCCTACCTCCCATAATTGGTGTATTCATAAGATATCTAATAGCTAAATGGTTTGTATAGACAAATACCTTGTAGCCTATTATGTAGTGTCTAAATTTGTTAATTGCATGACTATAGCTAGGAATTCCCTCTCAATTATGGTGTAGTTTTTTTTAGTACATATCATGTTTTTGATAATATAATATATGGCATACATTTTATCCTCTTCATCCTTTTTTTCAAGGACTACTCCTATTTTTATATTGGAAGCATCTGTGTATATATGGAATGGCTGAGTCTAATCTGGTCCTCTCAAATATTAGAGTAGTAATGAGTTTAGCTTTGATGATCTTAAAGGCCTATTAGCAACTATCACTCCATTTGAATGTACTATCTTTTGTAAGCAAGGCAAACATAGGGGTAGATATTTGGCTAAAATTATCTATGAAGTGTCTATAGTAACCAACATGTCCCAAAAAACTCTTAATTTTAGTTTGTGTTTGTGGGTTGGGTAAGTTAGAGATTATTTCAACCTTCTTTAGATCTACTTGAATGCCTTTTGAAAAAATATGGTGTCTTAGCACTATTCCATCATCCATCATCAACAAATAGTTATCATGGCTCAAATATAATTGATGTTCTTCACATCTGATCAATACTCTTTCCAAGTTGGTAAGAGCCTCTTCATAAGTTCCACCATGAATGGTGAAATCATCCATATATACTTCAACATAATCATTTTTAAGGTCAGAGAATATTGTTAGAACTACTCTTTGGAAGGTTGCTAGAGCATTACATAGTCCAAATGGGATTACTCAATAAGAAAAAGTTACCCAAGGGTAGGTAAATGTGGTTTTATCTTAATCTTCAACTACCACCATTATCTAGTTATACCCACTAAACCCATCTAGGAAAGAAAAATATCTTTTCCCTGCCAAGTTGTCAATAACTTGATTAATGAAAGGTAGAGGAAAATAATCTCTTAGTGTTACTTTGTTCAGTTCTCTATAATCTACACATGCCCTTAATTTTCCATTTTTCTTGGGCATAATTACCAGGGGTGAAACCCACTGGCTATCTGAGATGGGGTAAATAAACCCAACTTCTAGCAATTTTTGGATCTCTATTTTGACTATCTCCTTTAATGATGGGTTTATTATTCTTTGTGGTTTTCTAACTAGTTTGACAGATTCTATGTAAATTTGATGAGTTCATATGCTAGGGTGAATTCCCTTCATGTTGATATAATCCCAAGCAAAATCCTTGGTATGTCTTTCTAGTACTTCAAAGAGTTGATCTTCCTCTTCATTTGTTATGCAACTATTGATGTTCAAAATCTTTCCAACTAATATCATATTGGTTTTATGCCTAGGTAATTGGATTCTATTTACTTGAATTCACTAATTAATGAGTTTAAAGGACATGGATGAGGAAGTAGCTTATGAAACATGCTTACCTTATCAACAAACTCTTTTGCAGGAGGAATCAATCTTGCTAAAGAACAATAGAATGCATCTAAGAAATGTGTTTGTTATTGTTATATCAATTTACACACACTTTATTGAATCAATCCATGATCATATGGTGAGGAAACAATAGAAGAATTAAAAGTAGACGTTTCATAATATTCTATTTGACCCAAGAATCCTAAACTAAGATAGTCCATAGTTTCTAGACTAGTAGAGTCCATAGATTTTGGACTGCTAGAGTCTATAGCTTTCGGATTGGTAAAGTCCATTGATTATAGGTATATGTCTCCATTCAATTCTTCCAATTTTTTTTTAACTTTGATCATAGCTAAGGAGGAAATGTTGTTTAATGTGTTGTCTGATCGATCCACCCAAAGTTCTTGTATGTAATTTGTTGATGGTTTTGCAAGAGGATACAAAGAGATGCATTTGGATTTTAACCCATTAGAAATGGTCATGTCTCCTAACCTGTAATCAATTAATGCTGCTACAATAACCAACCATGGTCTACCTAAGATTATGGGATATCCTAGATTCTTTGTTTTAGGTTGCAAGACCATAAAGTCTATTAAATATTCCTAAGACTCTATTATTACTTCAACATTTTCTATAGTCCCTTCTAGTTTAGTTACAAATTGGTCCACCATTTAAAGAATGGTAGTTGTGGGTTGCATTCTCATAATAGATAATGTATGGAGAGTATCAATTTTCATAACATTAATTACTACTCCCAAATCTACCAAGATGTTAGGAATTTCTTTAGCTCTAATTGTGACTGTGATCACTGGGCTTCCTAGATCTGCATATTTTGGAACTAATAGTTTTTATACTAATAAATCAACAAATTTTCCATTAACATGAATGGTTCTTGGATATTTTTCTTTCCTTACAAGTGTCTTGATATAAAGGTTTTTGATGATCTTGTTCAATTCAGGTATATCCCTAATAGCTTGTAGTAGAGGTACCTCAATATTGATCTTTTGTAACTCATGGACCAAGTTTTATTCTAGTTTAATATCAATTTCTTTTAATATTTTAGGAAAAGGAACTACTAGTGTAGTAGTGTTTTCTTTATTTTCTTCAGGGATCATTTTGATTTCAGCTTCTCTAGTGTTTAATTGAGATGATTCTATTTTTTCTTTTTCATCAGGTATCTCAGAAATGAGAATTACAGGTTTTTGTATAGTTTTTTCTGATCTTAAATGTATATATGAACAATCAATAGCTCCAACATTCATTATCTCTTCTTTTTCATTAACATAAATAGGTGTTGGTTGTTTATTTTTTGGATTTGTTATTGGTTGCGTAGGCATTGAGGGTTGATTGATTATTTCTTGTTGCTAAATAACTAGGGGTGGGATTATAGTTTATTTTTGAAGTGGTCTTCTTATTTGGGTGAATTATTATTGTGGGTTCCATTAAGGATTCCATTATTGATATTGTTGTGGCATCCATTGCTAATGTGGTACCCATTGTTGTTGTGGCTATGGTTGTGGCACCGTCCATGGGGGTGTTGACATCTAATATTGTCTTGCCCATGGATTTTGGATTGATGGAATTTGGGGTTGATTCTAAAAAGGTGAAGGAACTGAAACATTGCATGGTGCCATCCATAGATTAACTAGGTTTCTTGCATTAAACTATCCTTGAGCCCAGTTTTGTGGGGAAAAGTTTTGTCTCTAGATATAATTTACTTCTTCAGTGGACTAGACTTGTGTTTTCATTTGATTTTTTAAAATAGGTAGAAGGGTGCAATGTTTGGTATCATGATTTGTTGTATCACAGATCCCACATGATAAAACATTGGTTTTATCTAGGGCTAGTTTTTAAGGGCATGTTTCTATCTACACTTAGGACAGTAGATTGCTAAGGGTTTTGTTTCATTTACCTTGGCTTGAAGGCCATCTAAAATAGTATTTAGTGTAACTATAATATCTATCTTTAGATTGGCAAATTCTTCCATTAGCTTACCCACTTCATTAAATTTCCCAAACCTTCCTCTCCTAATTCTAGGTTTTGATTGAGAGTAGTTGGTACAAATCTCATAAATTTGATTAAAAGTCAACTTATTTATATCTCCACCTCCCATCAGATTTAAGGCATCTCTAGTATCTTTGTCTAACCCTTTTAAGAAAACTAATTTCTGATTTTCTTCAGTGAGTGGATAATTACTTCTTTTATGATTGAACATGAATCTATCCAAATAATCCTCTAAAGATTCATCCTCATTGTATTTTATTTTGAATAAATCCTATTTTCTTTCTTACACTCGATAGTAATCTTAATACTTGTTTAAGAATTATATCTCCATGTCATCCCATGTTCTAATATAATCACTACGTAAACCCATGAACCATCTCATACCTACATCTTTAAGTGTAGAGATAAATAGTTTTAATTTCTAGCTATCTGTTATGTAATAATAGGTTTGACATAGCACCTTAAACTCAAATAAGAATTGATCGAGATCTTTTATATATCTTCCATATAAATTTGGTAGATTAGCTGGTGAAATATTTTTCATGGGGGTTTGATCATTAGGATCTATAATAATAGGAAAGGAAAAAGTCCTTCCTAGTTGTGCAAGTTATTGATCTTGGGTATTTTGTTAGAGATCCATATTTTCTTCTTTCGATGATGTTTCAAAGATGGGATGATTGTCCCATTGAATATTTGTGGTATCATTTATGGGTTGTTCAAATTTCTCAAAAAAAATTCAGCTATGGATTTTTGAAATGCTTCTTCTAAGTCCTTGGCAATTCATAAATAATGTCTTCCTACAAGAGATCGATCCTAAGGAATTTGTCCTATGGGGCTTGCTTGTGGAAATGGCCTAGTTTCTATATAAGTTTCTAAAGATTCTTGCAGATAGGTTTCACTTGTAACTTTTGCTTCACTACTCAGAGATGTTGAAGGAGTTTCAACTTGTGTTCTTGGTAGGAATTTTGGGATGAATCATCCTTTAGAGTCTTTAGGATGGTACATAAATTTATTGATTTTTTTTTGATATTTTATGGTTTTTAATTTTTTTTCTATTTTTCACTCTAGAACAATAATTATTACCTTGCTAACACCTTGTTTCCTACCAATGATGCCAAAAATGATGAGTGTCATTTAACTCCTCATTTAATCAATGTTTAATTGATGTATTATCAACTAAGGTTGGTGTTTAAATTTATCTACAGTAAGGTGTAGGATGGTAGATCTATAAGTCTACTTGTGGGGGTGTTTGATGGTCCTATTCTAAGTTTGACTAATGAAATAAATGTGTCTTAAACTAATTGATTAACTCTTTTGCTAAAAAGGAAAAGATGTAACTATTTAATCAAATGAATCCACTCTTTTTCTTGAAATTAAAATCACACTCCTATTTACGCTTGTGTGGAAATGGAGATGTTTAACTCAAAAAGGAAATTTGATTCACACATTTATTGTAAAAGAAAACATACTTTGCCTAGAAAGGAAATACCTTTTAAATTGTGACTTTGTTTTGATGTTTTATGAATGAATGCAAATATTAGCAAGATATTGATTAGTTATAATAAAGAGTTAGTATAACATAACATAACTACCATACATAATTCATAGCTCCAAGGAGAGTGGGCCCTTGATCCTCTCAGACTCAGGAACAAAGATTAATCAATACTAGAAACTGAAGTGATAATTCATAAAACTAAAATGATTACAATCTATCTAAAACTTGTAATATGTTTATACGTATCTTTCATCTATTATTTTTTCAATAACAAAAGTCTTACATTTTATTCTAAAACAATCAGCTCAAAATAGGATTCAAAGAGATAAGATTCCTTGGTGAATCCACTAATCCAAAGATAGGAGATTGGATTTCCAAGAGATCCAATTATTATGATGAAATAGATATATTATCCTATAATAATCCTAAGATCCAAATATATATAACTTTATCAAAATCAAATCCTACAAAATAGTAGGCAAGTATTTTACTCATTTGACTCCAGCTAAAATGATTCTCTCTCATCTTATCTAGCTACCAGCTTCCCCATTTGTAGCTTTGTCTTTATAAAATCCATAGAATTTGCCTTATAGAGTCAGTAGGAATGAGCCTGCAGAGTCTGTAAAAATAAGCATGTGGAGTCCATAGAGACAAGCCTATGGAGTCTATAGAAATGGACCTGTAGAGTCCATAGATTCATTCTATATGAGTTTATAGTTCTACTAGATGGAGATCAAAATAAAAATTTCAATATACATCACCTATGCCTTCTTCCTAAGCATTATTCACAACAAAAATCACTAAGACATGCTATGTATTAAGCATTAATGACAAAGTAAAGGTTTATTCTTTAGTTCAATATAAACAATACAATTATCTACTTTCCATGTAATAGATATCTAACAATCTATTATTTGCATTAGATAATATCCTTAGAGAGATGAATTGAGGGAAATAACATGTCAATAATGAGCCATATTCTAAGATCATCAATAAATAGGTTAAAATAATTATAGGAAGTGTGTAGATATGTCTAATCCTCAAAATCAATTCTCACTTTAGTCATGCCTAGAAAACCCTTTGCTAACTTGATCATTATAGAGAGTCTTATACAGAACAATGAAAAAGAGGTGACTACCAAATTGGAATAGTGAGAGGTATGCTTTTGAGTTTCATTAAATTATATTTAATATACCAAAGGAAAAATAAGGTCTGAATAGGTGTCCCACACCCATGAAACAAATTCTCTTGAACATCTAATGTCACCAAAGTGACAAGTGTGGGAATTGAGACCTAGAGGGCTAGTGAGAAGCTATAAGAAGGTAAATGATAATTAGCAAGGATAAGTTCATTAGTTGTGGGGTGTATTGAATGTCACAAATCATGTTTCAACATTCTCATGTTAGGTAATAGGTGTCAACAACATCTAAGATAGTTATAGATAGATAGGTGGACTCCTAATCAAGTATGTAGTTTTACGAAAGACAATGATTATATCTACACCAACTTCAAAAAGGTCTCATGTTTTAGATTGCCAAATTTAAAGATAACTTCATGAATTGTTTTATAATTCCTCCTACCTGGTAACTAGTTTTCAAGTCTTGACACTTGGCATGGTGACTCTTCAACATCACATCTTATCTATCCTTTCTTATGCTCTATACATTCAAGACATTTTGGAACTATAAACAATCCACAAAGTATGGAAACACCCTAATAGTTTGGCATCTTATTTTTTATTTGAAAAAAAAATTTAAGTTGATTTAGTCTCTACAATTATTGAATAATTATTTCAATTAGTCCATTTGGATGACATGTGATGAATGCTTTTTCCTTGCTTCCATTTTGCTCTTGTATGCCTTGTGTGAGTATCATCTCTTCTAATAGGTTTAATTAAGTGTATATGTTTGTTAAGTGTGTTTTTAAGTGTGAGTGAGATTATTATATTTTTATATTAGACTTCTTATTCACCCACCTTTGGATATTCATAACAATCTACCTCCATGTAAAAACACTTATGCTAGAAGAACATTGGGTTGAAATCAGTTTTAGTAGTTTTATTTCTTAGTGGAAATGCAAGTATGTTTTTGGAGTTATCTTTGGTATATAACCTTCATTAGTATATTTTTATTTTATGTTTACATATTCCCTTTTCACCCCAAATAGTGATTAGTGTAGTGTAGTGTGTGATCCTAAAATATAGATCAAGGGAGCTAGCCCATAATCTAGAGATCTATATATTGTAGTAGTTTGTCTATATGTAGAGATAGTTACATGTTATCCCAAATTTGATAAGTTATCTTTAATTATCTAGGGTGAAAATTTAGGTTATAATAGTTTTGGCATGCCCAGTGGGACATGAAGTCCATGAAGGTTGTTCTAGTTGGATGTTAATCTTGACAATAAGAAGTTGTAATAGTCTACTTCCTATAACATCTAGCAACTCTAATAATTTACTATTGGTGGTATAATAGTGCATTATTTTATTCCTAAGGTAAGTAAAATATCTCATACTAAAGGCATTTATTTATTTCTCTAAGAGAATTCCTACTATACACCTCTCTGCCAACCTTGTCATGACCCATACTATGACCCTCAATAGCCTTATCAAGGTTGTTATTAGACCTATGAGTTGTGACAGCCCTATGTTCATCCTATTCCTTCTCTATATGATAATTATGTTTTTTATTAGCCTTATGAAAAAGCTTATGAATATGTTATAAAAATATGTGATTAAGAACCTTGAATAAGAATTCCAAGATCTTAAGAGGTAACTTTTTGGAGGCAATCTTCCTCAAGATATACCTATTCCTCATCAAAAGTCTTTCTATGTTTCATATCAATTTTCTCATGTTCCTTATTCTCATGAAACAATTAATTATCCTCAAGAGGATCCTCCAAGAGAGCCTAATATTTTAAGAACTCCAACTTGGAACCAAGTAGTAAAGTCTTGGGGAAATGAATATGAAGAGAGTGAGCACCAAAAAATTGATGTCAAGAAAGAAAACCTTGTGTTTGTTTAAGCCTAATCGACCTCCCCCAAAGAACATATATCTTGTCCATCTTATAGGTCTATACAAGAAGATTTTCAATGTCAAAAATATCCCTTAGTTGAAAATGTGGGAAATGAAGATACAGTTGTTAAAGATCCTTAATATGTCTATGAGAAAGGTGAGGTGCTTGTTGAAGATAATGAAATGACTATATCCTAGTTGAACCTTATCTCTCTCCAAGAATTATTTTATGAATATTCAAATTTCAATAGTAATCCTATGATCCCCATTCTCATTCATGATCCATCAACACCTTATACTCCCTCTCCAACCCATGAACTTGTTCACCACCCTCCCACCTCATCCCTTATTAAAGGAGAACCCATCTTATGGGAGATCAGTGGAGATGAAAATTATGAGGTTTTAAATAATTAATTAGGTGAATCAAGTATATATAATTAATAGTTAGTTATTTGGGACTCCCATTGGTGAAAAAATCACAAGTCAACCTTATTGAGTGAAGAAAGAGAACATCTATACCTTGTTACATCTTTTCACAAGAACTTGATCAAGGCATGGAGGAGAAGGAATCTGGAAATAACATCACATCAACTAATTTGGTTAAGGCTCATGTGTATGAGAAAGAGATTGAATCTAAAAATAAAAAATAAGAAGTTTTTGAGGAGTCCATGAAATAACATGACTTATGTAAAATATTCAATGAGGTATGTGGATAATTTGAGACCTTTCAAAATCCTATACTTCCTATTATTCAAGTTGAATATATTGTTGAAGATGATTTATTTATTGAATTACAAAATGACAATATTAAAAACACCAAAATAGAGGTTGCACCTATAATTTAATAAGTCATCATGATTGAGACAATAAAAAAAATCAAAAATATTAATGAGATGGTTTTTGATGTGCAAGAAGAATTCACCTTTATAGGTGACATGTTTGCAGCTATCATCATTTCACTTGAGATTATTCCAAAGAGATTGGAATGCATGAAGGAGTTGAGGACATCAAAACCAAATATCAAAAGGAAACATGATTCATGAAATCCTCCATCTCATGGAGAAAATTATGGTGAAAGAACACAAGTGTGTGTCTTGGTTTCTTGTTTTCTGTGCATTTTTTTTTGGTGTGAGTTTTTTTTGTCTATTTACAGACATTTTAGTTTCAATTTTAGTGTATGGTTGACTCCATTACCCAAGTATAGGAGAAGGCAAATTGTCCTTAGTATAGAAGGCATGCTACCCCCTAGAAATCATCAAAATGTTGACCAAATTACACCCTAGGTCAAATTAGGTCAATCCCCCTACATATTCAAACTCTTCATAGGTTCCTTCTAGGTTTGAAATGTTTAACATGGTCCTAAATGAGGTCACATAATATGTTTTATCTTTTTCATATTTGTACACTTGCCCTACTAACCTTTTATGTCACCCTTTGGTCATTATAAGTGAAATGTAAGGTTTTACACAAAATTAAAAAGTTACCAAGAAGTAATCTAGTGTAAAATATGTTATATAATACCACATAATAGTTTGAAACTGAAATGTGGTAGGTTCAATGTAAGAAAGAGGGGATCGACTATAAAAAGAGCAGTTTTAGTTAGTTGTATAGACTATATAATTCATATAAAATGTGTGAAGGATTAAATAAGGTATCTTAGGATCCCCACATGTATTTTAAAAGTTTAAATAGATTAAACAAATCCAAAATTGGTTTCTCTCTCCTATCACTCTCTTCGACAGGTCAAGAAGGTTAAATGATTTTTTATTGGTACATATAGGAGAAGAAGAGTTGGAGTGAGTGAACTTGGGGGATGTTAGAAATATTTATGGCCTTAAATTTCATGGTCATATTTTCAAGTTTTATGGTATTTACTATATTAATAATCACTAATATTTTTAGCACCTCTAAGTTTCCTACACATTCCCAATGGCTCAGTTTCTCATCTATTTACAATGGTATGTGTGAAATAAGTGTTATATGTGGAATTACAAAGAATTTTAACTAATTTCATGTGTATTTAAAACTATTTGGCATGTGTGGACATGAAATAATGTGCAATATCATTCTCCTTATGCTATAAATCACACCATTAAGGTCCACATAATAGTGTTTTGGTAACTATAGTGTTCATCTTTCTATGAATGGCTCCAAGTCAAGAGTAAAACATTTGTTTTCAACCCTTAATAACATGGAATTTATTTTTTCCATTTAGGGTTTAAATTTAAAATATCTCAAAGGCACCTCAAAGATAAAGAAATGCAGATAAGATAAAGACTTAATGAGATTATAGGACTGTGACTATATAGATAATGTAGGCAAAGTGATAAGATATCTTGAGGGTAGTTTCAAGTTGATAACGTTAGACTATTATCAATCATGTCATGGTGATGTTGTGGTGATGTTATGATGAGTGGATGAAGTGATTTGATAGCCTAAGTGTCAATGACAAAGTGTGTAATGTGTTTATCCTAGTGTGCTTGTAGTTGGCTTGGTTGATCTTCTATTTTGGCATTGTTAAAGATATTTAGGGATGAGTATGGAATATTTATCATGTTAAAAAGGTCCTTAAATTTTTTTATAAGATTTTATTTCTTATGTGCATGAGTGGATTTCATCTAGTTGATCATTTTTATCATATAGACATTTTAGATCTAGTTGTAGAAAACCTAAGTAGGTAGTTTGATGACATCACCATTGCCATGTGGGAATGAGTCAAGGGGAGTTGGTCATATGGTTGTAATCATATTAGTCCCTATTTATGTTTTATATCTCAATTTATGTGATGAATTTCAATCAAATATATGAGGATAAAAAGTTGGCTACTCAAATAGAATTTACTATGTTCCCATACTTAGCCAAATTTACAATGTGGCAAGAAGAACTAAGTAATAATTTTGATGGTAGCATATCTCACATATGTGGGAATTTCAAAAGAAGGTGATCATATGGGTTTGTTCAACTTTGATCCTAGTTTATTTTTGGTGAATTTTATATCATGTGATGAATCATGGAAAAGTTATGCATGCTCAAAGTTGGCCTCTCAGGTAGGTTTTAACATAGTTGGCTCTATGACAGATGTTTTTGAGAAGGAATTTTAATGGTGTTATATGTTACACATGAAATAGTTCTAAGAGATATTTTTTATATGGTTGGATTATCCTATGTGAGTATATCCTATATTCTAAATTTTAGATCATGTGTCAAAGCATAGAAGAAGTTATTAAGGTTTGAAAATGGCTACTCAGACATATTGAAAGGGTCCCCATAGTCATTTTTACATATGTTAAAGCTCGATCAAGATCGATGGTGCGCATTACTCCAAGAAGTCAAGAAGTGGTGAGATGAGGATAGGTACATAATGTTTAATTATTTATCAAAGCTATAGGATAAGGATATAATATAAAGTGGGTGTTTGTACATATTGATCAAATGGTGAGAATTGAAAATTAAAGACCTAGTTAATCTGTAGAGATCGACAAAGTGTGTTGAGTCAACATTTTAAGATTGTACAAGATGAGGTCAAAGTGATTGAGTGTTAACACTTGGAACTGGTAGACTACGTGTTTAAGTTTGTAATATATATATGGTGCATATTTTACCTAAGTAGCGAATACATGAGATGATTACAAAGTGTTTGAGGTTTAATTGTGACCATTACCATTTGAATATTTGAATTTGCTAAGGGAAAAGCTAGTGCTCAATAATTTGTCCATATATTTTTATAGAAGATGAATTTATTCATGATATAAAAGGTAAATATGAATAATAATCTATGGTTCATCTAATGAATCTAATTTATATATCTGAAAGTGTGTACAGTCAAAGATATTAAGGTTTAAGTTGACTATGTGTTTGTACATGGACTGTGAGTGACCCAAGAAGATTAGTCAATCTTATTTTGATATTATTTGGATATTTCTTGATGAATTAGCTATTGGGGAGTGTTTTATACTCCATAAGGATTAATTTTGTGGTTTTTAAAGGTGTGATCAATCTATCATGAGTGTGAACAATGATTAAGAAGTTGACTATGTTTTCATCCATAATGTTCCTATACACTAGGTCATTGTTTGAGTTATTTGAGCATATGTAAAGTTGAGAAAATATGAATATGATTATTTTATAATTTCAAAGGGGATAAAAATATTGGAATCATGTATTTTAAATTGGTCCTGTGTTCTTGTTTTGATTGATGAATTGATAAATGAATGAATAGGTCTCCATGAGACCTATAAGAGCTACAATAGCCTTATTAAAAGGTGTAGTTTCTTAAGGGTGACCCATAGATGCTATGGACAACCTATGAAGATTATATTGAGATATGTATCAATGATATAGTTTCTTTAAGGGTTAAGGCATGCCTAATAGCTGACCAAGATGGTGATGATCATGATTTCTATATAAATAGTGAAATCAAATATGTTGGTTTCTAGACTTTAATGAGAGACTAGAGGGAGAGATTAGAGAGAGGCTTGTGTGTAAAATTTATGGAGAGGAGGGGTAGAGTGACCTAAAGATGAGTGGAAGATAATAATATATTGAGTACTATTTATAGGACCTATAGGCCATAATTTTATTGGTACAATAGTGTTTTGACAGATTGAGTGTGAGTGAAGGCAAAGAGTGATGAGCAGAGGTTGATCATTAGGTGTTGTAGAAATAAATTCAAAGGTGGATGTGTCATAGGTGTTATTATGGTAGCTTATCATCTAAGGTGGTTGTAGCCTCCTTTCAAGGTGAAACTTGCCAAATGTCTATTTGTTATTGTAACTCAGCTAGATAGGTGTTGAATAACCTTATGGGATTATAGTCTCACTAACAAGGGATTATAGTTTCTTGATCAATTTTAGCTGGTCTAAATTGGTTCTTTTTATTATAAGATAGTATTACAATTACAATTTATAATGGGTTTTATCCCCCAAGAGGGTTTCCCACATATGTCATATGTTATGTGATCGATCTTGCATTATCTCTCTTGTTCTTTGCTATCAATGATGTGTATGATTCATGAATGCTTGTCGTAACTAGTTAAGTGTTTGTAAAGATAAAAATTGGATTTGGATTATTTGGGATCATTGATTCACCCCCCTTTTAGTGATTTTACATCTAAAAAATAATATAGAGGAATAGTCCTATTTTGATATAAGATTGACATTGTAAGACATTAGGAAGTAGTAGAAAGAAAATACAATATAAGACCATACACAATCAAACACCTTTGTTTTCTTATATTAGGATAAAGTTTAAAATGGGATTATTTACCTTAGTTTCTTTGAAAGAGTATTCTATCTAATAAAGTTCCATTTCATGATGAGTTTTTATAAGGTCTACGTAAGTCTAATGGTTTCATGATAGTAGCCTAGTCCTAGAGGTAAAATCTTGACATAAAATGAGGTTTTTTTTCAAGATAAGATAATGGTGAGTGAGATTCAAAATTATTCAAGTTTATACTAGTGTTATTTAATAAACTATAAAACCATTGAAACAAAATAAATAGTGTTACTTACAAGCAACTCCTAGTACATTGATGGTAAGGATAGGAACATGGTATCAATGTGGAGATGGATACATTTAGGTGTGATAGGACATAAAACCTTAATAAAAATTAGAAGAGTGAAGTAAATTACTCTAGTATATGCCATCACCTATAAGAAGCTCCTATATTCCCTAATAAGCACCTACAGTCTAACTGAGGAAAAATAGTAGTCTAAGATAAATGAAGAATGCATGATTATTTGGTGGGTAGGCATATAGGTTGAATATGATCACATGTAAATCACTATTAGAGTGATAATAACACAACTACATGTGATTTTTAGAGATAAATGAAATAAAATATCTATTAAGCACACTACGCATGAACCTCATATTTGATCAACTAAAATCTTGCACTCAATCCAAACAAGCCTAGAATATAGTTTTGAGAATTTGAGATGTTTAATACATTAGGCACGAACCTCATATTCAATCAACTAAAATATTGCACTCAGTCCTAACAAGCCTAAAAGCTAGTTTTGAGGATTTGAGATGTTAAAGACTCTTGAAGCATGATCAATATTTGAAACTTGATATAGAGTATCATAATGAACTAAAAATAACCTCCATGATCTCATATATATCATATTAATAAGGGAGGTGTGCTCTATTTTTTCTCATACTAGAGGCACTCCATGCTTAGCATAACCTACAGACATATTGTATGGACAGTAAAAATATGAATGAAAAAGTCTTGAGTGACTATTGATGATTCATATGGCTGAACTAGGACTAATAAAGTTTAGATAAGGTCCTACATCCATTGGAAATTCTTATAAGTGACCACATTCTCAAAAACACAATCTATGCCTATTAGGCCTAGAACTAGACATGAACCCTTATGGCTCCTGATGACACCCATATGACCATATGATATTTTAAATCCATGTGATAAATTTAAAGGGAGAGTTTATGGTTTATTTGATGCATTATTTTGTAGAGATTAACTCATAATTGGTTATTTTGGCCTAATTCTTCTCAAGGGTGTCCAAAATGCAAGTAGTTAATCAAGAAGATAATTTATTTTATTCATATCTATACAAACAAGATACATGTGATCTTAATCACTTATGTATAGTTGAGGGAGGTATTTAATTCAAACTAAAAGTAATTATTTTGAGGCTTAAAGGCTTAACCTTTATGAATCATCGTTAACAACTTGAATGACCTAAAACCTTCTTAAACCCCTCTCAAGAAATTGATGAAGAAGATATGAATGGAAATGCATCCAAGAGGGATAAATTGACATATAAGATGATTTTTATAAACTTTAAACTCTCCCAGGATCCTTAACACTCAGTTTTTCCATTCTGTCACTTGTGCGGATAGGTCTAATTCTATGTTTTTAGAGGATTTCTAGTGTTTTAAATATATAGAAGGGAATATATAGGTGAAAATAATTTTAGGAGGTGTGTAGATATTTATTTAAATTCCTTAAACCAAATTATCACATCATTCATTATTTTAAACCCATTTTATAAGTTGATCATTATAAGTAGTCCTGGATAGAATAGTGAGAAAGAAGGTGACTACCAAATTTGAATAGTGAGAGGTATGTTTTTGAGTTTCATTAAAGTCTATTTTATATAAAATAAGATAAATAAGGTATTAATAAGTTTATCACATCCCTAAAAATAATTATATTGAACACATATAAGTCACCACAATGACACGTGTGGAAATTGAGACCTAGAGGGCTAGTGAGTAACTACAAGAAGGTAAATGACAATTGACAAGGAGAAGTTCATGAGTTGAGGGGTGTATATGAATATAATAGTTCATGTTTCAAACTTATTATTTCAAGTAATAGGTTTAAATAACCTATAATATATTTTTAGATACATAGGTGGACTCATCATCAAGAAGTAGTGTCAAGAAAGAAAATTAAGATCTCTATGTCAACTTCAAGAAGGTGTCATGTTTCAAATTATCGCATGTTCAATATAATTTCATGAATATTTTTATAACTCCACATCCTACATGGTAACTATTATCAATTAAAATTTCACCCAATGAGGAGATGATAAGTCTCTCCTAATTCAAGTGACACAATGGAACCACCTCAGGGTTGTGGGTCAACAAATGCGAGATGCATCTTTAGATTAGGGGCTAGTTCCCCCTGATGCATCACTATAGCTCAATCCTACTACTAACACTTAGGGGGATGAATAGGGATAAGAATAGATGAAATAAAATATAATATATTAGAGGTGATACACCAAATATATGATTTACTCATACCCTTTAACCAACACTTGGAACCAAGGAGAAGTTTGCACATATACTTCATCTAATGGCAATCTTCTCTCTCAAATCGATGTTTTAAACATGGGGTCTTGGAGATATCTTAGGCTAAGAGGATTTATAAAATATGAATTATAAGACACAATATTGAATATACTACTCACTAAACCTATAATATCAAATATAGACACTTCTTGATGACCTGTAAAAGAGAGATTACAAAACAGAAGGTATTAAGAAGAGAAACATGTGAAGGTAGGAAAAACTACACTTGCACAAGACTAACAACCATTGTGTGAAATTATTTAAATATATATTGACGTAAAAAAAATATTTATTATCACAAGGAAATTTTTTTTTAAGGCTTTGCCATACCAAGGTGAAGAGATCCATACAATGCCAAAAAGGCTAGTTTATATAGAGAATATGAGAGGAGAGAGAGAAAGGGAAGATCAAGAGTCATTATACACATGTAAAACATGAAAATATTATTTAATTTTGAATTTAATATATATATGGGGTGATCCATGAAATTTAAAGAGCTACAAGTGTCATCTCAAATCATCCAACTCTTGCAAAGTGGTCTAAAATCTCCTTTTCTTACACATAAAATTACCCCTCATGATTTGCCTTCCAAAACTACCTTATCTCTAAATATTATGATGTTTTATGATGGGAATAAGTGTGAGACATTATTAAATATCCCTCACATGAATTTTATTATCCTCTTATCATTCCTATTATTTTGGCCATGCATAATCCTCCATGATAGTCTCAAAATGACCTCCTTCCATGCACCTCTCACACTTGGCACCCAAAACTTGCACAAATACTTAATATTATAAATGAAATATGAGGGATGAAACATGAAAATAGTGTAAAAAATATTATTTTTAATAAAAAAATCCTTAAAATACTTTCCAATTGAAGCTTCACCATTTTCTCCTAAGTGTTCACTATCTACCCACTAGACTGGCTAAAATGAAAGAGATGGAAAATAGGCATACAATATTATATACTTCATAAATTTAAATTTATGACTATATTATGTCCTAAACTACCTCCCAAATGTGATTTGGTCTTTTGAAAGTCTTCTCACACCTATAAAATACATAAAAATGTCAAAGAGAGCTCTATATTGCACCATCTATATAAGTGCCATATAGATCAATTAATTATGTAAAAAATATGGAGATTACTCTAAATCATAAAATTAGTTTCATGTCATTTCCACCCACCCTTTATATGCTTCATTTTCCTCATCTTCCCAATCAGGTCCTTAGTCAGGGTTTACAAGGGTTTTAGAGTGGTATAGACTCTTAGGCTTGGTTCATAAAGCTGACATGTTGAACCTCTATAAAAATGATACTAAAGGATCCTAAATTACATTTAATAACATCCCAA
The DNA here is from genome assembly GCA_037957365.1 of Torreya grandis. Classification (NCBI taxonomy): domain Eukaryota; kingdom Viridiplantae; phylum Streptophyta; class Pinopsida; order Cupressales; family Taxaceae; genus Torreya; species Torreya grandis. The sequence goes on along the minus strand of JARHVA010000935.1, from coordinate 766,615 downwards.
AAAACCTTAGGTTCCCATGAAAAGGCTCATATAAGATACAAGCATCTTAAGATAGCATTTGTGTCTTTTTTCATGTATTTTACTTGGTCTGGGGGTATTCAAGCCAATAAAATGGATTTTCATGAATCTCTATATAATTAAAAATATTTAAAGTCTTATTATATCCTAATAACATTTACCCATTCACTATAAATCTTCATTCATGTGTGAAATGATAATAGACCCCTAAATGGGCACTAGGCCTAGTATCATCTCATAGGCCTGTCTGCAACTTTCATGGTTTAAACCATTTTATAACCCTCTATACCTCTATGATAGATTTAAAAATTAAAATTAAACTTCATGTAAACTATTCAAAACATTATAATTATTTTCAAATGATCAAGCTATAAATGACTCCTCATTGGAGACCAAGTTTGCATGTTGCCTAGCTAGGTCTACATGTAGACCTCCTTGTCTAGACTACCATATTTTACTTCCAACCCTCTAAAAAACATTTTCAGGTTTTAATTGATATGATATAGCTTATAAAACCATAATTTTATCTTTTCCTTCCTTATGGTTCATGTTTTAGCCCATTTCCCAACATTTGTAGGGTTTATGCAAGGAAAAGGGTACTCTATCTCTGAGATAAAATAGGGAGATGTTACCATATTAGTCTTAAAATTTTGAAAATTTGATGAGATTATTTAAATCCTAAGGTTAATATATACCATATTTTTTCATATAAATCCAATAACAAGGCATCTAACCTTGCTAATCTCTCAAGCAGACTTTGAATAAGGTAGACTGTGTAGGTAGGCAAGGTATGAGACTACATTTGCTTTCTTGAACTCCATTTCTTTCATGAATTTAAATTTAAAAGGTATTTTCACATTTGAATTGATATTTTTATTTTATCTAACACCAATTCATCACATTTATCACTCTAGGATCTTTCATGCTCTCAATTTACATTTTTTGGTCTCATGACTATGATGCAATAACCTTGCCTAACCCTTCTTGCAAGTGTTTACACCTTTTGTTCTAGGTTTAGAGATAATTAATGTATCCCTCCTTGGTTATTTTAAAACCATTAAATTATTCTTATTCATTTATCTTTATTATTGAAACATGAAAGGCATCAAGATTAGCCCATCCTCTACTCTGCTAGAGTGAGATATATTACTCCTCATTCCTTGCATGTAGGTGTCAAGATGGGTTTTTTATCATTGATAAAAGTGTACATAATATTATTAATTAATTTATAAGGTTAATTTTAACTTATATAATCCAAAATCCACCAATATAGTTTCTTCTAGTATAAAGGATACCTAACTTCTAACTCACTGACTGTATTTCCAACATGATTGTGTTTCACAAAATTTAGGCCTACCTGTAGGTGTACTTGGGTTTAAAATTAGCTTGATAATCATGATAAACATTATAATTGAATGCTATAAAGTTACATAATGTATGTTTTTTTTTTATTATGCCTTAAATACCCCTTAAACATCTTCACAACTTCAAGAAGTTTACTATCTACTACTTCTTAGCTATAGGTTCATTTTCCTTGCCTAAGTATGGATAAAGGGGTGAGTCTAGGAGGAAATAGATATTATTATTAACCTCATGGATATTACTTTAGTATATTATAATGTCAATAAACTTACCTAGTCACTTATTTAAGTGTGAATGTTTCATATGTTCCTCAAAGCAACAAATGGTCACTATCTCCTTAAGACCTGTGGATAACACTAAAACCTTTCAATGTGTTTTAGCATGTTTTTGAGCCTTTTGAACACCCCTATCCGTTTTATACCACCTCTTAAAAGAATATAAAATTTATTTATATGTTAATATATATAGGTTTAGTATATAAGGAGGGGCCAAATATCAATATGACATGATTACAAAATCAAGTTAAAAGAGCTAGGAACTCTGCTTTGACAAAATAAAGCTAAGGGCCTAAAAATTAGTCACATTATGCCCTCAAGGTTTCTTTTTTGGTTTGACTACCCTATATCATTACATAAAAATCTACCAAGGTATCTATTCAATAAATACAAAATTAATCCTTAAATATTTTATATCCTTCATGAGACCTCTACAAACTTTGCTCAGGCCACCTATAGAATGCTGCTCTAAGGAGAAAATAGTGCATTAGGGTGTGAATCATCATGAACCATGAATATAAAAGAAGTTAATTTACCTTTTATAAATATCCAAATTTGATTCAACTAAGAAAAAATTAGGTACACACCAATTCTCCCTTACACCAACATGACATCAGTAGAGGCCTAAGATGAAGGTTTTGAATATGATATGTAAGCAAAAACATGAAAGAGTAAGAATGTGAAAGGATAAGGCCTTAAAACCACCTAAACTATAATATTAAACCTTTTAATTAATAAAAAACATAATTAACCTTTTAAAATAAACATTAAAACTCTCTCTTTAATAAGAAAATCACCTTCAAGGCACCTGTAGGTGATAATATCATATAATTTGTAAACACAAGCAAGCCTATAAGAGGTTTGTGAGTTCATGAGATCTTAAAAAAAAAGTGAACCATGAGAATCCTTTTTAATGGCTCTAAAAAACACATGACTCCATCAAACTTGTCAAAATCAAACAAAAGAATTAGGAAATAGCTCAAAAGGAGACCCCTCATGATTGCAAGTCTATACAAAGTTGCATGAGGTCTTAGCAATGGTTCATAAAGTAGAATCCACAATAATTAAAATTATTTATATTAATTTTAATTACACTCAAATCCTTTTCACCCACCAAGATAATTCTTCCTAACTCCACCTGTATGGGTCATACCATGTATTTGAATTTGACCTTCCTTTGCTTACAAAGGCAAAAAAGATAAAACAAGAGAAAAAACTAAACTTTTTGACATCTTCCTTAAAAACCATGCATTTTAAGGATTTTAGGGAGCTTAAAATACATCTTATCCATGTTTTTAGCTAAAGGTAAGATCACCAAGTCTGTATAAGTGCCCAAAAGGGCCTAAAATCAAGGAGAAACTCCTTATGTCTACATATAACTACTACTTGGACTGAATCCTAATATATCATAACATATCCTAACCCTATCCATTTTTACATTCATTTTTGTGACAAATTTCTTTCTTGAAAAGTCTATACATATCATTAATTAAGCTAGGAATATGACCAAAAGGCCATTTTTTGCATATGAGACATAATGAAATTTAAATTAATGAATTTTGAACCTATTAAAACACATCAAAGACCAATGTAGGAAATTTTGAAAATAAATTGAGCCTTTTAAAATGTTTGACTAGGGTTGAATTGACTAGAATAAGGAGGGTGGGCTTCAATAAGGACTAGAAGAAGGATAAGTAAAGAATTTGGACCTATATGAGACCGTTATAAGACATGTAGAAACTTCTTAAAATTTTAAAAATGTAGGGGTTGACTCAAATTTGACCAAAGGTCAAGTTTGGTCAACATTTTTGGTAACTGTTAGGGGTAATATGATTTCCTATGTTAAAGACTAGTAGCCTTATCCAACTAAGGGCCAACAGAGTCAAAATGCACTTGGAAATAGTAGGACTAGACCTTGACTTGGGTAAAAAATAGCTGGTTTACCTAAAAACAAATAAACAGAAGATCAAAACATAAAAAGGACAAGCAAACACCAAAGCAAAGACACATTTTTGCTATTAAGCACTTAGGGAACACAAGACACAACTAAAAGAAAATAAATTATGTACATTCAACATGAACATACCTCCTTTCTTAGATCAAAAGGAAAGTACCTTGAATCTCTTTCCTCATTAGATGAATGAGGATACCAAGCATACTTAATTTTGGATATGGTGCTATATGACTCATGTTTTCATTTTACTCCTTGACTTGACATGTCATTTGATGGAGTCATCTCCCACAAGTCTCCAAGGTAAAAGAAGTCTTCTTGATCTTAGAAACGTCCATCATATTGCTATCCTTTTTTCTCATTATGAAAAATTTGTATATCTATGAATGGGATAGCTTGTTGCAAACCTATATCTTCTTGAAGGACCCTATTTTTATTTTCACTTGTTACAACCTCCTTAAAGATTTCAAGAGGTGTTGTATCATGGTAATTTGGAAGTGTTTATTGTTCAAATTCTTCATTGATGTTGGTGGGGACAACTTCATAAGTGGTTCTAGAATCAACCTTCAAGTTACCTTCAAAAGGACCAAGATCATCATAGATTACTCCATCATGATCTATACTCCCTTTATGATGATGTTTCTCAACACATGATTATTCTTCAACATCTTGGGCTTACTTTATTAGGAATTTTGTCTTCTCACAATCCTCATATTCTTGTAATATTTGCATATAAATTTTCCATATGTCCTCTTCTTGAAACATGCCATCTTATCCATCATTTATTTTAGTAATCTCCAAAGGAGTTTCAGGTCCCTTGAGGTCTTCAAATTCATTGCATATGTCCTCAAATTTTTGCCACAAGTCATCACCCTTTGGTTGGTTAGCATCATGAAGAGGAATAACAAGAGAGGCTCCTTCATTTTCTCCTTTGGGATCCAAAATAAATTCTTCTAAGATCTTTTATTCAACAAAAGGAGGATTATTTTCCTCATATTCATAATATGATGCCTCCTCATCGTTAAGCCAATCTAAAATCTCTATCTCTTCCTCCCTCTTAGTGATGTAAATATTAGGCATCTCAAAAATAGGAATTTTGGCCAAAGAATATTCCCAAGTAGCAATGCAATCCTCAAAATTAGAAGGGAAACATTGATCAATTGGAGGAGGTGGAAATATGGGTTCAATGGCTTCTTGAGGAGGGAAGGGATGGATTTTATTAGTTTCAAATTTCTCTCTCCTTTTAACTTCTCCACCTAAACATGATTTGTTATTTTCTTCACAAGCTACCAACACTCCTTTCCATCTTGGGAAGGTAGGATTATAGATGTTTTCATGGGGATGAGATGTTAATTTAGGGGTGAAAGATATGATTAGGAAAATTTGAGTTTCCTTGGGCTTGGAATATTTATTACAAACTAGAAAAAGTAGGTTTAAAGAGTTCAATTTTTACTACCATGATAGATTGACTTCAAATTTGATTGGCCAATTCAATCTCCTTTTCAAGTTGAGCCTCAAAACATAGGATTCTTTTCTCACAATCTTATCTAATTACATCAACCTACTCAAACATGATGTCCTCCTTCCTTTGGCTTCTCTCTTGGATGGAATTCTAAGAAGGTAAAATTTGGGAAATGCATGAAGGACTATAGGCATTATAAAACATGTTTTGATTATCATCTTGAGTGGATAAGGTTGACACACTTAAAGATTGATGTGGGGTATATTGGGGATGCCAAGACTGAGTTGGTTCATGAACTCTCAAGCTCTCCTCTAGATGTAAAATTAAGCCATAAACATTAGTCATCTCATTAGTAAGACCTTACAAATTATCTCTCTCTATAGGCATCCATTCCTTCTTGACTTGTTCTAAATCATCCCTTACACTCTTGATACAAATAATAGGGATAAATTTACCACCACCATATCTAGTATCAAGGTCCAACATGTAGTCTTGATAACCAATGAGAGTACTTTTGAAAATTGAAATGGGATGACTTGGAGAGGAAATAGGTGGACTAGGTGAAGCAAAAGTTTGAGAGGGCTGACTATAGGTAACATAACATTGATAGGGATCATGACAAGTTTGGATAAGTATTTGTTCATATTGAGGGGGAATAGGCAAAGCAAGACATATCTCCTCAACTTGTGTTAAGACAAAATCAACATAAAAATAATCCATGAAACTTGTGAGAAGTGTGTAGAACAAGAAAAAAACTTCAATAAGAATACCTGAACTATTTAACCAATATATTTATACTTGGATTCACCATTGGTGCTTAGTGTAATTGACTCCAATGGTTGGTATCTTAAGGAGAACACCAAAACTCCTCAATCTCTTGGAACAAGAGTCCCACTAGGTGTGCTAAAAAATATTGTCACTTGAAATTTCACCTAATGAGGATATGACAAGTCTATCCTCATTCAAGTGGCATAATGGAAACACCTCAGGGTTTTGGGTCACCAAATGTGAGATGGATCTCTAGATTAGGGGCTAGTTCCCCTTAATGTATAATTATAGCTCAATCCTACTACTAACACTTGGGGGGATGAAAAAGGATAATACTATATGGAATAAAATATACTCTATGGGAGGTGATACACCAAATATATGATCTACTCACACCCTTTAACCTGCACCTGGAACTAAGGAGAAGTTTTCACATACACTTCATCCAATGATAATTGTCTCTCTCACATCAATGTTTCAAGCATGGGGTCTTAGAGATAGCTTAGGCTAGGAGGAGTTAGAAAATAGGAATTATAAGACACACTATTGAATATAATACTCACTACACCTACAATATCAATAATAAACACTTCTTGTTGACCTATAAAAGAGAGATTACAAAACACAAGGTACTAAGAAGAGTAACATGTGAAGGTAAACAAAGCTACACTTGCACAAGACCAAAAACCATTGTGTACACTTAGTGAAATATTAAATGAGGTAAAAACAACTATATTTATTATCTCAAGGCAAAAATTTGGTAGGGATTCACCATACCAAAGTGAAAAGATCCATACAATGCCAAAAAAGCTAGTTCATATAGAGAATATGAGAGGAGAGAGAGAATGGGAAGCTCAAGAGTCATTAGACACCTTTAAAACATTAAAATATCATTTAATTATGAATTTAAGAGAGATATGGGGTGATACATGAAATTTTATGAGATATAAGTGTCATCTCAAATCATCCAACTCTTGAAAAGTGGTCTAAAAACTCCTTTCCTTGCACATAAAACTACCCCTCATGATTTCCCTTCCAAAACTACCTTATCACTACATATGATCAGGTATGATGATGGGTATGAGTGGTATGGTTACTAAAAGTACATCACATACATTATATTAGCCTTTGATCATTCTTATCAATCTTGCCAAGCATAATCATCCATGATAGTCTCAAAATGACCTCCTTCCATGCACCTCTCACACTTGGCACCTAAAACCTTAATAAATATTCAATATTATCCATTAAAAAATGAGGTATGAAACATGTAAAGAGTGTCCAAGTAATAATTTTTAATAAAAAATCCTTTAAATGCTTTCTAATTAAAGCTTCACCATTTTCTCCTAAGTGTTCACTATCTACCCAATAGACTAGCTAAAATGAATGAGATGGAAAATGGTCTTAGGAGATTATATAATTCATAAAATGAACATTAAGACTTATAATATGTCCTATACTACCTCATACATGTGATTTTGTCTTTTAAAGTCTTCTCACACCTAAAAAATACACAAAAATGTCAAAGAGAGATATATATTTCACCATCTATATAAGTGTCATACATATCAATTACTTGTGTTATACATATGGAGAGTCCTCTAAATCATAAAATTATTTTCATGTCCTTTCCACACCCTCTATATGATTCATTTTCCTAATATTCCCAATCAGGTCCTTAGTAAGGGTTTATAAGGGTTTTAGAGTGGTCTAGACTCTTAGGCTTGGTTCATAAATTTGAAACATTTAACCACTATCTAAATGCTAATAAATTCTCCTAAAAGACCTTTAATAAAATCTCTAAACACCTCAAGATCCCATGAAAATTATCATAGAATATGCATGTATCTTAAGATAATATTTGTGTCCTTTTTCATGCATATTGTATGGTCCAAGGGTCTTCAAGCCAAGAAAATTGATTTTTATGAATCTCTGTATAATTAAAAATCTTTAAAATGTATTATTTCATCCTAGTAACATTTCCCAATTCAATAGAAATATACATTCATGTGTGAAATGATAATAGAACCCTAAATGGGCACAAGCCCTAATATCATCTTTTAGGCATGTCTAAAAATTTCATGGTTTGAACCATTCACTAACCCTACATACATATACTATATATTTAAAACTTCATATTTACCCTCATGGACATTATTCGAAACATTAGAATGCTTTGCAAATGCTCAAACTAGAAATGACTCCTCATTGTAGACTAGATTTGCATGTTGCCTAGCTAGGTCTTCCTATTGACCTCCTTGTCCAAACTAACCTATTTTAATTCCAACCCTCTAACAATATTTTTTGGTTTTAATGGATATGATACAGCTTCTAAAACTCTTTTTTTATCTTTCCCTACCTTTTGGTTCATGTTTTAGCCCATTTCCCAATATTTGTAAGGCTTATGCAAGGAAAAGGATACTCTATATTTGAGACAAAACAAGGAGGTATTACCATGTTATTATTAACAATTTGAAAATTATATGAGATTATTTAACTCTTCAGGGTAATCTGTACCAATTTTGGGCATCTAACTCCAAGCATAAGGCCTCTAACCTTCCCAATCTCTCAAGCAGACTTTGAACAAGGTAGACTATGTAGGTACGTAGGGTATGAGACTGTAATTACTTTTTTAAACTCCATTTATTTCAATAATTTCAATTTTAAAATTATTTTAAAATATTCATTTATATTTTTTAGTTTTTCTAACCCCCATTCATCACATTGATCACTCTAGGATCTTTCATGCTCTCAATTTACATTTTCTAGTCTCATGACTGTGATTTCAATAACCTTGCCTAACCCTACTTGTAAGTTTTTATGAATTTTTTATAGGTTTATAGATAATTAATTTATAATTCCTTTATTATTTTCATGCCATTAAATTTTTCTCATTCATTTCTCTTTTTTCTTGAAACATGAAAGGCATCAAGATTATCCCATCCTCTACTCTGCTAGACTAAGATAGAGTACTCATTCTTTGCCCACAGGTGTCAATATGGGATTTTTATCATTTATAAATGTGTCAATAAACTTATTAATTTATCCATTAGGTAAATTTTAACTTATCTAAGCCAAAATCCAACAATACAGTCTCTTCTAGTATAAAGGAAATTTGACTTCTAACTCACTGATTATATTTCCAGCATGATTGTGTTCCATAAAATTTATGCCTACCTGTAGGTGTACTTGGGTTTAAAATTAGATTTATATTGATGTTAAACATTATCCTTGAATATTATAAAGTGACATAATGTATTTTTTCATTAGCCTATACCTTAAATACCCCTTAAACATCTTCACAACTTTAAGAAGTTCATTGTCTACTCCTTCTTAGCTGTAGGTTCATTTTCCTTGCCTAAGTATGGATAGAGGGGTAAGTATAGGAGGTCATGGATTATTATTAAATTAATGGATATTATTTTAGGCTATTATTATGACACATAACTAACCTAGTCACCTAGTTAAGTGTGAATGTTTCATATGTTCCTCAAAGCAATAAATGGTCATTATCTCCTTGAGACTTGTAGATAACATTGAAACCTTTCAATGTGTTTGAGCATGGTTTTGAGACTTTTGAACACCCCTCTCCACTTTAAATCACCTCTTAAAACCATGTATATTTGATGTATATAATAGGAGCTACAAGGTTAGTATATAAAGATTGGCCAAAGATCAATATGACATGATTACAAAATAAAGCTAAAAGAGCTAGGAGCTTTGCTTTGACAAAAGAGAGCTTAAGGCCCTGAGAATAAGTCACATTATGAATTGAAGGTTTATTTATTAGTTTTAATATCCTATATATTTACATATAAATTTTTTAATGTCTTTTTTACATCAAGACAAAATGAATCCTCAAATGTTCTAAATCCTCCATGATACCTCTACAAACTCTGCTTATGCCACCTATAAAATGTTGCTTTGAGGGGAAAATAGTGCATTGGGGTGTGAATGATCATGAAACATGAATTTAAAATAATTTCATATGACTTTGATGAACCTAAAAATGTGATTCAACCAAAAAGAATAAATTGGGGCACACACCATTCGTCCCTTATACCAACATGACATCAATAGAGGCTTAGATGAAGGTTTTGACTGTGATATGCAAGTATAAACATGAAAGAGTAAGAATGTACAAGGTTAATACCTTAAAACCACCTAAAATATAATTATAAATCTTATAATTAATAAACAACATAAAAAATCTCTTAAACTCAACATTAAAACTCTCTCTTCAACATGGAAATCACCTTCAAGGAACCTGTAGGTGAAAAGAGCATATAATTTGCAAACACAAGCAAGCCTAGAAGAGGCTTGTGAGTTAATGAGATCTCCAAAACCAATGGAACCATGAGAAACCTATTCAATGGCTCTAAAAAACACATAAAACCATCAAACCTTTTAGAGCCAAACAAAAGAATTAGGGACCAAGCTCAAAAGGAGATCTCTCATGGTTGCAAGTACATAAAAAGTTGTATGAGGTCTTAGAAATGGTTCATAAAGGATAAGGCACTAAATTTAAACTTATTTATATGAATTTTAAGTACACTTAGATCCCTTTCACCTATAATTAGCATCCCTCCCAAATCCACCTGTACAACTCATACCATGCATTTGAATTTGATGCTCCTTGGCTTGCAAAGGCAAAAAAGATGAAATAAGAGAAAAAACTAGTTTTTTTGACATAATACTTTCAAAAAATGCATTTTAAGGATTTTATGAGATAAAAATACATGTTACCCATGTTTTTATGTAAAGGTGAAATCACCAAGTCCATATATTTGCCTAAAAGGGCTTAAAATCAAGTAGAAACTCCTCATTTTTGAATATAAATACTTCTTGGACTAACTCCTTTCAGATATTGAAATATCCTAACCTTATCCACATTTATATTCATTTTTTTGACAAATTACTTTCTTATAAAGTTCATACATGTCATTAATTAAGCTAGGAATATGACCAAAAGGCCATTTTTTGCGTATGAGACATAATGAAATGTAAATTAATGACTTGTGAACATATTAAAACATATCAAAGACCACCTTAGAATTTTTAAAAATAAATTGATAATTTTACCATGTTTTATTAAGGTTTAATTTTGTTGACTTGACTAGTATAAGGAGCTTGGGCTTCAACAAGGACTAGAGGAAGGATAAGTAAAGCATTTATACCAATATGAGACCCTTATAAGACATGTAAAAACCTATAAAAAGTTTAAAAATGTAGGGGTTGACTCAAATTTGACCAAATGTCAAATTTGGTCAATAGTAACTAGTTTTCAAGTCTTGACATTGTAAACAATCCATAATGTCATTTATTCTCTCGCCTCTCCTATACTCTATATATTCAATCCATTTTGGCATTATAAACAATCCATAATTGGTATGGCAAATCCCTATTCATTTTACATATTTTTTTTCCTTTGAATAAATTTATAAATATTATTTAGTCTCTATAATTATTTCATAAGTATGTCAATTAGTCCATTTGGATGACAAGTGATGAATGTTTTCTCCTTGCTTCCATTATGATCTTGTATACCTTGTGTGAGTAGCATCTCTTCTAACAGGTCTCATGAAGTGTATATTTTTTTAAGTGTGTTTTTAAGTGTGAGATATATTATTAGTGTTTGATATTATACATCCTATTCAACCACCTCTATATATACATATAAATCTACCTCCATATAGAAATACTTATGCTATAAGAGAATTGGGTTGAGATTAGTTTTAGCAGTCTTATTTCTTAGTACAAATGCAAGTATGTTTTTGGAGTTATATTTGGTGTATCACCTTCATTAGTATAGGTTTATTTTATGTTTAATTCTTCCCTTTGCACCCTAATAGTTATTATTCTAGTGTAGTAATTTATCCTAAAAGAGAGATCAAGGAAACTATCCCAAAATCTAGAAATTTATCTCCTATAGTAGCTTATGTATATGTAGATATAGTTCCATGTTATCCAAAATTTGATGTCTCTTTGAATTCTCTAGGGTGTAAATTTATGATATAAAAATTATTGCATGCCTGGTGGGACATGAATTCCAACAAGGTTTTTTAATGTGGATGTTGGTCTTGATAGCAAGAGGTTATAATAGTCTACTTATAGCATTTGGTAACTCCAACAATTAAGTATTAGTGGCAGACTAGTGTATTGTTTCATTCCAAAGGTAGGAAAAATATCTCATACTATAGGAATTTATTTTAATATCTAATATATTTACTATTATACACCTCTCTACCAACCTTGTCATGACCCATACGATGACCCTCAATAACCCTATCAAGGTTGTTATCATCCCTATAAGCCATGGCAGCCCTATCGTCAACCTATTCCTTTTATATACAATCATGATGTTGTTGAAAATATTTATGAATAATCCAACTAATATGGATATAATTAAGATTTTATTAAGACCCTTGAAGAATAATTCTAAGCTATTAATAGGTAGTTTATTGGAGGCAATCTTCCTGAAGCTATAACTATCCCTCCTTAAGAGTCATTATATGTTGCATATCAATTTTATCATTATCATTATCCTCATAAAACCATTTGATATCCTTTATAATATCCTCCAAGATAACATATTAGTTTCAAAACTTCAACTTGGAACTAAGTAGTGAAGCCTTGAGGAAACAAATATGAAGAGAGTGAGGATCAAGAAGTTGATGTCAAGAAAGAAAATGTTATGTTTTGTTAAGCCTCATTTCCCTCCCCCATATAGCTTGTCCATCTTGAAGTTCTATAAAATAATATTTTAAACATCAAAAATAGGCCTTAGTTGAGAAGGTGAGAGATGAATTTGAATCTATTGAAGAGCCTCAAGAAGGCTGTCAAAAAGGTGAGGTGATTTTTTAAGAAAATGAAATCACTATATCCTAATTGAACCTTCTTTCCCTCCAAGAATTTTATCAAGAGTATCATACTCCTCCCATCCCCATACCCATTCATGATCCATCCACACCTCATACTCAATCTCCAACCCATGAAATTGTTCACCACCCTCCAATCTCATCCCTTCTTGAAGGAGAACCCACCCTATGGGATATTATTGAAGAAGAACAAGATGAAGTTGCATTTGATCAAGAAGATGAATAAAGTGTCTATGATTAAGAGTTCATTATAGATATTCCCCTTAGTAAATACAATAAAAATTTAAAATTCTTGAGTGAATAAAGAGATGATCTAGACCATGTTGTAGCTTTTCACAAAGAGCTTGATCAAAACATGGAAGAGAAGGAGTTTAAAAATATCATCACATTAGTTGATTTGGTTGATGCTCATGTCTATGATCAAGAGCTTGAATATAAAAATACAAAAGAAAAATAATTTATTGAGGACTCCATGAAATAAGATGACTTATGTAAAATATTTAATGAGATATGTGGAGAATTTGAGGCCCTTAAAAATCATACACTTCTTGTTGTTTGAGTTGAATATAGTGTTGAAGATGATTTACTTCTTGAAGGACAACATGACAATCTTAAAAACACCAATATACAGGCTACCCCTATTATTCAATAAGTCATAATGATTGATCCAAGCACAAAAATCAATAAATTTCATGAAAAGGCTATTAAAGTAAAAGAATATTTCACCTTCATAGATGACATGTTTGTATTTATCATCATTTCATTTGAGATCATGCCAAATATATTAGTAAGCATAAAGTATTTGAGGACATCAAAACCAAATCTCAAAAGGCAAAATTCTTAACATAATCCTCCATATCATGAAGAAAAGGATAGTAAAAGATTTTAGAAGCACAACCACTAAGAGTGGGGGGGTTGAATCAGTGTGCTAATATTTCATTCAATTCCATTCATCATTCTTTAACCATTCAAACTAGTATAGAAATATAACAATGCATATAAGATAAATCACATAAGTATGAAGGAATATATCAATACATGAACACAAAATTTATGTGGGAAACCATCATGGGGGATAAAAATAACTATCACACCACTTAGGATATTGTCTTATAAGCAATAAAACAACATTTAGTGAGGTACTAACCCCACAAGGAGCTATAACCCCTACCTAGTCAAGCACCCACTCAATTAGTATTTAAAAATAACTAAATTGTAAGGTGTATCCAAACCACCAAGTGAATTGACACAAAACCAGCCAATTTAAGGACAAATTTGTAAGATCCAACCTGTAAGGCATCTCTAACTCACTCTAGAACAAGTACTAACCCAGCCAAGACCAGCTTGATCACCTTCATAACTCCTTAGTGCTCAATCAACTAATGATGACCTCTTCTTCAAATTTTTGTTTTTTTAATCCTAAAATAAAATTGATATAATAAAATTTTAACAAACATATGATGTATCTCTAATGGTCTCTCACCTCATTCAACTCTCCTTATCCTTCTACCCCTCTCAAACAACCTCTGAGGCTTCCTCCTTCAACATGCCTCTTCTCAGCTCATTAGGTCAATTGACCTTGTCATCCACTTGTAGTAAATTTTTTAGATATTAAACATGGTTTATATCTTATTTTTATGGTACTAAATTATATTATTTTTCTCTTTCAAGAAATCTTATCTTTTCTTATATCCACATTCCTCTAACTCACTCAAATAGATCAATTAGGCCTTACTTTTATACCAAAGTATTACTTTCATCCATGTTTGTTAGCCAATAAAATTACCCCACTTATATTAACCTTTAAATATTTACAAAAACACATTAAAAACAAGAAAAAATAATTACAAAAGTTATTTATTACCTTTAAGGGACAAAACTTGATTAGGCCTAAAGGAGACCTAATATAATTAGGTCTATCTCAAGCACACATTATACTTGGAATTAATTGGAACACATTTAGCCTCAAAAAATATTTCAAATAATTCAAAAAATTATTAAATATACTCATTATGAAATCCATTTAGGTCCACCACCTCTAATTTCAATTCACCACTTGAGACATTCCAATAGGCTTATTCGGCATTAGCCCTTCAAACACCCAAAAAGTTTATTTCACACAACTGAAGTAAACAACCAATTTTTACACATAAAAACATTAAAAATAATATTTATATACAATTAATTACCTCATGGTCATCACCATATCAATTTTACTTCACTAAATAGGCCAAAGGACCCCAAACTAATCAACTTTACAAGTTTAGTTGAAACTATACATAGGCTCCAAAGACACAATCAAAAGCTTTTGAATTTTCACACCTGAACAAGGACAAACTATGAATATAAAATAATTCTCATGAACCTTTTATAATTATATAAAATCTTCACAATAAATTTATTCTTCAACTCTATCCAAATAACCCCCAACTCATCTTTGTAAGATGACTACTCAAAACTATTTGTAGCTTCAAAAACACAGTCATATAGAAGCTTGTATTTAGATATTTTAATTGTGATTATAACACATATCATGAAAATTAGTATTTATTATATGTAATATTTATCATATTAAAACAATTATATTTCAAACTTTAGTGACAACCATTGGTCTTGCAGACCAATCTCTCAAGCCACTCTCTCATAATCCTCACACAGTGTGGAAGGCCATTTTCGCTTTCATGTTTCAAAATATCAAAATATATTTCTAGTTTATATAAATAATAAAAATATAATATACATACCAAAGAACATAAACAATTTCATTTTATATATTTTATATGGTTTTACTTTCTTCACTTCACTTGGCAAACCTAGATCAGTCAAATTGCCTTATGAACCAGTCATGGAGAACATGAATTATAACACCTATATGGACATATAAAAGATATTTAAAATTATCGTATAATATCCCTTCCACATCTTAAAATGCATACATACATACATACATACATGTGTGTGTGTGTGTGTGTGTGTGTGTGTGTGTGTGTGTGTGTGTGTGTGTGTGTGTGTGTGTGTGTGTGTGTGTGTGTAATGGTAAACATGAGATATATAGACCAATATCTAAAACATACACCTTCATTGTTTAACTCATTCAAAGAGGTTACTTTGAGAACACTATTTTCACCATTTACAATGAATTAAAAATAATATAAAAAATATAAATAGTATTAATAGGTCTTTTAAAACAACCTCAAGCAACTATATCCATTCTTAATCCACTACAACCAATCCCTAAACACTTTTTCACTCTTGCGTGGTTTTTCTCACTATCTTCAATGTTTACCCAATTTAGAGATAGGTCAACTTGAGTGACCAAATTTATTGACACATAGTTTATATATTATCCAAAAAACACCATTTATATCAATAATGATTCTTGACCTTCAACCTCCATTTATTTTCATGCATTAACCTTGTCAACCCTGCATGTATCATCAAATTATTTAGAAATAGGTATTTTTATATAACTTTTATTCATTGATCTGACACAACACTAACACCTAGATATTATTGGAGGATTCCTATACCACATAAAATCATAAAAATATATTAACCAAACCATTATGTATAATTCATATCAAGATCTTCCAATTAGGTAATTAAGAGTGTTTTGATAGGGTTTTAGACTAGTTTACCTTATTAATAGTTGTTCATATATATTTTTCCTTGAAAATGCATAATAATGATTTTAAAACATTATTATTACCATTTTAAATCTATCCTAAAATTATTAACTTCCCATTAAATGATCACATGTGCCAATGAACATCAAAACTTATTTTTTAGGTTTGTAATTCCCCAAATTGCATTCACAGGAGACCTTAAAGCTAAATTTCATGCTTCCTCCTTCAACTCAGGACCTTAATATTGGTAAAAAAAACTGAAAAAACCTATTACATATAACTCAATTCTCACATGATCTATTGGCATCTTGTAAACTCAAATTGACCCTTCATTTGGCCATATTAGGTCTCTATACACATTAGGTCTTTGAATTACCAGTTATTCTTGGTCCTTGAAAAAACTTGTAAACCTCTTACATTTATCTTAGCACATTATCCACATTTTTAATGACATCATATGAAGATCATATACTACCATCCATTTTCATATAGGTCTCACACTTCTCTTCTCAACAAGATCTCAAGATTGTGCCTTCATAATAGGTTTCTTATGCAAGAATTAAGCCTCAAAACTAACCTTCTTACCATTGTAGATTCACTTTCCACCTTATTCACATTTTCAAAAACATCATCATATTACATAAAACTATTATTAATCATTAATAGTTATTTTAAACATTTTAGGACCCTTAATTAGATTAGATAGAGTTTAAGACTAGCTTATTTGCATATTAGGCATATAGGTCTTACCTTTGTAGTCATACTATGAAACATACCTAGGTGTTTTAATGTATTAAATTCATTTTCGAATGTCATTATACATCCTCTTATTCCTATATGAATTTATCTCCAAGAGCCATCATGATCTTTATTTCACTAAACTAGATATCCCATGCTCAAGCCTTCTCATCACTTCATGACATCATCCTTCATAAAGAACCTGTAATCACTCATTTAATCATTCCTCACTATGAATCATAAGACATTCAAATGGACCACCATACCTCGTTATTATTTTGAAATCAATGAACATACATAAACATATGACATCAATGATAACTCATAACAATATCCCCATTTGTCATTGATGACAAACCATAAATGAACTAATCCAGAAAACTTCTCCATCAATCTGATCTCTCTCCCCCTTTAAAATTAATGATAAAGGGTATATAAAAATACCATAATGTCTTATAAATTCAACTAAATTGTTTTTATTAGATAATCTTAACCAAATTCTCACCTTAGAATGATAAAACAGTTATCTCTCAACTTGCCTTTAAGACTCAACACCTTGACCTATGTCTATCATGACTCCACAAATCTCCACTATCTCTTTCCTTGTATCTTATCATCTACTCTTGATATTACCTAATTTAATTAATATCTTCATACCTTTCCACCTAATACTTAGACTTGAACCTAATGACAACCTACTCAAAGACATCCTAAAGCAATATATGTGCTCCCACTATCACCATGCTCTCTTGTAGCTACTTTTCCTTGTATTTTGACTGATATGATATTGTAAATAAAACTATTTCCCTTATTTGATGATCAATAAGCCTTATGGATACCTATTTATCTTTAGTTTAGTTCTAAAATTACCCTCATATAATCATATACATTCCATGTATCATGAGTCTTCAAACATCCTTATGGAACCATGAAACTCAATAGTATACATATAAGGCCTCATATAGGCATATTTATCATTAGAATAGTTCAAATATAGATATGGTTTCAAGGAAATAGAACTGGCTTCTAAAAATGATTGGATTCTTCTTAATAAAAATACTCTTAATATCACATACATCATTCCTCATGCTCTACATGTCTCAAACAGACACCTTGAGTCATTAGAGCTTGACTCATCTTATGGCACCTTCAACAGATCACCTTAACCTACTAGTTCTATAAAAAACTTTAACAAACATTGTCAATAATATTTGACAAAACTCATAAAACTTATCATCTTCACATCACTTTTAGATGAACTTAAAATACATAATTTCTCTCCTTGTCCTTGACATCCATTGAAGAACCTTCTCTTGTCAACAAAACTTCTAAGGTCTTCACAATCTCATTGGTATTATACACCAATTCATGAATCTTATGCTTTTTTTGGAAAAAATGATCAATCTACATATTTATGTATGTTTTTCAAGCCATCATGGCTCAAATTATCTCATAACACTATCCATGTATCAAAATGCTAGATAGCTCTATGAGAGTTAATCCTATATTGTAGACTTCTATCAAACATTATTCACATGAATTATATGATCTTAATACCACTTTGACATTCACCAAGATCACTTGACTTCATATAGAAAGACTTAATTTTATCAAATCTATAGACACTTTATACTCGCTTGGTTTTTATAGTTTTTTTTGTGTTTCTCAAGGTCAAACCTATTTTATCTCAATATTACCATCAAGTTATTTTCCCACCGTCTCATTGATCATGCTCACAATATATAGTAGCCTTCATAAATTATTACATACTCAGATGCATTTTGCAGATATGAAACTTCACAATCTAGCATTGTTAACCACCTTCTATGCTTAGAAAATACCTAAAGCATTCAATAATATTCACATATCTATCCTTCATCTATACGTCATATGATCATGTCATTATTAACATTTTTAGGCCTCTAAAATACCTCTACTATATCTATGATAACTTCATAGATTCAACTCATATCCTCTAGCTTGATGATCAACTAATCCTTCACTTGAAATCCTCTTTATGATTATACAAATTAATTC
>JARHVA010000935.1:532500-742500 GCA_037957365.1 Torreya grandis | reverse complement strand
CATTATTATTTTCACATAAATGACCATACAAAAACATTTGACATCAAGGATAACTTGTAACTCAAGCTTCCCCTTTGATCTAGGAGAAAGAGTTTGTATTAAGGTTAGTTTGTATATAGGTGTGTGTTTTCCTTTGAGTTGTGTTTTTTCCTAAGTGATTCTAGAGCACAAGTGTGTGTCTTAGTTTATTTTTTGTGTGTTTATTTATTTTAGTGTTTTTTATGATTTTGTGGTTTATTTAGAGACATTTTAGTGTTAATTATAGTGTATGGGTGACTCCATTGCCCAAGGATAGGATAAGACAACTAGTCCTTAACATAGAAAACATCCTAACCTTTATAAATCTCTAAATTTTTGACCAAATTTCACCCTAGGTAAATTTTGACCAAATTTTGATCTTTCAAATTAAAATTGGCCACCCATATTGAAAAAATTAGCTGTTTGTTCATATGTTTGGTTGAGTCTAGTGTGTGTCTTTATCCAAAAAAAATATTTGTGCAAATTTCATGGTGAATCTTCAAATATTTCCTTTCAAAAAGATTTTTTTTGGGTTCTTGTTCATGTTTTTTTCCTTTCAAACTTTGTTCCAAGCATAAGTGAGTTCTTTCAGGTTTCATTTCCCTTTGGGTTTTGTATAAGACTATTTTTACTTGAAAGAATTCTTTTGAAAGTTTTGCCTTAGCCTCAAGTGAATTATTGTAGACCTTTTGTTTGGGACTTTGATTCTGATGGTTCTTCTCAATTTCTCTGAAGGATATCTTCCAAGACAAAGGGTACTTTAAAACTTTCCCAAAGGGCTCTTTTCAAGCTAATTGGATCTTTTCAAATCTTCCAAAGGGTCATTTCTTGTGGGAAAGTCATTTACATTTATTCTAAAGGGCACTTTCACTTTTCTATAAGGTGCTTTCAACTTTTTTGAGGGATATTTTTTAAGCCAAAGGTACAAGATAACTTTTTTGAAGGGCACATAGACATTTGCAAAAATTCCAAAGGGATTATTTCAATTTCTTTGAAAGGTATTTTTAAATAAATCCAAAGGGTAGTAGTAACTTTCCAAAAATACTGAAGGATTATTTCTAAAGGGATCAAGTGAAATAAAAATAATTTCTTGCGGGAAAATCATTTGGGATGATTTCCTCGCAAATAGAATCCTTAAAGAGTTCTTTTAGATAAATTGTCTAAAAGAATTCCCTCAGAAAAAAACTCTAAAAGAAGACCAAGATAGAGACAAAGATAAAAATGATTTCTTTTGGGAAAATTTATAAAAAAAATAAATGAGACATTTTTACTAAAATAAATAACAAAGACGTGAAAAAAGAGTTCAAGAGAATCCTTGCAGACAATTTATCTACAAGAATGTCAAAAAACAAAAAGTCTAAATGATTATGGATAGTAGAATGTCAAGTTAAAATTACAAGGAATATTTATTAAAGTTTAGAGTAGAAACCTGAATACAAATAAGAGAATGACAATTGTGCATAACAAATGATGAGCCAGTAAAGAAAAACTAATGCTAAAGCAAGATGGACTCGGTAATAGTAAGGGTTATTCTTGTGACTATCGATGGCAACTATTCCTATTCTTGACTGACACATGTCTAATTGATCTTGAAATCTTAATCATTTAATCTCCCTTTAAAAAACTATATATATGTATTCAACATATTCTTAAATAATCCTCCCTTAGTTAATGACAAAACTCTAACTAGATTTGTATTAAAAACTCTTCAAGAAAATAAGACAAATTCTACCACTCACACACTATATTTTTGTGTATCAATTTAATACCATGTTGTTCTCATTCAGTGAAAGTTATCTTTCCTAACTTGTATCCTTGATTTACAACCAAATGTGTATACAAATATTTTTAACAGTTCCTCATTAGTATTCTCTAATAAGTGTATAGACATTTTTGAAGTGGTTCAAAGTCATATTATTTTCTAGAATTGTTTGTTTCCCTCTTGAAATTTGAATACCTTTTGAATGTAACAAGTGAAACACTAATGTAACAATTCATAAATGGTCATGAGTCTTATGCAAGGAAACGTTATCATTATTTAAGTAGTGATTACAATAAAAGTGAGAGGATAATAAATATTTGTGCATCACCATTTGTTTCTTTTTATTGTTTATTTTCTCACTTTTCATACATAGTCAATAAATTAGGATAGATAGAGTTTCACAAGTACATTATGGGATCTAGCCATTAAATCTAGAGATTCATCTCAAAGAACTTATCACCCATAGAAAAAGATATGATTCCATTATGCTATTTAGATGAAGAAGACTATGTTTTTTCTTCAAGGGTGAAAATCCAAGCATCAACAATTTTTAGCATGCCTAGTGGGACCTTTTGTCCTACAAGACTGTTCAAGATTGGTGCTAGTCTTGACATTGTTGAAGAAAAGATACATTCATATTTAGTACCTGGTAACTCCATTGAAGAATATAGATTATTAGTGGATTGTTAGTTCTATTTTCTATTTTAAAGTTGATAACCAAATTTTCTACTACTTATCTACCTTTAACATTTGAAGAACTACCTCCATATTCCACTAAAAGGTCCAGGTTTGGTAACACTCTTCCTTAACAAAGAGATTTTATGTTTAAATATTCCAATTCTATATTACATTCCTTTCCTAATACTCATAAATATCCCAATATGGCTAGAATACAACCTTTTGTGCCTTTCACAGGGGCATCTCCTTTACATCTTGCCCAGTATGATCAAATTCTAGGATCTGCCCTCAAAAGTGTCCCATATTTTAGTGCAGATGGTCTAATTAATACCATTTAACACACCATAAATATATAAAATACTTTTAATATTCATAATATTACCCAATAAAATGTGGCTATTAGGTTTCTCGCCTTGTCCTTCAAAGCAAAAGTTTTAGACTAGTATGAGACCCTACCTGTAAATTCTATTGGATCATGGAATGAGTTGGGGACCATATTGACCGATAGATTTAGAGAAAAGAGTGATCACTTGTCTCTAAATAAAAAATTGACCACAATAAATAGGGAAACTCATGAATTCATGCAAGATTTTAATACTAGATTTTAAAAAACATGGGATAGGATTCCAATTCTTGTAAGTCCAACTACAAATTATCCATTTTTGTAATATTTGAAATCATTGAATAGTGATATTATTATGATCATCCAATCCATGGGTGGAAAAACATTGTATATTACATATGAAATATCCATAAATGCTAATAATTTTCTTATACACATAGGAAAGATAGTTCTTAGGCCTCCAATGAAGCTTTTCCCTAATTTTCCTTCTCTTAGTCAAAGTGAATTGCCTTCTGTAGCCCCTTTACCTACTCAAGAGAGATCTATTATTTCTCCTTCAAATGAGATTCATGAAGTAAAAATTCTAATTTATATTGTTACCAGTGAATTGGTTACTCTCAAAAGGCAACATGATCAAGGTTATAGGCCATATCAGTTATATAATCAATTTAGTAAACAAACAAATAGGTCACCCTTCCAAAGAAATAATTAGGGACAAGGCCAAATCACCCATGTCAAACCATAAAAAAAGTTATAATTACAATGATCCCTCATCCTCCAAATCTTTATTTCCCACTAAAAACAATTTGGTTCAAGAGTTGCCCAACTATCCATATTTTAAACATGGCCAAGAATAGGTGGCTTACGCCAATGAAATGCAAAAGCAAGGTATGTCCACACAAGGTGATCAAATATCTCACTTTTCAAATTTTGAAATTAAAATGAAATTTAGGATGGATAATAGATAAACTTAGTCTGATTCTACCCTTATAAATCATTTGGAGGGTAAATTTTGTGTAATCAATTATGATGGGAATGCAAGCAATCAACATACTAGTGTTGCTTCCAACACTAGGTCTAAGAGCAGAGTTGTTGATGAAGTTCAAGGAACCAGTCAAGGAATAAATTAAAGAAATATTCAAATACATGTTATGACACCTATAAAATCTTAGATGAGATGTGGGAATATTTTAACTCCTAGACACAAATAAAATCATAAAATTCCATGTTTCAAACCAACTTCTACAACTCTGCCTCCATATGTTACATCAAAAGGTACAAATGTTCAAAAAGAAAACACCAAGGAAATTAAAATTTACATTACCATTTTATAATACATGATAAATATTTATATTAACATTTAATTATGGGATTATCTATTGCTTCTAGGATAGAAAGATATATTTCAAAAGGAATTTCATGGATTAGGTAAACAAACCGACTCACTATGAAGTGAAAATGTAGTTTTGGTCAATGAAACTCAATCTATAGATAATAAAGTAAATAATGATGAGAATACTCCTCATTTATAATTATCCATAATAATTGGTGACTACTTGGTTCATAAATATGTCATATATAGTGGAGAAAGTACCTCAATTACGCCCAAATGCATAACAGACAAACTAGGTCTCAAATATGAGCCAATGACTAAAAGAGTTTTGAAATTGGATTAATCACCAACCAAAGATTTTGAGATTATTAAAGGTTTGAATTTTACCCTTCATTATTTTCCTAATTTTTCAATCCCTCATGATGTGGTGGTAGCATATTTACCTCCTTATTTTTCTCTTTATTTGTCAAGGGATTTCACTTCTAAGATTGGTGGAAATTTGGTAGACAATTGGTCATACATGGTGTTTACAAACAAATATGGTACCAAAGTGAATCTTTATTCATAACCCATTCACAAAAATAATTTGGAACCATATTCACCTAAGGAATCAAATGTTAACTATGTTATCATTGATGAAGAATAGTTTCACATTGACCAATCCCCATCAACTTTCCTCAAAGGAGTTTTTGACTTGTTCCTAGATGAGTGAGGAGATAACAAATATGAACATGATACCTAAAAATTTATTGATTAATACGGTCTAGGAGTCTACTATATGCATGATAAATACTCTTTTATGCCTAATTTGTTGAAATCAAGTGAAGATGTGAATGATATTTGGTAGCTTTTCTTTGATGGATCCAGAAGTAAGGTTGGTGTAGGTGGTGAAGGTATGATGATTTCACCTTCAAAAGAAAGGTTTTTTAAACTTTTCTATTTTATTTCTCTTGTAATTTAAATGTGGATAAATATTAAGCCCTTGTTCATGGTTTGAAATGGGCAAGGAAAAGAGGTGTCAAAGAATTATAAGTATTTGGTGATAGTGAATTAGTCGTCAATCAAGTAAGAGGGCAAAATTTGACTAAGAACTCCTTGCTCAAATCTTAAAAACATAGAGTTTTGGATCTTGTATAGGACCTCATGTCATTTAAAATTACCTCTATCCTAAGAGAAGATAATAATCATGTTGATAAGTTGGCATCTATTGGTGCTCAATTTGATGTTCCAAAGGGCATAAGAGAAGATAGGAATCAACCTCATCTGGAGGTGATTGTGAGACCTTCTGTACCAGATAATGTCATGAATTGTTACGTTTTTTATATTTATCATCAAATATCACTTTTCCTAAAATAAGTTGAGTTCTTTACCAAGAACCAATCTAAGCTACAACAATAATATGACAACTATATTTTCTAATTAAAGTCTAATAAGCTTTTTAAAGGTTTAGTGACTCTTGAGAGTATTTTAAATGAAGATGAACAAATCAAGAAGGAAAATATATTCATGTATATTAAGTAAGAAAACTATGAAAGGATATAAATATTTAAGGATAAACTACTTGTACTTGGCAAGGTATGCACTATTTAGGAAAAAAATGATTTCATTGAATTATGCAAGGAATTTAGTGACATTTTTGCATGGGAGTATGGTTATTTAAAGGGATTTAACCCAATATTGGATCAACACACCATATATTTGGATGAAACTTCTAAAACCATTAAAAAAAGGTAAATACCAATCAATCTAAAGATTTAACCCCTTATGAGGAAAGAGTTGACGAAATTGATTGAGTCTAGAATTATTTTTCCTATCAAGCATTCTTCTTGGTTGGCCAATTTAGTTCCTATTAGAAATAAAAACGGATAAATAAGGTTTTGTGTTGAATTTATGGACTTTAAAAAAGTATCTTTGAGGGATCATTATCCTCTCACTTCTATGGAGAAATTTTTTTAGGTTGTAGTTGGTAGTGAAAGGTTTTCTCTCCTTAATGGCTATTCTAGATATAATCAGATTATGGTCAATGAAAGTGATCAATATAAGGTAAAATTTACCACCAAATGGGGAACATATGTCTATATGAATATGACATTTATATTATCAAATTCTAGATCTAATTTCCAATATGCAATGGATATGGCTTTCCAAGGGCTGATCAATGACATTATGTTGGTTTATCTAGATGATGTGACAATTTTTTCCAAAGATGCAAATGACCATTGGAAGCACTTAAGATAGATATTTGAGAGGTGTAGAGAGTTTTGTATCTACCTAAACCTAAATAAGTGTGTGTTTTATATTTATGAGGGCAAACTCTTAGGCCACATTATTTCAAATAAATATTTATCTATTGATCTAGAAAGGGTAAGTGATATTTTAGCATTATCTTTGCCTAAACACAAAAAGGGTCTACAAAGTTTATTTGGAAAGATTAATTTTATTAGGATATTCTTTCTTAATTTTTTTAATCTAGTTAAACCCTTGACCTCCATGTTGAGAAAAGATGAGACATTCACTTGGACATGAAAGAGAAGAGAAAGGTTTGAGGAGATTAAGCAAGACATTACCCAAGATCCTACTCTTGGAAGTCATAACTTCTACAAGGACTTAAATCTATACACTTTTGGAAATGAAGAGGTAATTTATACCACTTTGATCTAAGAAAATGATGAAAAATTGGAACAACCTATTGCCTTCTTCAGTCAAGGTTTAGAAGGATATGAAGTAAAGTACACACATTAAAAAATAAGTGATTGATATAATCAAAAGTTTAAATAAATTTAGCAATATGTTTTCTGGTAATAAAATTCACATTTTTGTGCCTCACTGTGGTGTGAAAGATTTTATATTTAGTAGAGAATTAAATTAGAAAAGGGCAGGATGGATTACCAAAGTAATGGAATATGATATAATGATCAAGACAACCAAGCTGGTGAAAGGGAAAGGACTCTATAAGCATCTTGACTTAGATTTTAAAGAACAAAAAGAGATTTTTTTGACACTTCAAGATGATCTTGTAATAGTTGCACCTTCAGTCATGAGAAGTTAGACATAGGACATGATCCACTTCCTTCAAACTGGTGAGTGTCTACAAGGTCTTGATAGAGTTAAAAGAAGATATTATAGAATGCAATCTATTCCTTATGTACTTGTGGATGGAGTACTTTTTAGAAAATATTTTTTAGGTGTATTTTTGAGATGTATTGAGTTGGAATAGATTGAAAAGGTATTGAATGAGTTTCATGATGGCCTAGCTAGTGGGCACTTTGCTCCCATAACCATCACTACTAACATCATAAGGGCTAGTTATTTATGGCCCATGCTCAAGTGAGAAAATGCCATAAATGTGATCTATTTGATGTAAAATAAAAGTTATTTGCATTTCCTCTTCATCTAGTCCAAGTTGAATAACCTTTCATGTAATGGGGTTTAGATTTCATAGGTATGATCCATCCTCCTTCTAGTGCTAGTCACAAGTAGGCATTGACAACCACTGATTATTTCACTAGATGGGTTAAAGCTATAGCTCTTAAAGAGGCCAATGAAAATTCAATCCTAGATTTCTATGAGAACATAATAACAAGCTTTGGAACTTTCTCAACTATCATCTCAGATAATGCATTAGCCTTTTTAGAGCAATGACAAGTGAATGGGCCTTGAAGAGTGGCATTTACCTCAGCACTTCTTCTAACTAATATCCCTATGGAAATGGACTAGTAGAGTCCACAAACAATAAATTTATCAAAATCATTAAGATGAAAAAAGACAGAAATCAAAGGACATGGCATAATAAGTTGAAAATATCCCTCTAGGCTAATAGAATTAATCCAAAAAGAGAAATTGGGAACTCACCATATACAATTGTGTATGGAAGGGAAGATAGACTTCCTATCTCACTTGAATTTCCAACCTTAGACCTCACTCATCAATTTTAGTTGATGTAAAATGATAGCATGGGAGTCATATTGTGTGAAATGATGGAGCTCAAAGAGGCAAGAAATCAGGCAATGCATAACTTGACTACTCACCAATAGTAGATAAAAAAGCATTTTGACAAGAAGTCTATTCTAATGAGTTTTAGAGAAGGGGACATTATTATTAAGTGGGATGAAGATAGGGCCAATCTTAAGAAATAAACAAATTTTGATGCTTTGTGGAGTGACCCATACATGATCACATAATGTAAATAATATAATGCTTTCTAGCTTTCAAAGTTGGATGTAGAGGAGATGCATATCCTAGTCAATAAGATATATTTAATGCATTGTTACTAAGTTTTTCCTTATATTGTACATAGTTTTCTATTTTTATATATGTTCCCTAAGTGTTTATGCATGCATGTGTGTTTGTTCGTGTCTTGTTCTATTTTGTTGGGTCTTTTTATTTTCATCTATGTTTTCCTTGTTTTTATTTTGGTAGAATCCTTGATAGTCATGTTCAAGAATTTATTGACTCCATTGGCCCTTGAGCAGATAAGGATACCTAGTTTTATTAGTATATCAAGCATGCTTCCCCTATAAGTAACCATTTTGTTGACCAAATTTTGATCTTTCAAATCAAAATTGGCCACCCATATTGAAAAAACTAGTTGTTTGTTCATATGTTTGGTTGAGTCTAGTATGCGTCTTTGTCCAAAAAAAATATTTGTGTAAAGTTCATGGTGAAGGTTCAAATATTTCCTTTTAGAAAGCTTTCTTCGGGTTCTTATTAAAGTGTTTTTCCTTTCAAACTTTGTTCTAAGCATAAGTGAGTTCTTTCGGGTTTTGTTTTCCTTCAGGTTTTGTACAAGACTATTTCTTTTGATTTTTTTGCCTAAAATAATTATTTTAGAAGTTTTGCCTTAGCTTCAAGTGACTTCTTGAGGAATTTTTATCTGGGACATTATTTCTAAAGGTCCTTTTCAATTTCTCTGAAGGATATCTTCCATGCCAAAGGGTACATTGTAACTTTCCTAAAGGGCTCTTTTCAATCTAAGTGGACCTTTTCAATTCTTCCAAAGGATCAATTTTTGTGGGAAAGTCATTTACATTTCTTTTGAAGGGAACTTTCTCTTTTCCAAAAGGTGATCTCAACTTTTTTGAGGGACATTTTTGAACCCAAAGGTACAAGACAACATTTTTGAAGGGCACATGGACGTTTGCAAAAAGTCTAAAGGGATCATTTCAATTTCTCTGAAGGGTGTTTTTAAACAAATATGAAGGGTGGGAGTACCTTTTCAAGATTTTTGAAGGGTTATTTCTAAAGGGATCAAGTGAAAGAGAAAGGATTTCTTGAGGGAAAATTATCTAAGATAATTTTCCCACAAACAGAAAACAAAGAATTCTTTTAGAAATTTTTTTTGAAGGAATTCCCTTAGACATAAAGTTTGAAAGAAAACTAAGATAGAGATAATGAAAAAAATGATTTATTTCAAGAAAATTTCATGAAAGAAATGAACAAGACATTTTTCCTAAAATAAATAACAAAGACACAAACAAAAATCCCAAGAGAATCTTTATAGATAATTTGTCCACAAGAATGTCAAACAACAAAAAAGTCTAAAAGATGATGGTCTATAAAATTTTAAGTTCAAATTACAAGGAATAGTCATTAAATTTTAGAGTAAGAACCTGAATACAAACAAGATAATAACAAATTTGCACAACAAACAATGATCCAACAAAGAGCAACTAATGCTAAAGTAATATGGACTCAGTAATAACAAAGGTCATTCTTGTAACTCTCAATGGAAATTGTTCCTATTCTTTATTGGCACATGTCCAATTTATCTTGTGATCTCAATCATTCAATCTCCATTCAAAAAACTATATATATGTATTCAACCTATTATTAAAGAATCCTTCACTGGTTAATGACAAAACTTTGACTAGATTTATATTGAAAAATCTTGAAGAAAATAAGACAAATTCTACCACTCACACATTAAAATTTTGTGTATTAGTTTAACATCATTTTGTTCTCATTCAGTGAAATTTGTCTTTCCTAACTTCTATCCTTGATTTCCTACCAAATGTGTAGACAAATCTTTGTTACAAGTCCTCATTAGTATTCTCTAATAAGTGTATAGACATTTTTGAAGTGGTTAAAATTCATATTATTTTATAGAATTTTATATTTCCCTCTTGAATGTTGAATAAATTTTGAATCTAAAAAGTGAAACACTGATGTAACAATGCATAAATGGTCATGAGTCTTTTGCAAAGAAACCTTGTCATTCTTTAAGTAGTGATTACAGTCAAAGTGGGAGGACAATACATATTGGTACATCACCATTTATTTATTTTTGTTGGTCATTTCATCACTTTTAATACATAGTCGATAGATTGGGATAGATAGAGATTCATAGGTGCATCAGGGGAGCTATCCCTTAAATCTAGAGATTCAACTCAAAGAAATTGTCACCCACAGCAAAAGAGATGATTCCATTATGTTTCTTAGATGAAGAAGACTAAGTTTTTTCTTTAAGGGTGCAAATCCAAGCATCAATATTAAAATTAGGTCACCCCCTTACATATTCAAACTTTTCATAGGGTCCTTATAGGTTTGAAATATTCAACATGTTCTTAAATGAGGTTACATAATATGTTTGATCTTTTTCATATTTGTACACTTAACCTAATAACCTTTTATGTCAACTCTTGTTTATTCTAAGTGAAATACATAGTTTTACGCAAAAGTATAAAGGTGTCAAGAATTAATATAATGTAAAATATGTTATGAAATGGTAGGGAATAGTTTGAAACTAAAATATGGTAGGTTTAATGTAAGAAGAAGGAGATCAACTATAAAAAGGGAAATTTTAGTTAGTTGTACAGACTATATAATTCATCTGGCACATGTGAAGTCTTTAATAAGGTCTATTTAGATCAATAAAGTTATTTTCCAAGATTGAATAGGTTTAATAGATCCAAAAGTGTCAAAACCTAGTTTCTCTCTCCTATCTTTCCCTTGGATAGGTTAAGAAAGTCAAATGGTTTTCTATTGGTATGGACATGAAAAAAATATTTGGAGTGAATGCACTTAGGGGATTTTATCAATATATATGGCCTTCTATTTCATGGTTATAGTTTCAATATTGATGGTCCATACTATACGAACAATCACTAAGATTGTTAGCACCTTTGAGATTCTTGCACATTCCTAATGGCTCAATTTTTTCATCTCTTTGTATTGGTTTGTGTGAACCAAGTATTGTATATGGAATTTCAAGTAATTTTCATGCATTTAATGTGGATTTAAAAATGGTTGGCATGTGTGGAATTGAAATAATAAGGAATATTATTATCCTTGTGCTAAAAGTCACACCATTGAGGTCTACATAATAGTGTTTTGGTAATTGCATTTTTAATCTTTCTATGAATGGCTCTGGATCAAGAGTAACATATTTTTTTTCAACCCCTTAGAACATGGAATTTAGTTTCTCCATTAAGGGTTTGCTTTGAGAATATCTCTAAAGCACCTAAAAGATAAAGAAGTGTAGATGAGCTAAAGACCTAATGAGATGATAGGATTGTGACTATGTAGATAATAGAGGTAGAGTGATAGGATGTTTTGAGAGCCATTTAAAGTTGATAATGTATAGGAATAATCATATTTTGATATAATATTGGAATTGTAAGACACCATTAAGTAGTATAAAGAAAAGATAATCCAATACCATACATAGTTAGACACCTCTATTTTATCATATTAGAATAAAGTTTCAAATGGGGTGATCTATCTTATTTTCTCCGAAAGAGGATTTTGCCTCACAAAGTGCCATTTCATGGTGAGTGTTTATGAGGTATAAATAAGGCTAGTGGTTTCATTGTAGCATCTTAGGCTTAGAAGTATAATCTTGTCACAAAATAAGGTTGCTTATTAAGAAAATATAATGATGAGAAATATTATAAATAATTCAAGTTTATATTGGTGATATTTAGTGAACTACAATACCATTGAAACTAAATGAATAGTATAACGTACAAGCAACTCCTAGTGCATTGATGGTAAGGATAGGAACATGGTCTAAAGGAATAGATGGATACATTAAGGTATGATATGACCTTAGTTACCTCAATAAGAATTAAAAAACTGAAGTATAGAGCTCAAATATATACCATAACCTACAAGAAGCTCCTATATTCTGTAATAAGCACCTATAGTTTGACTGAGGAAATAGACTAGTCTAAGCTAAATGAAGAATGAATGTGTGGTTAGTTAGAAGGGATATAGGTTTAATATGATCATGAATAAATCACTACCAGATTGATAATACAAAAAATTCATGTGATTTTCATATAGAAATGAAATATAACATAGGTTGAGCAAATTGGGCCTGAACCTCATATCCATTCAACTAAAATCCTGCACTCCATTTTAATAGGCCTAGAAGCTACTTTTGAGGATTTGAGATGGTGAATCCTCTTGAGGTATGATAAATATTTGAAATGTGATATATATTGTCATAATAACCTAAATTATATCTCCATGATCTCATATATATTATACCAATAAGGGAAGTACCCTCTAGTTTTTCTCAGACCAAAGGCACTTCATGAATAACATAATATATAGACATAGTATATGAATAGTGAAAAAGATGAATGTAATAATCTTGAGTGACTATGGAATGATTTAAAATATTGAATTATAATTTATAAAGTTAATATAAGTTCATGAATCCATTAAAACCACTCATAAGTGACCACATGCTCAAAAACATAGTCTATGCCTATTAGGCCTAGTACAAAGCATGAAGCCTCATGGTTCTTGATGACACCCATATGACCATATGATATTATAAATCCATGTGATAAATTTTATAAGATATTTTAGGGTTTATTATATCCAATATTTTGTAGAAATAAACTTAGAATTGGTCATTTTGGCCTAATTCTCTTTCTCAGGGGCATCTAGAATACAAACAAGTAATTGAAAATCCAATTTATTTTGCTCATATCTATAGGGAAAATATGCATGGGATATCAATAACTTAGGGATATTTTAAAGAGGTATTTAATTAAAAATTATTTAATTTATTTAGAGGTTTAAGGGCTTAACCTTTATGAATCATTGTTAACTTGAATGACCTAAAACCCTATCAAGAACCTGATGAAGAAGATATAAATGGAAATTCATCCAATATGGGTCAATTGACTTGGAATATGATTTTTTTTCTACTTAAAACTTTCTAAATATCCTTGACATTTAGTTTTTCTATACTATCACTTGTATAAACAATTCTAATTATATGTTTCTGTAGGATTTAAGGTGTTTTGAAGGTAAAGAAGGGAATAGACAAGTGAAAATCATTTTAAGATGTGTGTAGAGATGTATTTATACTCCTAAAACTCAATTATTACCTCATTAATGCTTGTAAACCCCTCTACTATTTTTATCATTATAGGTAGTCTTGGATAGAAATGTGAGGAAAAAGGTGACTACCAAATTAGAATAGTGAGAGGTATGTTTTTGAGTTTCATTAAAGTCTATTTGATAGATCAAATGACAAAAAAGGTGTGAATAAGTGTCCCACATCCTTGAAACTAATTATATTTAAAATCTATAGGTCACCATAGTGACAAGTGTGGGAATTGAGACCAAGAGGGCTAGTGAGTAGCTACAAGAAAGTAAATGATAATTGGTAAAGATAAATTCATCAATTAAGGGGTATATATGAATATCAAAAATCATGTTTCAACCTTCTCAAGTTAGGGAAAAAGTGTCAACAAATTATAAGATAATTTTTGATAGATAGGTGGACTCATCATCAAGAAGGGAGTTTCAAGAAAGATAATGAAGATCTCTATGCCAACTTCAAGAAGTTATCATGTTTCAAATTGACACATGTTCAAGATAAATTCATGAATTATTTTCTAACTCCTCCTCCTACATGGTAAATAGTTTTCAAGTCTTAACATTTGGCATGGTGACACTTTAACGTAACCTTTTCTCTCTCCTCTCATATGATATATATATATAAATATAAATATATATATATATATATATATATATATATATATATATATTCAATCCATTTTGTCATTGTAAATAATCCATAATTGGTATGGTGAAACCCTATTAGTTTGACATCTTTTTCTGACTTTAAATAAAGTTATAAAGGTGATTTAGTCTCTATAATTCTTACATAATTATGTCAAGTAGTCAATATTGATTACAAGTGATGAATACTTTCTCCTTACTTCCATTCTTCTCTTGTATGCCTTGTGTGAGTAACATCTCTTGTAATAGATCTCATGGAGTGTATATGTTTGTTAGTTGTGAGAGAGATTAGTATTTTTTGATATTATACCTCCTATTCACCCACTTCTAGATATGGATATCAATCTACCTTCATGCAGAAATACTTATGCTAGAAGAACATTGGGTTGAGATCATTTTTAATAATCTTCTTTCTTAGTGAAAATACAAGTATGTTTGTGGAGTTATATGTGGGGTATCATTTTTACTAGTATATGTTGAATTTATGTTTCCTTATTCCATTTTCACCCCCAATAGTGATTATTTTAGTGTATTTTGTGAGCTTAAAATATATATCAAGGGAATTAGCCCATAATCTAGATATCTAGCTCTTGTAGTAGCTTGTCTATATGCAGAGATAGTTCCATGTTATCCCAAATTTGAAAATTTATATTTAACTTATCTAAGGTAAAAATTTGGGTTATAATAGATACAAAAATCTAAAATATGCTTTCTAGGTAAAACTACAGTAACTTGAGATCGTATGGGATTATGTATAAATGGAAGGCATAACAAATGGTGGTCACCAAAATCCTTGAGAAATGTAACTATTTGAAATCCATGTTTAATTTATTAATAAAATAGAATGAGTGATGGTTGTGATAGAGGAAATGTTGACCCAAGTTTATATGTAGGGAAAATAGCCTTGCCACCCTAGGGAAGGGATAGGTATGTTGAGAAACCTTCATTGTCTCAGCATATAAAGAGAAGCAATATTTGCCTTCAAATATATTGTAGGAGGCATGGTACTAAAACACAAACCCCACATCTAAATACTATAGATTCAAGACCATTTAAAATTTGGCAAAGATAATTTGGAAGAGATACTATCAAGGGTGCTTGCTTTAGATTTGGATATGTTTACCATTATGTAGGAAATTTCCCTAAGAACACTTGATTAGGGGGTACTAAATCCCTGATAGGGGTTAGATATGAGAAACAAATTTTATTATAATCTTTATTATACTTATTTTTATTATTTCTTCAAAACATGAAATAACTATAGTATGTTATATATTTGAAAGCACAATGGTCCCTCTTGTTAAGAATCCCCTAGTAATTGATATATGTATATGTGTGTATGCACATGTTGATATTTATTTTAAGTCATAAGTTGGATAGATTTACTTTGATTATGGTTTTATCATGTTAATGGGAGGACATGTTTCTAAATGAATTTGGATTGATATGTTTGAACTCATGTTTAGATGTTGATAAATTAAACTAATAGCTATTAAAAGGCTTTAATGACCTCTCTTTTAAAATCATGAATTCCCTAGATATGTTGATTGTGTATGTTTAAATTGTGGGAATGTTAAAGAAAATTTCTCTTGTTGTTTTAAGCATTAGGACCATTTAACGAACTAAGATATGTTAAAACTCTAGTATTGAGGTTATGGCTTACTCTGTATATAAATATAATATTGCATCTACTTAGTAAAATAATATGAATCTCTAATTTAATAATCAAGGAAATTATGTCTCTACATAATTATTCTTTCATGAAAAGTTCCTTTTATATTTGAATAGCTTTAGCCTATGAATTGCCTTGTGCATATATGAGCATAACCCAACTTATGATTTTGTTTATGGGTGCATGTAAAATGTTTCTAAGGGTATTTTCTTGGATTTGAAGCATATGGAATGGATTAAGATAACCTTTTACATTCTTTATATTATTGTGATAAATAAATCAATTGATAAATCTGCACTTGTAGTAATGATTGGGAGCTTAGGAGAGTTCATAATCATGTTGAATTATTATGAAGTTATGTGGTAGTAAAATGGAATCAATACATCTGGTATTACTAAATTTTATCATAATGAGAACTTGTCAATTTTTATACTTGTAACTTCTAACTACCTTGGCCACTTGTAAAGCATTATGTGTCACTATGAATATGAAGTGGTGACTGTGAAGGTGCCCTTCTATTGAAATGATAGCCCTACATCTCTCTTGACATAAAAATTATGTATACAAATATAGGTGGGACATAATTATAGGTGTAATTATATCTAAAATATCACATTAAAAAGGTAAGGCTTGATTTCAATGCCAAATCACACCTTGGTAGGTGGTGACTACAAACTAGCTATAAATATGTCATCTAAAGAGGCATAGGGTACCAACTACTCTATTGTAGAATTTTTTTAGTTTCATTAGTATAGTGACCTCATACATGTTATTATTAAAATTTATAGTATAATTTTTATAGTGGTAATGGTGTAGCTCCCTCCTACATGTTTTTACTTGTAATCAAACAATAATGGATTCAACATGATAAAGCGGTAAATGGCTCTATATGAATTTTTTTAGTAAAGGTCAATGAAATATATACCCTATGCCACGACATACTTTGATTCTCCACATAGATGATGGATCATCAAAACCATCTTAATGTATTCCTTATCCACATAAGTGGTTCATAGAGCCATATAGTGATTGTATTGTGATCAATTTTTTGTTAAATATTCTTGTCAAACTTATTTTAAGTTATTTGAGCATTTTTTGTTATTGCTTGGAAACCAACATTATTTTCTTATTAACTTAACAATTTTAAAGTTAAGGGTTGGTCATGGAATTCATTTATTAATTTTAACTAGATTTTATTTCATTATTGAGACTACTTGGTCTCTTTTTATTTATTTTGTACTTGTTTTATTAGATAATGTTTATTAGAATGATTGTGATGCTTTCTTGTGTTGGTTTCATGTGATAGTATGTGCATAACTATCACTTTGGGTGAATATAATAAAGAATAATTAACTTGAAAATTATATTTAAGTTAGTCATGATGGGGACCTATCACATAGGTAAAATATCACATGCTTCCTCACACACTAGATGTGGTGATCTTAAACATCGAGGTGTCTCAAGAGCACTAAGGTGTCTCTTTCACTTTATGCATTAGAATGGATGGTTGACATATGTATTGACTCCCCTCAATGTATCAAATATATTTTTAAATCTACAAATTAGAATGATTGATGGATAGATGTCCTAAGGTCCCCCATTATATCAACTATTTATGTCTCTTCACTCTATGCCTAGATAGTGGCTAGTGACCAATGTATTAAGGGCCTCTACTGTATCAAGTATATTGGTTAATAGACTATTGTCCTCAAATCCATGTACATATTTATTATCATATTGATTCCTCAATGGTAAATTGATGTCCTAAGGGCCACATATATACTTATCTATACGTAATTCTAATGTCTAGTGGATTGATATCTTAAGAGCCTCCCATATATTTAGTTTCACATGATATCTCAGTTGGTAGACTAAGGTCCTAAGATCCCACATATGTTAAATGTCATTATATAAAGTTTATTAAAATATTTCATGAATGGCATGGTATATGGAAAAAGGAGATAGTCCATGCTTGTATTCTTCTACAACAAATTAATGTGATGGGAGGCATTTCCCTGTCCTCTACTTATTAATAAGACACTTTGTCTTTTAGATGGCATTATCTATGTTAAATCAATATTTTCCCATATGTTTATAAGAATTATATATTATATCATAATGTTATGACCAAGGATTCATGTTGATTTTATTATGATGGTTTTGTTGAGATTGGCAATCATCATCCTTATCTAAGAAGAAGTTGCATATATAAGGAGCACTTAAACTCTCAAGCATATAACATAGAACTTATGGGTCTTAATGGACTGAGACAAATGTGTTTTTTAATATGATTTACATCAGAATGAATTGCCTCTTTTAGGAATTATTTTTAATTCATCCATCATCCATTGTAAGCAGTGAAATATAGAGTGGCTATATAGCCTTGAAAAAAGCAAGGCTTGAGTCTAAAATTAGACCACTTTCATATCTAAATTAGAGAGATTTTGTGAAAAGGAATTTCAAATTGTTACAATCTAAAACTAAATAATCCTTATGAGTTAATCATAAAAAATTCTCATTATGCTAAAACTAAAATTATAGACACAATCTTCTAATAAAATTGTGGGAAATGGAGAGGTTGTTCCTCCTTAATTGCATAAAGTTTTCTTATATACAAGTTAATACATGTTATTGTGACATCAATTTATGGTGGTTTTGTGAGTATCATGTTCATGATGTTAGTGCATAAAAACTCTCATGTGATAGTTTTTGATGCCTAAAATCTTCACCCTAGAGTAAATAACCAATCTATGGGAAGCTTTACAGGTGTGGGATAGATTTTATCCTATGAAGCAACTCAAAGATTTTAAAAGCTAGCTCTTCATTATGTTCCTTAAAAAAGGAGAGGAGGAGAAAAGGTAAATATGGGAGATTCATAATAAATTTATAAATTAAATCTAATCTAAGGTGATGCACCATAAATTATGAAATACAAACATAGATATTTCATAAAATAGCATATATTTTAACAAAACTATAGATCGTAATGGAACATCTAGCATGAATTAGGATCCATAACATATAAAAATCCACACCAAAGAAGTAACACATAGGTTATAATTAGTAGAGATAGTTTTTAACTTTAATTACATAAAACTTCACATTCTCTTCATTGTTGGATTGGGAAATGATTATAGAAGGCAACAAATGGCTCATACAAAACTTCCACTAGCATCCGTGAGATGCATCTATTGAAGTCTTGAATAGGAAAATATATCTAATATTATCTTAATATTTTTATGTGTTATTAAAAACAAGAAAATTACATATAAATAATAAAAATGTCCCCCTATGAAAAGGGGGAAACATCATATATATAGGCGAGGATGCTACATGAG
The DNA here is from genome assembly GCA_037957365.1 of Torreya grandis. Taxonomy (NCBI): domain Eukaryota; kingdom Viridiplantae; phylum Streptophyta; class Pinopsida; order Cupressales; family Taxaceae; genus Torreya; species Torreya grandis. Next base: position 723,372 of record JARHVA010000935.1, on the reverse strand, counting down.
ATGGTCTAAAGATTCCCTTGTTTACACCCATGATGTCACACAACTAAAAGAGGGTCTATCCCATGAGTGTAACCAATTAAATACATCCTATATATTATAATATTCCACAATTATGTTATAAACCACTCATTCTTTGGAGAATCAGGGTTATGCTACGTGTCAACCTAATACATTAGATCTCAATTAGGCCTAATGCATTATCCCTTCATTAGTACTCATTACAGCTTGAAATTATTGAACCATATTTAGCCTTCACCAATAGGTGAAAAACATAAAACATACCTCCAATATATCATTTATCACTTCCCCATGTTACCAATCCACCTATAACTCTAAACCACTACTCCATCCAAGCCATTCTCTCTCTCACTCAAAGTCCTATAAATACATATAAAATACTGACAAGAAGAATTGAGACATAATATCTATTTTATCAAAGAAAAACCTTAAAAAATAACATGTATAGGTCCTAAATGATATAAAAAATACATCCAAATCCATTTTTCACCTTTACATATCTCACATAGGTCCAAACCAACTCAAACAAATTGATTACTCAAACTGGAAATGCACACCAAAAACTCAATCAAAGATATTTGATTGATCCAACCAAACTAGAGACAAAGTATAAATAAAAAATACATGTAATAAAGATTTTAAACTCATATAATATCACCAATATCTTACTAACCTCAAACTCTACTCACAATATCTCAAACTAGCCTCTCTAAATAGGCCACTCCACTACCTACAAGCTCCAAAAACCAATCATGATGAACATGACATATAACACTTGTGTAAACACTTTATTGATATTATAATTCATTAGTGTGATCGTATAAAACACTTATAAAATTTTAAATCACAATCATGTTAATCATTGGATATACTGAGAAGGGGGTGAATCAGTATATCATAAATCTTATAAAATTTCCCTTAATCAAATTCCACTTTAACATACATTCAAGATATGCAATAAAATTGAAATAATAAACACCATAAAAGATAGAGAGAGACTAGATTTAATGTGGAAAAAAATGTGGTAAAAACCATGGAGAACAATCTCAAGTATATGAATGAACATCAACTCAAACTATAATATTCGCAAGCACTAACTTGCAAGATCACCAACCCCTTTGCTGAGCACCAACACAAAAACTATTCATGAGCACCAACCCACAAGAGCACCAACCCATTTTATAAGCACAAACACAACAATAATTCATGAGAACCAACCTTAGGAACACCAACCCCTTTGCTGAGCACCAACACAACAACTATTCATGAGCACCAATGCACAGGAGCACCAACCCCTTTTGTGTATACCACACAACTATCTCTCAATGTTTTTATCTCAAAAAATGATAGTTCATTACAATATCTCTTTCATCTCTCTCCTCTACTCTTCTAAGCTAGATATAACAATTACAAATCATACTCTATCTCACTCATTACAAATGGCTTCTTAAGACTTTATTTATAGCTTTCCAAATGACCTTTGGCCTTCGCCCTTTGTGACCCTTAAATCCTCATGGAAAATGGTTTCAAACTTTCATGACCCTTCATATACTTGCATTTGAAAATTCATGTGGTGACCCTTCATAAGAAAAATCATCCTTTCCTCTTTTTTCTTTATCTTGGTGACTTTTCATATTCCTCAAAGTGTTCCTTCATGAGAAATTGCACCCTTCCTCTTTTGTCTTCACTTGGTGACTCTTGGAATTACCAAAGATGACTATTCATGGGAAAATGCATTCCATTCTTCTTTTGTCTTTACCCCGTGACTCTTTTACTTCTCCATGGGCTCTTCTTTTATCTTATATGCAACCAAAAATATATTCATTAATATTAAATAAATATTAACACACATTAGACAAGATATAACTATTAAAAACATCATTAAATGTAATGGGGCCTTTATCACCAATAATTATAGACCTTTGACATCAATGAAAATATTTCCAACAAAACATATAGATGTATAATGTCATATATGAAACATATAGATTATTCTATGAGACATACTTCTATATTATCCTTTTTACTCAAACAAGTCATCTTGAAAGCACCTTCTTGCCTATGTATGGTCATAAAAATCACATAACAATAAATGGAACATAATTAATAGGTATTAAACAAAGACCCAAAGCATTGGATTCATCCCTACTCACCTACACACCATCCCTAAATGGATTCTCACTCATATTGGCTTTTTGTCACTATTTTCACTATCTAGCAGATTAGTGACTAGTCAACTTGATTGACTTAGATAATTGACATAGTGACTATTTATTTCCAAAATACCTCTACGTAATTCATTAACAAGTCCTAGCATTCAATATCTAATAAATCTTATGTGTTGACTTAGTCAAACCTACTTGTAGCACTAAAGTTTTTAGAAACAAACATATTTATATACCTTCTGCTCAATACCCTGACACACCACTATCATCTGGAGATGACTAGAAGAATCATCTACACATTCCAATAGTCAAACTTGGTCAAAAAATAAATTATGGGTCCTTTCTATCAATATTTATCTAATCAATCCATTATTAGTGTTTATAAAGGGTTTCTAACCAATTTACATTCTTAACGAATGTTCATAAAGCTCTATCTCTCAATCCACTAAAAATAATTATAAAATATTATTAGGTCTATGTTCCACCTCTCCCAAAAGTATTAGGTCCCCATTTGAAGTCGACATGAACTAGTGAATGTTAATACTTTCCTTTCAAGCTCAAAATACACCATTCAAGCCTCCTTTGAAGCTTCTAAACCATCTTTTTGACTTTGTAGCTCAATATCTAACCTCAAACCTGATAGACATGCTTGGAAAAACTTTCCTAACAATATCTCATGAAACAAAAATATTCATCATCCTAAAAACACCCTTTGACCCTTCACAAGGCATCATAAGCCCACCTAGGCCAACTAGGCCAATGTCCAAACTATCTTGCAGACCACTAGCCACCTCTTGAAAATAATAAACCTAACTTCTCATCATCTTATACATTTAAAAAATGCATATTCAAGTGATACTAAGCTCTACCAAGATGGATATTTTTCAAGATTTTTCATAAGGACCTCATTAGTCTACCTTGCCTATTAGGCCTAGAACCACCTAGCCAACTTACCTCTTGAAGGTAATTGTAAACTTATCCACTAAGCTCATAGCACCTTATATATCTTCAATTAAGTTAATACAAGCACTATAATCACCTACTAAGAACATATAAGTCATACAACACTTACCTCCATATGTAACCATACATGATCAAGCCCATAAGGCATAAGATGACTTGCACTCCACCTGAAAACCATATGAGAAGACTTATCCTACTAGGATCATACCAATAACATATTAAATTTTGTCTCTCTAAGATTCATTAATATTAGACCAAGATCACTCTCATACCACTTTATCATCACTAATTCCACTTGACGTCAATGACAACACATCACTGCCACCAATCTCCCAATAAATTATATATCAATACTAATAATTTCCCCCTATGAAAAGGGGGAAAAATAAGATATATAGGTAAGGAAACTTAATGAGATGATGATTTGTATATTCCTTTATTTACACCCATGATATATCATAACTAAAAAAGGGTCTAGCCCATGAGTGCCACCAACTCCCCACATCTTAAAAATGATGTGATTCCCCCATTTTGTTAAAAACCAATCATGATTCAAAGAAGCATGGTGATGTTATGTGTCAACCTCTAGGTCTACTACAAATGTCATGTTGGATTTCCTCCATTGGATGTCACTTTTAGATGATTAATAGATTGGCCCCATTCCCTAAAAAGGGCTCAGAGATGACCAACAAAAAATGAAACATGTTTCCCAAGGAGAAATTACTTTCCATTCCTTTGGAGAGCATTGGAGTGCCACACATCAAATTGGCACTTTCCTGAAGGGACTGAGAAATCCTTTGAGCCTGGGTGGGCATAAAAATGTCATGTGTTTAACTTTGAGGCCATCTACCCACACCATTTGAAAATGACTCCAAAAAAATAAAGGTCAAACTCTAGGTAAGGCCTAAAGTGTTTCAAATATTTTCAAAAAAAGGGGGGACCCACCCCTATCCAATGGTGCATCTCTAGTTCTATGATAGGTTTGACACCTCCTTAGATGAGCATAAAGATGACATGTATTAGGCTATGGGAAGTAGCTTCATCTATTTTATGGTTGACACATGTTCCACGTAGTGGTACCATTGAGAAAATGGCATAAAAATAAAAGGTGCCTTGGAGGCAAAGGGAGAGACACGTGTCATGGGAGCATTTATCCTCTCAAAGCATAGAGAAATTGGGTGAAAAAAGAGCACCATGCTACCACATGGAGAAATTAAAAGGTAACTCAGCTCAAACAAAAATTCAAATAACACCAATAGAAAAAAGGGGAAAAGAAAGATTCCATCACTGATCAAACCCCAAAGAGGGAGAAAAATCAAATAAAGGCCATCAACACAAAATAATAAGTGTGGATTTGAATCCATAGTTTTTGTTGACTCATCAGGGCATCTACCTATGGATGGGAGAACCAAAACTTTGGTGCATAGACTAGTTAGAAGAAAAAATTACACCATTTAGAAGGAAGATAGGAGCTATAATGTTTGGAGGGATATATGTAAGATCCACCATTCATCTTCTTGTAGATGGATTTTCTTTTTGAGAGCATCAGAGGTTCTATCTATATCAATAATCTCTTTAAAAGAGATATTCCCTAGACTATTGACCACTACCAACATCTATAATTCTAATTGGGTGAGTGGGTGTAGTACCTTCTCCACTACTATAGAATTAGGATCCTAACCAAGAGTTGTGAAGACATTATAGTCATTTTGCTTCTGTTCAAGTAGGGATTTAACCTAGTCATCATGGAGGAGGTTATTTTTAATAAATAAAAGAGAGGGTAGTCCTAATTAGACTAATTATTCAATGCATCCCCTCCATTCTCGGACCACTCACTATAAGGTATTAAGGAATTCCTTACATTTAGTTACTGCTTTGTTGTATCTTATGAACTCATTCACTTTGGTAGTTGCTTGCCTATGGTCAGCCACCCCCACCACTTGTAGTGTCTTGGGAGAGGTATTGTATAGCTTATCTATGAGGCTTTGTGCATCTAGGACTTTGGGGGTGATGAAAGTGAGTACCTAGTCAACTGACAAGATCACTTAGGATATAAGCCTCTATGCATCTAAAATGAATTCAAGAATGTTATTTAGCTTGGCTACAATGACCTCTATCCTTTCCCAACATGACTTATGCAACTATTGAATAAAGGGAAGGATATTAGTGTTTGAAAAATAAGAGGTAAGGTCATTATTTAATTTTTTATCTCTTGGTCCTTTATTAAAGAGTGTTGGTTGGCCTCATAGAGCCTCTGATGAATGATGGCCAATTATTCATTATTTTCCTATAGTTGGGTTTTAGTGGCCATTGATTTATTGGCTTTAATCTCGTAGCTAGCCATGGTAACCCAATCTTAGAGGTCAACCTTCATCTAGTTGACCTCTATATCCTTAGCTTTAGCCTTTTCTCTAAGGTGATCAAATCTAGCCTTAACCTTAACCAACTTTTGTTTGTGCTTCTCAAGTTGCCAAGACACATTTAGATAGTCCATGGTTACAAAATTTTCTATCTCCTCCATGAGCTCAAATCTATCAATGGGTTGAAATTGGTTGAGGTTAACGCCCATTGCTTAGACTATGTAATCTCCTAGAATCATCATTTGCTAGGGTTTTATTGTTTGAAGGGTCAAGTGAGAAACTATGAGGGCTTATTTATTAGGGTCATAAAATGATCACATGTGAGATTGAGCTACCTCCTTGGCTTTCTTGCCCCTTTTCTTCTCTATTTGGGCTACTTGGGTTGCTCTTAACACATCCACCTATTTTAGATATAACATGGGTGCCTAGATGATTTTGCTGACAAATAGAGTCCCTTATGGTAATGCAAAGGGAGTGGCAAGCTATTTCTATTCTATTGTATCTCTAGTCCCTATGGGTGTGAGTGAATGGATGGTAAGGGTAGAAGGGGAGAAAGGTACAAGCCTATAAGGAGGAAAAAATAGTGATTTCAATACAAGAGAGGATGAGGTAGATGAGAATGGTGGAGTGAGGAAGGGTATGTAGGATGAAATGGGTAAGATGGAGGAAAATTAAATAGTCTTATATATGGGTTGGGAAGAAGAGGATACTAGAGCCAAAGTGGTGCTTGGTTGGCTAGTGGGTAGTATCGCACCCTAGCGTAGAGTGAGGGGTATATTGTGAGGAGTGCTAGGAGGAGTCAAACTTCTAGATTAGCTGATCTATGTCAACATGACTAGTCTTTCAAGTATGGAAATATATGAGGGGGGAGAGGAAGAAGTGCAAGTAGAGGAAAGAGCATCCATGAGATAAACCTTCTTTTGTAGATTCACCTTTAGAAGACTAGAAATATGTGCCTTGATCTATTTTATCTAGGATGACCTAGCCATGAGGTGCCCAGAGGGAGATTATTTCTATTGTGAGGAGGTGACATAAGGAAAGATGGGTGGTCTCCATGTTGATGACCCTAGGCCCACTGTGCCTTCACTTTGATTTATCCTTTCTAGGGAAAAAATCTATCCTCCTCTCTGATGGTGTCTTCTTCTTTATTCTCTTTTCCTACATCCACCTTGGGGGTGGATTATTCATCAAATGTGATTCATCTCATAAATTCTCAAAAGTTTCATCTGGGGTATACTCATACAATCTAATGTGTAGTTTGTCATTCTCATGCCTAAACCTAAGGAAGGCCACCTTCTTGTCTTCATTCTACCCAAAATCATTTACCCATTTATTCATAAGCTTCAATAGATTCACAATGGGATTGAAAGCTTAGATCTTGGTATAGAAAGTCTCCTAAGGTTTAGGAGCATCTTGTAAGATTTGGGCAAGGTCCACATAATTATAAGAAAGGTATTATATTAGAGACCTCCCCTACTCTAGATAGGGTTAGACTTGGTGATTGTGGATAGTAGTGGTTTTTAGCCTATATATGTTCCCTTCAAGGTCATAGTCCCATCAGTCATCCACTAGATCTAGACCAAGATCTACCAGCTTGGCCATGAGGGAACATCTTTGATTCTTCCTCATAATAATAATGCCCCCTCTCATAATTGGGATGTTATATAGGCCCCTTTTATTTATTCCTACCCCATAAGTGGAATTCATTGCATCAATTTATTGGGCCAATTTAAGGGCCAGGGTTCTATCAGTCAATGTGTGTAGGAGATAAAAGAGCTTTGGTTAGAATCCATACACTCAAATGAATGAGAAATTTGCCCCCCAAAACTAGTTGATGGGAACCTTGTCACCCACAAGTTAGGCCTATTATTGATTTATTATTTTAGGAACTCCCCCTTATGGGTTGAGGTCCATGAGGATTGGATCCATAAAGCACTTTGAGAACTCATAATAGTCCCTAATAATGGAAAAGATAAGAGTACATACCATGATGGGGGTTACTATGTTTAGGAAAACCTCTATATTAGAGGTTTTGAGATGGAGAGAATGGGAAAAGAAATGGAAGTGATAATGTAGCATGAGGTGTAGGAGGAAGGAAGGTTACTATAAGGTACCTTTATTGATTTCTCAAGCTCATCCCCAATATTGGAAGTGATGGCTTTAGTAAAGTCTATTTTGAAATTCAGCCCCTACTTTGCCATGGTCAAGAGGTAGAGAGTGCCTAATTGAAAGTCACTGACATTATCATTAGTATCAATTCTAAAAATGAAATATAGCATGGATAGAGTCTGAGTTAAAATCTATGTGGGGAATTAAATTAGAGGTATGGGCAAAGGGGACATCTCTATGACTTCTTATTTAAGGAAGACCCCAAGGAATTTTTGTTGATTCTTGACCTCTAAATCCCAAACATTTTGGAGGCTCTCCATGTCATAGATGAAGGAATTAGGGTTCTCATATAGTTGGAACATCTCCTAGATCCTTTCAAAGAATTTTTCACTGTAATATGGGTGTTCCTTATAATGGTGCTAGTGCTGACATCATATCTTTCTACATAGAGAGCTACAATCGATGGGCAATGGTGTACATAAGGTACCATGTATCAGGAAAGAGTGCCCTCATAAAATTTAAAACTAAAAGAGGTATATTGTCCCCATATAATCTTGTCAATCATTTAGGCATAAAAACCCTATTGTAGGCTCTTGGGATTTTGTTTTAAGGTGGGGTCAGAGATGCCATCTATGCAATCAATCATGAGGGTATGATCTTGGTAGGACCCTCATTTACTAGCTTTGTAATTAGTACATTTATTTTTGTTTGGTATGGGGATAATAAATATGACTTCCATACAACATAAGGGAGAGGATAGTCTCCTCCACTTATCACATCATGGTTATTTTGCCTTAACAATTGTCTTCCACTCTTGGATGTAGATGTAGTGGGATCCATCACTACTTGATATACTCCCAAGTCATATACTACTCTGATACTTTGATGTTTATTTATTACATCTTTTGATTTGCAAGATCTTCATTTCTTTGAATGAATGCTCAGTTCTCTCTTCAACATTATTAAGTGTTGAGTGTTTGAAAATGTGTAGACCAAGCTATATTTATGTATGAACCTTACCAAGAAAAATAATTATGAGGATTTCAAAAATGGTTGATTCCCATTAATTATGGAGTTGATGTGCATGGTCAAATAACCATTCATAAGGGATTTTTGGTGATTGTATGGGGAGCTGCATGGAGTAGAGCATCCATCATTAATGTCAAGGTGATGTAGTAGATAATTGTCTATCAAGGAATGTTCCAAATATTTAGTGGGAATGAGGAGCTGACACGTGGTGATTGGAATGCCATTTGTGCCAATGGCACTTTTTGAAAAGGAAATAACAAAAACAAAAAAACTAATGAAATGGGAAGAAATAGAAAAGATAGAATACGAAGGTAAACTATCTAACTATACACAAGGAGTGGTTAAGGCCTAGTAGAAATGTTTTAAGTTGATCCCATTAATGTAAATCTCTAATGTGTTACCCTCTAAGTTTTCTAATTCAAAATCCCCCTTTTGTTTAACTCTATTGACGTAGAAATGTCCCCTCTACAGGGAGTTGAATTTTGCATGCTATCCCATTTTTACAACTCACGGATCATATTTTAGGACCAAATCCCCAAGTTTGAAACTTAGTTTTGATGTCTTCTTATCAAACAATCTCTTGATTACCAATTGCCAAAATTTATTTGCATCATCTGTTTATTCTTTTTATTCTTGGAGCTTGAGTGATTTGTTGAGCCAAAATTCCATCATTCCATTTTCTTCTATTTCAGTAGATTTTAGGAGTTATGTAGGAATCTTGAAGGATAGTGGCATGACTAATTCCTTTCTATATACTAGTTCAAATGGGGAATCTTTTAGTATTTGCTTAGGAGTGATGTGGTCTACCCATAGAACTATCCTCATGTGAAGATGAAACTCCCATTGTTTGTCATTACACATTCTTTTAATGATCTAGATTAATTTCTTGTTTATAGATTCAGCTAACCCATTCCCTTGTGGGTAGTAATTGGATGAAGCTTTTAGAAAAATACCATTTTGTAGTGTGAATTAAGAGATCTTGGATTTAAGGAAGGATTTCACATTATTTGAAATGATCATATTTAAGTAACTAAATCTAGATAGGAACTCTTCATAGAAACCAAGGATTATATTCTTAGTTACTTCTTTTAGCAAGATTGATTTAGTCCACCTAGTGAAGTAATCATTAGTTGTTAGTATGCACTTGTGGCCTACACTAGAGACAAGGTTGATCATCTTGATGAAATCTAGGGCCCACTGAGCAAAGGGCTCATTAGTCACAATCAAATTGAGAGACATGGTGGATTACATCCTCTTCTTGGCAAAGAATTCACACTTATAACACATTTTTACTACTTGGTGGTAATCTACAAACATTATCAGCCAATAATATCTTACATGCATGATTTTGGTCGTAATAGTCTGGTCTAAAAATTGGCCACTTAGGGGGAGTGAATTACATATCCTAGAGTATTTTATCAGCTTGAGGTCCATCAACACATTGAAGAAGTTATTTGTCAAAGTTTATTTTAAAAAGGATTCCCTAGACTAGAGTGTAACTAAAACCTTGGAATTTGTAAAATAATCTTTTATGCACTAGAAGGATATTGGTATATCTATAAATCTTCATAAAGAGTACCCTATCAGCTATCTAAGACTCATTAGTTTTTAATTGATTAATGAAGGCCATTTCAGTTGTGCTCAGATCCTTTTCCTACATGTTTATACATTGGGTTAAGTATTCATAGATTCCCCTTCCTCAGATTACCTCTATTGGCTTAACTTCTACATCATACTTTAGGATCTTATTGATGTAGTTGGCTCTCTTTTCTATGAATTCTCCTTCCATGATATATTTGTGTATGCTATAATGTGCCACATGAATCATTATTTTATTTCCTACCACTAGATGTCTAAACTTCTTAAGACTTTTGATCATGGTGAAGGCTTTTATTTCCTTGAAGTTATACCTAGTTTAATATTCTCACATCATCCTTGAATAGAATGTGATGGGGCATTCCTCTCTAATATCTTCTCTTTTCTGAGTTAGAATTCTAGCAATGTTGTATTCACTCTCATATACATACATGATGAGTGCTTTAGAGAAGTAAGGATTGGTGAGCACAAGCATAGTGGATATTAAATATTTTATCCTTTGAAGGTGGATCTTCCCTCAGGCATCCACTTAAAATTTTCATTTTCTTCAACATCAAGGTGATCAGTCTAACCAATCTCATGAAGTTGGATATGAATTTTCTAATGAAATTGATCTTCTTAAGGAAGGATTGGACTCCCTATTTGTTTATTGTTAAGGCTAAGTTATTAATATCTTCTATTCTCTCTAGGTTGATAGTGATCCCATCCTTGGAAACTATGTACCCAAGCAATTTCCCTTGGGGCACCCTGAAGATGCATTTCTTAGGTTTAACAAAACCCTTAACTCTTGACATCTTTATAAGACATTCTCTAGATGGTTGAAATAATATTCATTATTCTTTGAGAACACAATGAGATCATCTAGATAAACGAGGATAATATCATTTATCAATCCCTTAAAAGATTCATCCATTACCTATTGGAAAGTTGCCTTATCATTTGAAAGGCCAAAATGCATTTTTGTGTATGAAAATGACTCCCACTTGGTGGTGAAGGTGGTTTTGTGTTGATATTCTCTGTTGGCCTAGACTTGGTTATATCTATAGAATCCATATAATAGGAAGAACATTTAATTACCCATTACTATTTGGAGGATTTGTTCTAAAAAAGGAAGGGGATGGTGATCTTTAAAAGATGCTTTATTCAAATCTTAGAAATCCACACACAGTCAGATTTATCCACTCTTCTTTCTTATAGGGACTACATTAGATACCCAAGTTGAATGATTAATTAGGTATATAATTTTTGAATTGATCAACTTCTACAGCTCTTGAGCCATCAATGATTTAATTTTAGGATTCACTAGTCACTATTTTTGTCATATTATTTTGGCTCCTTCCATTAGATCTATGGTGTGCTATATGACCTTTTGATCATACCATTTTAGGTCATCATACATCCATGTGATGATGCTTTCATATATATCATAATAATATATTAGTCTCTCTTTATCTTTTAGAGGGACCCTTTTCCCAGCTTTTAGCTTTCTTCCATCACTAATGTTGAGTTCACAATAATCACCCTTTTTTATGGTAAACTTGTGTTTGTCATTTTTTGCATCTTCAAAGTCAAAAATGTTTTCTAAGGTGATGAACCCTTTTGGTAATTTATTTTTTCTTAGTTTTATAATATATCCTTCATATGCTTCCTTGATCTTTGACTGTAGCTACTCCAGAAGTTCATGGGATTATTGGAAGAACATAGTAATCTAGGCATCACTCTCAAATACCTATTAGTTATGGTCATTGTGAAGGATTGTAGGCCTAATGATCACCTTTACTATTTACTTGTTGGTGAAAATATCAACCATAAGTTCAAATTTGGAACCTATGGTTACCATCCTATTAGCTTATCAATTTTTAGCTCTTGGGATAATCTAAATATTAAAAGCCTCAAAAGAGTTGATCATATCCCATATGTGATGATGGTATGATCTCATGCACACATTTTTTGCTATAACAACCCCTCTTACTTGCTTTATTAATAACTTAGAGTCACTACATACTTTTGTTTGTTTGATACTAGTATATTCTATGAGATTGAGGCCATGGACAAGGGATTCGTACTCAAACTCATTATTTATGCAAGAGAACTAAAAATAGAAGGATTAGAGAATTTCTTTGCTAGAAGGAAATGCTATCCAAATCCTAGGTCCAGATCCATTCTTTCATCTTGCCCCATCAAAATGTAGGGTCTAAGGCTTAAATTCTTCTTTAGGCCTCTTGATTTTTTCTCCTTGTTCCTAATCAATCTTGGGATTGGTTTGATCTTCATCATGAATGACATATTTTTTTAGGCCCACAAAATCAAAGTTTGAGAATGGATCACTTTTGATGAGGCTATTGATAATGGCCTCTACCTTGAGATCTATATTTCCTTCAACACTATCTTCTTCAATAATTTCCACATAATGCATCTCTGTTCTCCTAAAGGAAGTGTATGTTGCTTTAAATATTTCCATCACCTCATCAACTACATGCTCTATATGAAGGGGTTTAGATAATATTTTGAATTTTAAACCATATTTCTTCCTCAAGATTAGATGAGACCAATTAATTCATAGATATCTACTAATATTGGTGGTGAAATCTCTAGATAGATATATATCAAAAATAGGTGGTATATCTATCACTACAATGTCTTGGGATACAATGATGTTCGGGTAGGAATATAATGTGAGGGGAAAAGCTTTAATAATTCCTAAGGTCTAAAACTTCTTCCCATCTAGCTATATCACACCTTTTCTCAAGGGTTCATATTTCAATTTTAATGCGTCAGCTATTTATTTAGACATTACCTTAGTACTTGCTCCTAAGTCTATCATAGAGTTTTATAGTAGTTTCTTGCCTATAATTAGAGTCATGTAGAAGGGGGTGAGATTTACCTTATTTACTTCTTCCATATTATTGATTAATGTTGTAGTGGTCTAAGAATGGGTTCCTATGCTCGCCTCCTTTGCCTTCTCCCTCATAAGCATTATGCCTAGTTTGTTTGGTGTGGGGCTTTCATTTTATTCTAAGGCTTCTTTTAATAGGGTCTTCTATTTTGGGATGGACAAGACATCTTAGAGAGAGACATTAGCTAATTCCTTCTTCAACTATTCCACCACATTATATTAATTTAGGGATGTGATCTTAGGACCTTTTTACTTATTTTTCCATCTCAATATACCTTGGATAGGCCATAGGTGGAGGTAAAACTATTAGAGCCTTTTTAGCAGTCTCTCTGAGAATTACAATAGTTATTGGGCACTCAACCAACCTTTTCTTTGAGTTTGTATCATAGTATAATTACAGTTATGGGGTTTTATAGATAGGGAATTCATTGACAAAGGCCACATATTTATCTTCTACTCAAGAGATGAGTTCATGATCAAAGACTATCTCCTCTTCCTACTTTAGGGACATACTTTACATATATACCATGATGATGATGTTTTTAATCCTAGGAGATTGATAAACATAAGCTAAATCTTGGGAATTTCCTCATTATTTTTTTTTTATGACCTTTTTTTGTAAATTTCCCTAGGGACAATTTTAGGGTCCATGAGGTTCATTTCAAGGGAAGCACCACAAATTAGAATCATCTACAAGGTTATTTTGACCAGATACCAATTCTTTGTTCATAGTAGGCACTACTGTGTGTAAGGGATCTAAAATCATGATCATCTAGTTTTTAGGTTGCATTTGATGATTCATGCCTTGATTTTTTGGGGGATGGTTATTTACTCCTTGATAATTTATCATTTTCCTTTTTGGGTATTATTTTTGTTGATAAGGGTTCCTCCTTTCTTGATAGTTGTTATAGGTGAGTTTTGGAAGAGTACCCTCTCACCTCTTGAGATTGACGATCTCATTAGAAAAAATACTTAAAATTATCTTAATATCATTCATATTAAAAACCATGGAAGATGTAGTGGGGGCATTCATCTAAGTGGGTATATACACATATATAGGAGGTAGGGTTCTTGAAGTGCTTTGAATTTCTCCCTACAATGGCATTGATATTTTAAGAAAGATTGGCATCGATGGATGAGGAGGAAGCCTCCCTAAATCTATCAAGTTATTCTATAATTTTACTATGATCTCATATGCATCTGGTAGCATCTATACTCCAAGTGATTGAATTGATAATGATGTCTAAATTGAGAGATTTTAGATAGAAGACTATGGCCATACCTATGGGAGATCGAGCTGTCTATGGGATCCTTTACTAAGTTTTCTTGAATTTGATATTTAAATTAACCATAACATCTTGTAACCCCCTCTTGATGGTTATCAACTGCTATAAGAGAGAAGATCAGTCTATCTTTTCATTAAATCACTTGAAGATATTATCACCTAGTTCATCTTAGGTGGCAATGGAGTTGGTAGTCAAAGATATATACCAATTGACGTTGTATCCTTTGAAAGAGGCTACTAATAGCCTTAGGGATACATTATGTGAGTTGATGTAGTGTAATATGCACACATTCACCACATCTTGAAGGTGTTCTATTATAGTTTTGAAGTCTTTTCTTGAGAACATGGGGAGTGATTTCAAAGTGTTTGAGGGTATAGGATCCCATTGAGCTAGAAGAATCAATGGGATAAGAAAGATACCACTATCCCATCAAACAAAATTTCTTGGGGTTCTTGGTTCCAACATCCATTTTTATTTTTATTGCATAGTGGAGGAACCTAGAGTTCTTTGATGAGTAGTAACACCTAAGGGTGGTAATAATAGATTTAGGTTGCTTACAGTTTGTGACTTGTTTTAGGCTAGTGGCTCATAAACTCTCTCTTGACTAATGATAAATCTAACTTATAATTAGTATATTATGTGTTCTCTATCCCATTGGGCATGATAGATTATATTGTAACTATTGATGCCTAAAATCCTCACAGGTGTGGGATTGATTGCATCCTATGAAGTGACGTTCAAGATTTTAGAAACTGACTCTTCATTGTGTTCCTAAAAAAAAGGAGGGGGGAGAAAAGGTAAAGAGGTAAAATGCAAAATAACTTTATAAATTAAATATAATCTAAGGCAATGCACCAAATTTTTTGAAATATAAACATAGAGATTGTATAAAATAACATAGATTTTAATGAAACTATAGATTATAAATGAGCATCTAGCATGAATTAGGATCCATATCATATAAAAATCCACATCAAATAAGAAACATATAAGATATAATTAGAAGAGATATTTTATAATTAAAATGACAAAAAACATCACATTATCTTCATTGTTGGATAGGGAAATGAATATAGAAGGCCATGAATGGCACATACAATACATCTACTGACATCCATGAGATGTATCTATTGAAGTATTGAATAAGAAACTCTATCTACTATTATCTTAATATTTCAATAGCTTGTAAAAAATAAGAAAATTACATATAAATACTAATAATTTTCCCCTTATGCAAAGGGGGAAAATTAGATATATAGGCAAGGATACTTCATGAGATGATGATCTAGAGATTCCCTTGTTTATGCCCATGATGTCATACAATTGAAATAAGGTTTGGCCCATGAGTGAAACCAACTCCCCACATCTCAAAAATGACATGATTCCCCCATTCTATTACAAACCAAACATGATTTTGAGAAGCATGGTGATGCCACATATCAACCTTTGGGGTGATTGCCCATGTTGTGCTTGATTGCATTCATTATATGTTGCATTCAAATGATTAAAAAATTGGCCCCATTCCCTAAAATAGGATCAAAGATTACCAATGGTGAGTTAAATGCATTTCCTAGGGATAAAAAACATTCCATTTATATAGTGAGCATTAGAGCACCACATGTCAAGATGGAACTTTATCAAAGGTGTTGAGAGATATTTTGAGCCTGGGTGAGCATGGAAATGCCACGTGTCTAGATTTGAGGACATTTGACTACACCATATGAAAATTCCTCCAAAAAATTAAAAGGTCAAACTCTAGGCAAGGCCTAAAGTATTTCAAAATATTATCTAAAAATGGGGGACCCACCATTATCCAATGGCACATCTCTAGTTCTTTGTTGGGTCTGACACCTCCTTAGATGACCATGGAGATGACATGTATTAGGCCATGGTAAATAGCTTCATGTGTTTGATTGGTGGGGCCCACTCTGCTTAGTGGTACCATTGAGAATTCATCATAAAAATAAAATGTGCCTTGAAGGTAAAGGGAGAGACATGTGTCATGGGAGAGCTTCTCCTCTTAAGGGATAAAATAATTATGGGCCAAAAGAGTGCCATGCTGCTATGTAGAAGAAACATAAGGGAACTCAACTCAAACAAAAATTTGAAGAAAACTAATAGAAAAAGGGGAAAATAAAGATCTTATTTCTGATCAAACCCTAAAGAGGGAGAAAAACAAAACAAAGGCTATCGGCTCAAAATAATAAGTGTGGACTTGAATCCACACTAGGCATGATGGAAGGTTATTTTATCATTTCATGAGTATCCTAATGGTATCATGGAAAAGTCCTTATGTGATGGTATGGTGAAATTTTATTTGATCCTTACCTAGACATCATGATGTAAGTAGTTGAATTACTCATATGTTACGTATGATTCTAGGTTTTTGAACTCTCCAATGACCATTATTATAAAAATTATGTGAAGAACAAGATTTACACAAATAGAAATCATGATGTGCGATACAAATACTAAAGTGATTATATTAGTCATTCTAAAAAATCCATTGAGAGAATTATTATTAAAAAATAGTGATGATCTACACTAAATAAAATTTGAAGATACTCAAAGGGATATGAGAAATACAAGAGGAATAGTATGTTTGCTTTCATGTAGCAGTTGATCTCCACATCTAAGTATGTTCTTAATGGATGTGATAGATATCTCATATTATGTGCATACTTGGGATGGCATGCATATAGTTTAAAATGATGTTTGAACAATTCAAATAGATATAAAAACATTATTAGATGAATAAAGTAATCCTACATTAAGGAGGATACCTCTCTAAGGGGTGTGGATAATGTAATGCATCTCATGGAAAATAAGTGACTTTAATTTCTAACTGACATATGAAAATCAAATATGACTAAAACTTTTATTTGTGGGATGATAAGGAACTCATGAATGGGTACATGATGTGCATAGGACCATAGATACTCTTATTGGACTCTAGACAATAATGCTATTCAAACTCATTGAGACATGATTCAAGTATGGACAAGGTGACTATGCTAAATCAATTGTGAAACTCCCTTGATGCTGTTAATTACAAAGTGAGTGGATCATGTAAATGGTAAGAGTTTGATAAGAAATGTTTGAATTATTACCTTATGTTATAATTAAACTTATGCTTTTACTAGGTGTTATATTAACTCCACTTCACGACTTATGAATTAATAAGAATGATAATTACATTGGTTTAAGTTAATAATACATTATGCTTATGATTGTAAGCCTCACCTATTAGGATAGTGGATTTCACAGGTGTAATAAGTGTGTAGGAATAGGAAAAGGGCCTAAGAGGAAAGCAACTATGAGAAGAATGGTTGTATCAGTAAATAGTTTTATCTTAACCTTTCTTATACTCATGTTTAGTAGTTGGTTGTCTAGGTTACCATTCACCATATTTGATAACTTAGAATATGTTTTAAATAGTTAGCCTTTAAGCTTGGTTGGTGAAATTTTTTGCCTTATGATCATTTTATATGGTAGACAACATAAATTTTATCTAGTGGTTGAATGTTAGATCTTCCTTTGATTTCCTTTGACTATAATTTAGTCAGTTTAGATGATAGTAAACCTAAGAATTAACCATATAAGTTTACAAGATTCATCATACATATTAATTTAAGATGAAAAGAATGTCCCTTAATGAGGTATGGGTTTGCAAGGGGATGGTGGTTGAAATGATCTTGAGACATATTTTTATACAAGTGAAGATCCCTTAGTTAAAGAATTTTTCCAATTGGGAAAGAAGTTAGATTTAGCATAAGAGAAGGAGACACATGAAATAGTAATAACATGGTAGGAGATCTGAGTCTAGACAACTAGAATATATCACCTAGGTGGACTGGAGGTTGAAGGTGGGCTTCCTAATTAATTGCATTTTATATTATTCATTTATAATGAAAAGATTTTGTTCTCTATTTAATATTCCTACTTTTAGGAGAATAAGACTACTTGGTTTATTTTTCTCGTTTAATAATTTTCTCATGGTTATGAATTGGATGCCATGTAGTACTTGTCCTTTGAGGACCTAGGAAGGTTTGTTTACCCCTTACTTGGACGTCATGATGGTAGATATTGAATTCCTCCTATGTTGGGCATGGTGGTAGGTTATTCAAATCTTCCATGACCCTTATATGAGAGTAAAGTGGGATATCCTCTTTTTATCTAATCAAAACTTAGGCCTTATTTATGTTATGAAATCTTGATTTCTAGTTTTATATTTAAGAATTCTTAGCTTCACTTGTATGATCATTTTAATGCTTTTTTGATTTGTATTTGGGACTAGGAGTCCCTTTAAGTAAGAATTGAGAATAAGATTTTAGGTGTTGCATGGTCATTCTATTATGTTAAGATACCCTTATTTAGATATCCACTTTGTAATTTACCAAGTGATATAACATGCTTAGAGTTGGGAGTCTCAAACTTGAGGGGTGTTTAGAGCAACAACTTAGTGATGAAAAAAAGGTTGGGATGTGAGACTTCCTTCTTATCTCTAGTAGATGCTTATGAGAAGACATGGAATGTCATTGAAGAATGTTTGCTTATTATGTAGTTAATCGGATGAGAGATGAACCTATTACCTATGTTCATATTATTAATGATACTAAATAATATACAATGTTTTAATAACCAACTTACTTGTAATATTATCGTAAAAGATAAGAGCTTGGGATAATATTCTAACTATGGATTAAGGCATCAATTTTCTATTTATGGAAAGCTCAGTTTGAAATTGAGAAGTAAATATTAATGAATTCTTGATTTATAGGATATTGGGAAGAGTCCTATATATCAAAATTATTTAGCCTTAAGGTACTTTCAAATAAATTGACAGTGATTTTCTTGTTTAGACCCTTTTCATGGGTGGCTAATTTGTTAAACATTATGCATTTATTCTTATTTGAATATTAGGAGATAATGGAAATAAACTCATATAAAAATGATTTTAAATTAAATATATAATATTGTTATTAGGAATAAAAATTTAGCTTATTGAAATGAACTAAAACCTTTTAGTCTTTAACTATGTAAAACCTATGTTTAGATTAAAGGGCTGAGATGTCTAAATTAGTTAAATAAATTAAAATAATTAATAAAAGATTTTTTATGACCTTTAAACTCCTTTAAATTTATAAAAATATAAATAAACAAGATTAAATATGAATTTATCTAAAAAGTGACTATCGTATATGACGTAGGTTCTAAAAGTTGAGTTCTAAATAGTTTTGAGTGTTGTCAACAAGATTTTGGTGTTTGTCTACTCACTAGACAATAGTGCCCCATATGGATAGTACTAAAATGGTTGTGTAATGTCCTAAATGTGGTGATAATGTACCCTTTGTGGGATTTTTCCTATTTTTTTGGAGCACTTACACCTTATTTTTAGGTCATGTCCATGTGCACACAAAACTTAGAGCTCTATGTTGTGCCTAAAAATTTTGGTTTAGTATGTAAACCCTAATATTTTTTATAAGTGTGGCATGAGTAATAATTATGTTTTCATTATTAGGATAGGATAAATATATTAAACACCCTTATATTAACATATTTTCTTATATTCAAATACTCAGAAGAGGGATCAAGCCCAATGTAGTTCTCCCACCTAGTGCTTGATGCAAATACAAGTGGATGTTAGAATGAGAGTGGACTTAGATGACTTGAATGTTATTGAGATTTAAAATATTTAAAAATTGGGTTTAGGGCTGTTTTATATGTTAGTGTGCAGAATTATGACATAATAGGGATCAAATACCTTAATTTTACTCAAATTGTCTTTGGTTTGAATGTGCTTTTGTATCTATTTTCCATCTAGTGAATAGAGGTCAATTATACTTGTATTTATAGAGTTATGTATATTATGAGCA
The DNA here is from genome assembly GCA_037957365.1 of Torreya grandis. Taxonomy (NCBI): domain Eukaryota; kingdom Viridiplantae; phylum Streptophyta; class Pinopsida; order Cupressales; family Taxaceae; genus Torreya; species Torreya grandis. The sequence continues at coordinate 703,074 of JARHVA010000935.1, read as the reverse complement.
TAATAAAATATGATTATAATTAACTTAAGAGGGGCATAAATTTTTGAAAGTATCTATTGGGAAGAGTTAGGGCTAAAGATAGTAGCACCTAGTTGGTGACACTAGTACCATGTGGTCATAGTGTCCCAAATGTCATGTTAATGTTGACTTGGAAACTATTGATCAAGTTGGGTTGGATATGAGAAGATAATTTTTAGGCTATTTTTTATTTAACTGTAGATGAATGTGGTCTACTTAATGACTATAAAATTATGTCTAAGGCTCTAAGATAGTCTAGGGATAAGTTAGGAATAGGGTAACTCAAGCGACACTCTTAGCATCCAATTAACACTTTTAGGTGGTTGCGTTCCCCCTATTTTATGATATTAATGTAACAAAGAGAAATGAATAGTATAAAGGAAAAAGAATCATACCTAGACTTTCCTTAGAAGTGAAGCCTGTGTATCTAAAGTGAGTATGTGAGTCTAGGTTTGTATATATGGAATATGATCTGAAGCATTATCTTATGATGAAACATGAAAAAATAAGTCCTTACTTAATAGATGATAAAAATAAAAAGACTATGCTAAAATAAATTAATTGAGTAAATCTAATCAAAGAGAGAGTAAAGGAATGAATACACCTATTTGGGTATGTTATACAATGCATAAACCTAGAAAAAACATGTGTGTATGAGTGTATATAGTGACTATATCACTGGATACCTTGGGATAAGATGGTATATTAATTAATCCTCATATGGGTGGATCAATAACTCAATCCAATTTTTATTTCTTCATTGACCACCCCTACTCAATGGATCATGATCTATGAATAGCTTGGATAAGAATGTGTGTCTAACCCTATATGTAGGTGGCTCAAGAACTCAAGTAGGCCATGAATCCATCATTTCCCACTTATATGACATAGATGCACCAATAAATATATTGTTTAAAGTGATGAGAGTATCTAACTAAGTAAACCTAACTATGCATGTTAACTCCATAGCCACATAGGTATATTAGGCAACTCTAGGCCACTAAAGAATGCCAACCACTATAGGTGGAGTAAGGCATGAATCTGGTGATAACCTAAAATGTGATAGAAAATGTATATAGTGTAGATAATGACATGGATTTTTCCATTCCATTTGATAAACATACATGTAACTTAGTGTGTTTAAACTATGTGCCACACACATGCCTCCAATCTAGTATCTGAATATGCTGATTTTGAACTGAGTATGTAATATATGAATCTATGTATTTAAACTAAATTTAGGAGTGATCATGCCACACATGATGCCCCAAAATATGATAAAATAGTATGAATCTGAGATGAAATTAATTTACTTGAGTAAAATCTAAACATAATTATCAAACCTATGATTATATCTATGTAAATATATATTATACCTAGTGTATTGATCTAAATTATAGGGATTATTTTGAAGTTGAGGCTAATAGACAGTAGTAACCTATAGTGGAGAATAATTCCATTTGGCACCAGTGTCCCAATTTGTGCACTAATGTCTACCTAGTCTAATTTTTAAATTATTTGAATTAACTTCTAAGTCTCTTTTCTACTATGTGTTTGCCTTGTGTTTAATGTTTGAAAATGAGCCTATGTGTTGAAATGTATATGTGAATAGAAATTTAGGAGCCTAATATCGATGATAAACCCTTATAAATTCCCCTTATTTTTATGGGAGTTATTAAATCTATGTAATAAATACCCTTTAAATAAGTATCTCTACAAAATGTGTTAGCCATAGTATGTGCATGACATTCTAATACAATGTAAAAACATAACATCAGAATATAAGTAAATCTAAGCATAAGTAGGTAATGTAATCTATATGTTCTAATCTATCATTGAAAAAGGGTGTTAAAATATAAGTAATCAATGTATATATCAAAAAATATGAGTAACTACATAGGGGGGATGGGGCATGATGTCCATCACAGCTCCAAAATAGGAAGGGTAGATGCATGAGATCCCACATGGCATCAAAAAATTGTGTGTGTGTGTGTGTGTGTGTGTGTGTGTGTGTGTGTGTGTGTGTGTGTGTGTGTGTGTGTGTGTGTGTGTGTGTGTGTGTGTGTGTAACAAGAAAATAAAATTGTCATGGTGTAGAATCATATAAGGAAGCATATATATATTCACATGAGGCACATAAAATATAGGCCTAGTGGTTGCAATACAAGGGACATGTTAAAATTCCTGTATGTATAAGCATGAAAATAAAAACAAGGGACATGGGAAAATGTCCAAGGCATATAAATAAAGAATTCCCATAGAGCCAAATAACAATGGAATATTCAAATTCCCTGGAAAATGAAAGAATCGTATGAAAAACAATCAATTCTAATCTAGGAAAACTAGATATGAAATCATGTATAACTATGTAGTAACAATCTATGTAGATGATATGATGCATATATACTAAGTGTAACTAGTGATATTAAGAAAAAAATATAAGCAATGAGGAGTAATGATCAATATCAAGATAAATCAATGTATAAACTAGAATGTATATATTTAAGATAGAACTTAGTTATAATAACTATGTATGAGATGCCCCTAAGTGGGTTGATGTATCAATGTATAAACCTGGATTGGTGTAAATTCCCACAATGGGTAGATGATGGTCTATATTAGTGCAGTATACTATTGTCATGTCTAGAATATATAAGCACTCAATAAGAAAAAGTGAAGCATATGTGTATGATAAAACCAACCATACTAGGATAGCTAGAAATATGTAATATCTAGAAAGTAGTACAAATGTAAACATAGAAATGCATACAATATACAAAATTTGTGTTTTTGAAATATTTTAATGTTTTTTTAAATTTTGACATGTTATATTGTTTTTATGTTTTGTGTATAATCTATGTACAAACAAATGAAAATAAACTATGTACAAGAAGTGAGAGAGAGAAATAAGTATGTATAAGGGTAGGAACCTTACTAACCAGTGAGTCTCATGTGAGACCTACTATCACTATGGCTTGTATCACAAATAGGAATGTTAATCTCTCATGTAGTGAGATTGTTAAGTTATAGTTGAATTTTATTGCAATAGGAATCTAAGTATTGTTCCTCATTAGAATCATAATATTATTCCACATCAAAATCATAATAACTTGGTTTGCTCAAGGTAACTACCTCATACTATGCAGTTGTCTTATATGAATTGTGTGTTGGCATATTGATAGTGATTTTATCCTTTGAAACTATGCTTATTATAGACATATGATGTTATGGAGGCTCTGTTTCTAGGAAACTTATTTTGAGAATGCATGCTTATGTAGAATGATTTTGACCTTTTAACTTAAGATCTTGTTCTTTCTATAATATTTCTATGTATCTGGATGTCTTGCCTTGATAACTTATATCTATTAATGGTGTGACTTAAGATTTTCAATAAATCCCAAACCCTACTAACCAGTATCATTGACTACTAGAATAGGAGAAGTGATGCCTTGGTCTTGTTTTCCCAAACATTGACCATGATAATCATATGGTTATAGATAGTTTTGACTAAACCCATACTATATTGAACATTTAGCCTCATTTTGAAGAGGTGGATTTTATTGATTTATTTGTGATTATTTTACTATTTCTTTATTTGATTATGCTCTGTGAACCTTGTGTTGTTTTGAGTTATGCATTGATAACCATTTTTGTAATATTTTTGAATTTGATCCTTTTAAAATTGGTTTATGTGCCATTTTATGTTGTGTGGATGAAATGTCACTATGTGAGTCATTTGTATATATTATTTTATGTATTTTCCTTTTCAATGTTAAACATGAAATTGGTATGGTGCCCATGCATTTTATGATATGCACAAAAATATATGGATCTTCTCATTGGGTGTAAAAGAGGGAAGCTAATCAACTTAGTTTTGATCATTTAAATTAGTATCTCAATTAAAATTTTATTTTACCTTTGAATGGTTTTTGAATCATTAGTTGTATATGTACTTTTTAAAAAATTTATTATTTACATATGTAACATTGTTTGCCACAAATTGACTAGGTAAAGATGCATATACATGATTTACACTATTGTGCCATGGAGGCCTTTGTCTTGTAAATTATTTTTCCAATGTTGTAGTCTTTTCATGTATTAGTTGATTTTGATTTTTTAAACCTATAATTATCTTACTTAGAGTGACAATTTTATCACATAGATTTTCAAAATTGTAAACCCTAGTTGTTTCTATTTAATCATGTAGACACACACCCTACAAGGAAGAGGTGTGAATAGGATGATTAAGGGGATTAGTAACATTGGTATAGGCTTCTTCATCTCATGGAGGGATGATAACATGGACCTAATTAGAGTTAAATTATCTATCACAATCATGGAGATGAGGAGGATAAAGAGATTCTTTCTTTAGCATAAGATATGACATTGAAGCTTGAAACATAGTTGTTATATTATGTGTTAAATCCTCTATGTGTGTATAGGCTTGCTTATTAATGGAATTCCATATAGGATAAATATAAAATGCTATGAGATATGACATATATTTAAATTTATATAAAAAATCATCTATACATGTGTTTATGTATTTTTAGATTACATTCCAAATTAAAGGGAATGAACATGTAAATAAAAGTATTAGACCATACAACAAAAAGTTATTGATTTCTTCTATCATTATGATGATGATTATATAAATTAAAAGATACAAGTATACAAAATGTGAGTTTTGGAAATAAAATATGAGTACATATAGGAAAGGATACAAACCCTAAGTATGTCTATGATTAGGGTTTGCACACTAAATCAGGTTTTCTAGGCACACACATAGAGCTCCAAGTTTTGTGTGTGTAGGAATAGGACCTAAAAACACACGTGAAAGTTCTCCTAGAAAATAGGAATAGTCTTGCAAACTGGACATTAGTGCCATATTTAGGACACTAAATAAGCATGTAATTATTGTTCATATGGTGCAATACTATCTAATGATTAGATGGACACCAAAATCTTATTGATGACATTCAAAACTATCTAAAACTCAACTTTCAAAACCTAGATCATCAACAATAGTCACTTTTTAGACAAGTTCCTATTTAAGCCTATTTATTTTTATTTTTAAAAAGTAAAATGAGGTCAAAGTTCATAACAAATTAATGATTAATTTTCATAATTTATTTAACTAATTTAAATATCTCAAACCTTTAATCTAAGAATAGTTTTTACATAATTAAACCCTAAAAGGTCAAATCATTTACTAAACCTTACTTGCTTCAAATATTGTTTCAAACCCTAGTATTCATTAATTATAATTTTTGTGCAATAATTTAGGGTTGCATAATTTTGATTTTTTAGACAACCTAGCTATATTTAATCTTATATGGTTTAACTATGTAAAACTTATGTTTAGATTAAATGGCTAAGATGTTTAATCAGTTAAATAAATCAAAATAGTTAAGCATGATTTTTTATGAAATTTTATGTCATTTGAATTTCTAAAAATAGCAATAAATAGGAACTTATCTAAAATGTGACTATCACCAATGATATGGGTTCTAAAAGTTGAGTTTGGGATAACTTTGAGTATCATGAATAGGATTATGGTGTCTATCTACTTACTAGATAATAGTACCCCATATGAATAGTAGCACCATGTTTATTTAGTGTCCTTAATGTGGTACTAATGTCCCCTTTTCAAGAATATTCCTATTTTCTAGGAGTACATGTGCTTGTGTTTTTAGGTCCTGTTCCTTTACATATGAAACTTGGAGCTGTACATTGTGCCTAAAAAACCTAATTTAGTGTGAAAAAACTAATCCTCCTTTGAATTATGGCATAAAAAATAATTGTGTGTTCATTATTATGACAGGCTAGGAATCCTTAACACCCAATTGTGAAGAGAGTTGCCTACATACCAATACTCTGAAGAGAAATGTTATCTAGTAGAGGTACACCCTTGTGAAGGTAGTTTCAAGCCCTTGTAGTCTAAAATAACCATGGATACAATCCTAGGATATGGGTGGCATAATATATGGATTTAATCTATATATTTTAAGTTCCATATCCTCTTTATGTATTGGGTAGTTTCTCTACTCTATAATATAATCTTGTCAGAGAAAAGGGAAAAAGATAAACTAAAAGAAAATCTATCTAACTAAGGTGATGCAAAAAATTGTTTCCTTTAATTTTATAATATAAAATAATAATGTTGAGTAAAATATGGACATAATTTAAATTCTCAAATTAAGGGTCTCCAAACATCAATATTTCACATAGAGGCTTAGCTTGATGCATGATCTAAGGTAGCTGATAAATATGTCTCTCAAAGATAATAAGGAAAGATTACCATTTCCATACATACAAGATTATTCAAGCACAATATGAAAATTTTAAATATGAACTAAGAAATATACATAGATAAAGAGGAGAGGACAAAATTAAAGGAATCATACACTATCACTGTGATTCATCAACTAACCATGAACATACACTAGTCACAAGCTTTGAGGAGGCATGAATTTAGTTTTATTCATTATAAAGAGGCAAGTGAAAGTGTTTCTCTAAGTAGGGAATTGAAAAAACTTAGATTAAAGCTATTAAAATTTCAAAATATGCTTACATATAGAGAAATTGAGAAACGAGAGATAGAGAGAGATAAAATAAAAGCCTAAAAACTAGAAAATGTAACATCCATTAGGTCCTTTCCAAATCCAATATAGTAGTTCCTTTATTATCTCTTATATTATTTCAAAAAATTGGAATATAGGTAGAAATTATAATTTTATTTAAGTTTTTAATAAGTCATTAACATTCATTGGGGGGTGGGGTATGACAAACTGAAGTACTTATATTCTTGCTTGCACACCTTATATACTTGGTCAATTGTCCTTATTGAATAATGAGTCTTCCTCCTAGAAAATAAGTATTAAAGTCTCATTAATCACTATATTTAAATATTATACTAATACAATAATGAATTATTTACACCTTACTTTTTTTATTATAAGGCTCATTGATTCTTGTTTGACCCTTTCAACATGCTAGGTGTAGGAAGGAAAAAGGGTCTTGTTAGGAGTGTTGGAGACCTTTTCAACCTTTGAATCCTTCTTCCAATGAAATATATAAATTTTTATTACTTTATTAGTAATATATAAAAGTATAAAAATAATTAAAGTCTTTTTAAGAGCTTTAATGCATCAATTTGGTGATTTGATCACTTGACTCCTTAAGAAATGAGGCATAGGAGAGAGAAAATTGGGTTTTGCATTGAATCAAAAAATATTATACCATGGATGGATTATAAACATGAAATAATACTTTAAAAAATGAATTTTGAGCCATAAAACCCTCCAAAGATGCAAATTTTCTCCTATAACATGATTTTCTACCCATTCCTTATAGCCCTAAAAATAGGTAAAGCTCCTTGTGCAAAATATTGTCAAAATTGTACTAGATAATTGAGAAAATTTTTGAGGACCCTATATTACCATACATATCCATACCAATTTTAGTGACCCAAATCCAAGTGGAAGTATCTCTTTTCTATCATTTACCTCTCTAATTAGGCCTAATTAGGCCTCATAGGATTAGAGATAGAGAATTGGCCCAAATGACCAACCATCCACACATGTGAACCCTACCAAAAGTTTTTAATTCACATTATATATCTAAGACCATCCTATTTTCCAAATATTATTTGTTTGTGACTTGTCTAGATGGGCAAAGCATGAAATGGTCACTGGTAAGCTTAGATACTTTTGTGTGCTTGAGGGGTAGTTTGAGACATTTTAAATGAAACTTATATGTTTTGGTGATTTAAAATGACCTTATGAGACCTAAATAAACCTTACACAACTTATCCATTGATATTTACGTCTTTTATTACACTCTCAGACCTTCACCATTGATTCTTAGCTTGAAAAGTTTAGTTCTCTCACCTTTTGAGCTAGTGGCCAACATTTAGGGACTGTATAATAGCTTGTGAGAGATGTAGAAGAGTTTAAATAATTGTGTAACTTTTTTCAAGTCCCCATAAGCCTCTAAAAATCATTTTTATATCAATCCATTGCTTATACCCTCATAAACAATCTTAAAACTATATATTTTTACCTAGACCATATGATATTATAGATGCACATGTGAAGAAACACATTGAAGTAGAGATAAGGAGAGTTATGAATGTTATTAAGATATATTGGAGGTTAAATCATGAAATTTTATGTCATTAATAATCATATCTTTTCCATTTGGTTAGTTTTGGGGTTTAAGAAGCATTTAAAGGGGTTTAAGTTATTACCAATAGTTCATAAAGGATAGGGGCCCATTCCAAAAACCAACGCCAATAATTTATAGCAGGGGGACCCCCCTAATATACCATATGGTTCTAAGTTCCCATTCATCTCCTCGTGAAATTTATTTGGAAACAAAATAATCTCTTTGACCTACTTCTTGAGCAAAATAGGGTTCTTTATCTTCTAGTTGATTATTCATAAAGTTGTAAGACCCAATAGCTAAAACAAAGTCATAAGTTTTAAGTAGGGGACCACCTCCAACACCTCAAGAAACCTTATATTACCATAAATATCCCAAAATAAGTTCTAATGTATGTAAATTTACCTCTTGGGCTAGTGATTGTGTATAAAAAGGCTGATAAAACCATTTTGGATCTCAACACCCCAAAACTCATTTTCATAGCAAGTGAATCTATAAACATATTTTAAATGATCCATGAAATTATTTTTGGTAAATTTATATCCCTATACTTATAAATTATCCAACCATATAGCCTGGGGGTATGACTCATGTTTGAAATTTTCTAGTTAGTCATGTTATAATCCCTTAATGCATGTCTAATTAAGGTACAATATATTCATAATTCAAACTTGATTGAACCATCTGTGAAGGTCTTTTTTTCCCATGCTAATTTGAATAAGATATTTTCATGGTGTCTAAAGTTTTTAAGCTATCATCCCTTGAATATGATGTGTTTTTTCCATGAATATCCCCTATAAATTTAGTGTTTTGGTGTGCTTCCTATCTCAAGAAATAAGCCTTCAAAAAATGATCTAATAGTATGGGATGTGCCCAAGTATCTCAAATTAAATATACCAAGAATAGTATTTTGGATTCAAAAATAGAAGTGGTTCATAGGTTTTCCAAGTTCCACAATCACATAATCCCAAATAGTAGATCAATAGCATGCAGGTGCTTGTCTAAGTCAATAAGTTAAGATAGATCAATGATGCATGTTCAATCATGAAAATAAAGTTTTGATGGTGAGCATGAGGTATAAAGGTTAGTAGATCTTGAGACTGAATGTATTGATGACAAGTGTCACAATCATAATGAATTAGTAGATCAAATCATGTGCATTTTATCAATTAGATCGAATATCAATGGTGTGAGTTCAACCATGTAATCAAGATTGATGATGTGAATAAATTAAATATTTAAATGAACCCAAATTTCACATAAGTCTTCCATGTTGTGAAAGAGTGATAAATGTATAGATACTAATATCAGGGCCCATAGAAGGCACATGAGGCTACCAAGTGTCATAATATTGAGTACAGATCAAAGATCAATATTCGACATTGAAGTCAAGGCTAGGAAACTCCCAAGGATATTGGTGGTGAAAATTTGATCAAGTTCCAAGGGAATAGAATAAATACACATGTCTAAGGTGATAATAATCAAGTTTTAAAATTAAATAGATAGTGTGACAAGGATATGCCATGTAGGTAGGCCATACAAACTAAAAGAGTAGAATTTCAAGCCCATGTTGTGGTTGAAAATGTTGTTTTTAGAATGAAGAACATTAATGCATAGGTTTAAAATATTTTCTATGGGTTGTAAGGCCACCAAGTTTTAACACTTATCCAATTCATTCTGATAGGCCTAATTGGCCTAATTAATCATCAAAGAGGATCAATTTAGCATTGTAAGACTAATTGAATGAATCAATGCAAGGTGTCATACTGGGTAACTAACCCTTAAGGAGATTTGAATGAATAATTCATGGTTATGATGGATAAATGAGATAAAATTATGGACTACTACATATATATGGTGTCTTATTTCATCTAATAACTACTGAAGGAGTTACCTCCACCTCTATGCAAAAATGGCCTCATTAAGGGAATACCAAAACTTGCAAAGGAAAGAAATGTTGTTTAAATTATTTTAGGTCATAGTTGGATAATTAATGAACCCTTATATGAAATTTTTTTTCTCTCATTCTTTCCATTCTTCTCATAAATGTAGGCATTGAGCTCTTGATTGACATCCCTTGAATGGGTATAACATAGCTCTGCTAAAATCACTATGTAAAACTCTTCTAAAACAATATAAGACAAGTCTATATTTTGAATGAGTATTAAGTGTATTTTATTAAATTTGATATACATAGTGTGTGTTATCTTTCATCATATGCATGTCATTTATGTGCCTTTATTTTAGTATTGTAGTTCTTTACAGGTTGTGTCAAGTGTTGTTTAGGGAAATTTTAATTGAAGTGTCAAAGAGCTTATAATGTATCATATAGACCTTATCTTTTATACCATTAAAATTTCATGTTTATGCCTAAAATTAATGTAAAAAACTTATTTTTGGAACCTTTTCATGGGATATAATCAATTATTATCTCTATTTGATTCATTAGTAGTCATGAAAGTGTCAAGCTAATAGTGGATCATTGAACAATTCAATACATCACCATATAGATTAGGTTCTAATATTAGTTTTCTTCCATTTCCATTTTCCTTGATATAATTATAGGTTTTAATAAAGGAACTATATTATCATATTAGGGGACCTAGTCCATTTAATTCTATAGGTTTAGCCCAACATCAGGTAACCCACACCCTAGGGTCATTCCCAATTGGACTAGGTTTGAGTAGAAGATCTAAATAATATTATTCTTAGCTAGGGTACAACCTAAGTATCCAATATTTATGGCATTCCTAGTGGGAAATAGATCAAGGAACTTAGACATTATATTTTGATATATTGTAAATGTGGGAGGATGATTGGATATCTTGGAGTAGTCATTAGCATATAAGAAAGCAAGTTCCTGAAGCATATCTCCACTAGGTTTGCCTCAAAAGGTAAGCAAGTTCATTTCATTAAATTTCCATTAGATATTGAAAGGATGAATAGGTTACCTATTTAAAAACCCAACCTATCTTCCCCTAACTCCCCAACATCCATAAGCTTTATAAATTCTTCCCATATTCAACCCAGTAAAAACCCACAAATACAAATGGCAAGGCCTAGATTTCAAGATTTTATACCCTTTAATGGTGTCATACATCTTAAAATTAAATAAAATGATGATATCCCTACCAAATATATGAATATTCTACCATAATTTTTAAGATAAAATCCCACCAAACATGTAGAGCACAAGTTGATGTTGCAAATATTGGAAAAGTATATAACATTACTTAGGAGAATGTAGTCATGTGATTACTAGCCACATCCTTAAAAAGCAAATTCCTAAAATGGTATAGGGGTCTATATCTGACCTCAATCAATACCTAGGATGAATTTGGTGATATTTTTTGTAAACATTTTTAGGATAGGAGTGACTATGTGTCACTAGTTGAGCATCTCACCTCAATCAAGAGGGCTCCCCAAAAGTCTATGGTTGATTTTAACTATATATTCCAAAATGCTTGGGATAAATTCCATATCATAATTAATACCACACCTAATTATGTTTTTATTTATTACATAAAAGCATTTAATTTAGACATTGTAGTCATGATCCAATCTATGGGTGGGATAATTATGCCTAAATAATATGATAAATCCATAAGATCATAAAACTATTTGATACAAGCAGGGAAACTCATGCCAAGAAATCTTATGCCCCTCTTTCCTGAGCTCTATCCAACTCCACCTCCAATTTCTCCCTTTCCCACTATAAATAACTAATGATGATAGTAAAGTGGATAGACATGGAAAGATTAAAGGATTGTTGAAGGCACAAAATAATAAGTTAGTGGCTCTAGCAAGGTAGCAACAAACTCTATATATGTCATACCAAGGTCCTTTCCAATCCCAATACCTTTATTAGTCCTATAACAGACCCCCTTATCCATCAAACCAACAATCCCAAGTCCAAAATATGTAATGAACCTAGGTAGGGGAATAACTATTAGAAATAGTAGCATGCAATAGTAATGCATTAGCCAAATAATCCCACATGCATTAAACTAAGGAGATGGGTGGATAAGAAATAGTTTAAATAAAGGTGAAATTGATGTTGTAAGTATCCAATAAGAATTTTAATAGAGTCTTGCTCTAAAAGATGTAGCCCCCCTCGAAGTGGCCCATGATATGGAATTGTTCCTTCCAAAAAAGGAACTAGTGTTTGTAATGTGATTGTTTAGATTATTATATGAGGTGATTCTACTATTTAGTGTTCATGAGAGGAACCAATATCTAGAATTATTCCTTCCACTATTTTAGATATCAATTCTTCTCATTAACACTAAATAGTAGAATCAACTCATATAATAATCTAAACAATCACATTACAAACACCAGTTCCTTTTGTGGAAGGAACAACTCCTTATTTTGGGCCACTTTTAAGGAGATACCTCCTCTAGATCAAGGATCTATTACAATTCTTCATTCAACCCTAAAAAATCACATTCCCCTTTACTTATATTATTTCTTACCTACCCATCTCCTTATTCTAATGCATGTGGGGCAATTTATCTAATGTATTACTATTACATATTATTTCTACTAGTTATCCTTTATGTAGGTACATTATAAATTACTCAAGCTAGACCTTATAATAGTTACCATCCTAATTCTATAAGTATCTCAAGAGACTTGGTCCCTACTCAAAATAACCTTGTATAAGAGGGTCAATGGCAATCAAGATGGAATTTCAATGAGATGGTGATGGATAAAAGTGGAGAGGCATATCAAGGTGATATTTGGCAATATACTCCTATATATCAAGGTCATGAAACAATGCCACCTCCACCACAAGGTCCTATAATCAATCAAAGTGATATGCCTAACTTGACATCATCAGAGGCTCTAATCTAACAACAAGGTGGCATGGGTAAGGCACTAGATAGTACTAATTTCATAAAGTTTCAAGAAGAACATGTGTTTAAACATGTAGTAGTAAACATTGGGTAGACTACACAAAGGACAAATGAGTCAATTATAACCCATACAAGGGCTAAGAGGAAAATGGTGGAAGATAATTTAAGGGAACCTAAGGTTTATTCAACACCCCCATAAGTTAGTCAGTATCATATAACTTAAAACATATCCCCTAAGTCCATTAAAAATAAACAAATACCTTAACATCATGGTTAATAGTAAAGGTATCCTTTTGTTCCTCATGCCACTCAAGCACCAGCTGACACTTCTACTTCCAAGGTATAGTTCAAAGGCACTAGTTTTATTTTAAATATTTTGGATTGTATGGAAATTTGTAATGTCACTATGTCAATGTATGATGATTTTTCCATTACAAGGTAGATAGATATCCTTCAATAAGATCTCTCCAAAATACCTCATGTGAATAAGGTAGCTGATAGTGTAAACACTATTTTTGCCAATAGGAATCAACCTAGTCAAATCCAAGTTCATAGTCAATATCAAGTTTAAAATTTTGTTCGCCCATAAGGTAATCAAACCCCCTCCATTTTATTTGTCAATCATCATAGGGGAATATTGTGTGCATAATTATATGATATATTTAGGAGCTTTAGCCTTAGTCATGCCTAAGGCCATAACAAACAAGTTAGAGTTTAAATATGTACCTAATGAGAAGGGTATTCTTTAGTTGGATGTTTCTTCCAATATAATAGTAGGTGTCTTGAAAGACCTTAAGATTATATTGGAATATTGACCAAATTGTGTCATCACTCAAGATGTAATGGTTATAGACCTACCTCCATACTTTGTCATATGCCTATCTAAGGACTTTACTACAAAAATTGGGGGTTATTTATCCTATAACTAGTCATACGTGGTCTTTAGGACTAGATATGGGACAAGAATCACTATTAGGTCATAACCTATCTCTAGGTTCCATCTATATCCCTACATGCCTAACCTTGTAAACATTAATTGCACCATACATGACAAGGATGAGAATGCTAGTGAACAAGATCCTCATGACCATCTTGAAGCCATTTAAAACCTTTACTTGGATGAATTGGTAGTTAAAAATCATGGATTTTATCCCTATAGAAACATTGAAGAGGTATATTTAGGGGTGTATTGTATGCATGAGGAGGGTGTTACTATACCTTGCGTAACTAACACCACTCAAGAGAAAGATGGTTTATGGATTTTATTATTTGATGGATCAAGGTCAAATAATGGTAGAAAATATGGAGTCATGTTGATTTTACCCTAAAATAAAAAGTATTATTTAGCTACAAGATTTAATTTTAGTTTCACTTTGAACACAACTAAATATGAGGCCCTTCTATATAGTCTAAAATAGGCTAAAATGAGAGGTGTTAAACTCGTTCAAGTCTAGGGTGATAGTGATTTTTTGGTCCAATAAGTGAGAGGAATAAGTATATTAAATAATCATCATTTGAAAGATTACAAGCACCATTTATGGCATCTCATAGAGGACCTCTTGGGATTCAACATATAGTCTATACCAAGAGAATCAAACCAACATGTAGATAGGATTGAAGCTATTGGAAATCAGTATGAAATTGTAAAAGGGGTTAAAGGTAGACAAATAAAAGCCAAGATCAGATTCATATGTATACCAGATGTACCTAAAAATTAATTGATTTGGAAAGTGTTTGATAGTGATGATCAAATTGTGTGTTTTCTAATATAAGAGGCATAATTCTTTTACAAGAATTAATAAATTACCAACACCAATATGAAGATCACATAGTGTAGCTAAGGTCTAACAAGCTGCTTAAGGAGCCTATAACATTTGATTTTTTTTTTTAATGAAGATGATCAAGTGAAAAGAGATAAATCATGCATCTTAGCCAAGGAGGAACATTATGAAAGGGTAGAGATCTTTAAAGATAAGTTGTTGAAGTTAGGAAAGATCAACACAATAGAAAAAGGATATACCTTTGTTTCTCTATGCCAAGAATATTCTAATGTATTTACATGGGAATATAATTATTTTAATGGATTTGAACCCAAACTTGCATAACATACCATTGAGTTAGGGAGCAATGAAAAACCAGTCAGGCAAAAACAAAGGCCTATAAATCCAAAAGTGGAAGAGTTGATGAGAATGGAGTTATTTAAATAGATTGAATCAAGGATAATACTCCCCATTAAACATTCCTTATGGGTGTCAAACCTTTTTCTAGTGAGGATGAATAATGGAGAAATGCATTTGTTTGTTAACTTTAGGGACCTCAATAAGGTGTCCCTAAAAGAACATTACCCACTACCCTTAATGGATCAGATTCTTAAAAAGATGGCAAGCTCTCAAAGGTTCTCATTACTTAATGGATACTCTATTTATAATCATATCATGGTCAAGGAAGAGGATAGGCATAATACCTACTTCACAACAAAGTGGGGCACTTAAGCATACTGACAGAACAAGCAATAAAATTACATAGGAACACCAGATCTAGATGTGAGACTAATAGCAAGGACAATCACCATGAAATAATGAGAGCAAATTTAAACACACCATAACACAAATATATGTGGAAAAACCTTAAAAGAGGTAAAAAAACCCATAAATATTATTCATACTATGAGAAACTAACAAGTACCCAATACAGTCATTCTTTCTTTCACTTCTTTTTTCATTACATCTTACAATATAAACTCTTTATTAAATAGGCAAGGTAATCTACCCATTATAAATGAATTTTTCCAACCACCACATTAATGGTTCCAACCTCTCTAAAGTTCATTTAATATATTTTATTATTTATTTATATGAGGATAAACTCATGATAGATAATAAAATATATTATTATCTAACCATTGTAATTTTATATATTAAGGGTACATAAATAATGCCACTTAACCATTAATTGTTCCATTACTCCCCCTTAATGTTAAGTGGGGATATATGGTTATTTTTAATAGGTAAAAACATAACAAAATTACACTCTATGAACCATCCACATGATGAGTTTTAAGAGGTAATAATTATAGAAAACATCCTTCATCATGCCATACTCACCTTTAATGGAATTATGCTATGTAAACATAGTCACCCAAAGGTATTACACTATCTAACTATAGACACCCAAAGGTATTACACTATGTAACCACAATCACATAATCACCTTTAAAGGAATCACACTATACAAGTATAGATACCCAAAGGTATTAAACTATGTAACCATAATTACATAATCACCTTTAAAGGAATTAAATTATACATCCATAGACACCTAAAGGTTTTGCACTATGTCCCCATAGGTAACTTTAAAGTAATAACACTATATTATATTAAACCACTTGAATTGAGTTTAGGCTAGCATGATTGTGAGACTACATCTCACAGTGAGAATATATCTCATAATTTCTCTTGAATAATCAACCAAACATATTGGATTCTTTTATAACATAAATACCTCCATGTTACTATGTGTTGGGTACAATGTAGAATTCCATATTAAGTTTACTAAAATAAAATAAAGTGATATATTAATATTCTTTAAAATAAGAAGTATAGATAAATAGAAAGAAATACATGGCTCACATGGCTGTTATGAAGTGACATTGTCATGCACACTCCTCAATGGCAACTTTGATAAGTCCAGCATTGAATAAACTTCCATAGGCTTCTTTAGCAACTTCCACATGAAGTGATCCAAGTGATAGCACCTACACCGAACATAAACATATATCCAAAAGTAGACTCATCATAGTATGTTTAGCATCAAAATAACTAAATAAATTAGCATAATCAAATAAAAAATAATATAAACCAAATTTTATAGTTTCTTTTATATACCAAAGTATTGACTTTGCTAATTTGTAATGATCCAAGTATAGACCTTGCATGAATCTAGAAGCAACACCATTATATTATGAAATATCTATCCTAATAATGGTTATATAAATTTAAATACCAACAAGATATTTGTAAATAAGGGTTAGCTTTATTGCACATAGTTTTTGGATCAAGCTTTAACATAACCTTCAATAGAAATATATGTAAGCTTGCAATCAAACATGTTAAATTTAACAAGTAGGTTATGTGATGCATATACAATAAATTCACTAATAATTTGATAATAATTTAACCAAATTTTACATATATTATTATGAATAATTTCATATTATAATTTGAGTCATGGATATTTTTCCTTCCTTTTAAAGTTGACAGTACAAGTTTGATTTTTAAACTAAACTAAAAAAAGGTTTTAGAAAGATTTTTTTTTTAATGTGATTTAAAATTGATTTTGTAATAAATACACATATTATAGTGTTTAAACAACACTAGACACTTTATTTGATTGCAAAACAACTCTAAAACACAAATAATTACAATAAGGGTGAAAGTTGTAAGTGTCACAAGTATCATAAATAGTGTCACAAATTACACTATTTAAATCAATTATTGTAAAATCAATAGTAAGAGGTTTAAAATCAAATAAAATACCATTTCAATGTGTTTGGAAGGTGTAAAAATTTAAATATTGACTGGTCACATGACCATCTTTGACAAAGAATATGACAAGTCAAAGGTGTCAAAAGTGTCAAAAGTATTGCAAGCTTCACATGTGAGATTTTGTATGACTATAACCAAACTTTTTAAATAAATAATTTATATATATATATATATATATATATAATTTAATGACCTTTGATCTATAAATATTTTTCAAAAAATATTAGTAAACTTCCCTTTGTCCAATACAAGACTTCACGTGCAAGCTACATGATTTAATTAGTTTTGTTTTTTTTTTAAATCAAAATATTAAATTCATATTAAATAAATATCTTGTGCTTGTATAAATAAAAAAAATTAAATATTTTTTTGCAGAATACAAGTCAACACACATGGGCCCACCATGTGCTTGCAGAGAAAATTGGCTAATTACAAATCACCCACTAAGCACTAACTTATGTATTATGTTTCTTATTTTTCTGGTCTAATTTTTATTTTTATTTAAAAAATAAATAAACCATAATTAAATACTTTAATAATAAAATTCAAGCATTTATTTAAAATTTGGAAAAAAAAATTAGAAAAAACTTAAGTGAGATCCACTACTTGGTTGGAATAAATCTAATTAAATAAATATTTTATTTTTAAATTACTTGCATTAAAAATATAACATACCCATTAATTCCTTTTTCTAGCATGTTTTATAGAGAAGCATGACACTGGTGGAGAGTAGGGAAGGATTGCAGGAGCTCTAGACATCTGTTTTCAGTGATATAAAACTTGAAAACACTTAAAAATTACCATCCAAATCTACTGATAGACCCATATATATGATTTTTTGACTTTAAAATGATATTTTAATACTCCTAATACCATTATGGCATACTATGACACCCAATTAGAAGTTAAAAAAATCCATATTTCCTTTTTATGTTCTTTAGGGTCTAGAAATGTCTCCAATAAGCTTAAATATTGTAGAAAACATGAAATCAACCTTTAAATATCATAAAATTATTGAGAATACATGATTTATATTTTTTTCTTATTCCATAGCCATAAAAGCCGAATCATGATGCTTGGGAGGAGAGAAAATATATTAAAAAAACTTGTAGGGGACCAAATCAAACAAAATAAATATCAATATTGCTTAAAAATGGCCAAACTAAGCAAATGGAAAAATCAAAACTAAGATTTACTACCTGAAATCTGATATTTAATTGATTTTTATCTCACACATGCTAAAAATGACATTTGGGATGAGAGAGAAAAAATTGAAATGAGCTACAAGAGTCCAAATCAAGTGAAATAAAGGTCAAAAATGCTTGAAATTGGTCAAACTAAGTCAATGGAGTGACTAGAACAGAAATTTACTATACAATTTTTTAAAAATAATTAAGGCTATACAAAGGCCATAATTTTTTTCCAAGAATTAATTTTCTTACTTTTTGTCTCTCTTAATGTTTACAAGTCCATGTAAGTGTTATATGTATAATTAAAGAGCTTCAACCACATTTATGTAGATTATTAGTCTAAAAAGGAAGAAAATCTTTTAAAAATATAATACTTAAAAAAGCATTTTTAGCCCATTTTAAGATTCTCAGTTAGATCTATGACATGAAAATAGGCTTAAAATATGAACAATTACATATATCTAATATTTATAGGCTTTTAAGAGTAGCAAAAATAGAATAACTTACTTCGTATAGAAAGAGAAGGTTGAAAATTATCATGATCATGCCATGGCTTGAAAAATGGATGAATCTAAGCTTAAACAGAAGATAAAAAACTTCAATAAATGATCTTTCCACTTTATCATGCATCAACTAGGTCTGATACAATGACAAAACAAGTAATATGATTACATATGAACACCAAATCTAGGTGTGTGACCAATAACAAAGATATTCACCATGAAATAATGAGGGCAATGTTGAACACACCATAACATAGATATACATGGGAAAAATTTCAAAGAATTAAAAAACCCACAAATATTATTCATATTATGAGAAACTAAAAATTACTCAATATAGTCTTTCTTTCTCTCACTTCTTTTTTCATTACATCTTACAATATAAGCTCATTATATAGGCAAGGTAATATGTCCATTATAAATGACTTTTCCCAACCACCACATTAATGGATCCAACCTCTTTAAAGGTCATTTAATATACTTTATTATTTATTTACATGAGGATAAATTCATGATAGATAATAAAATATATTATTATTTAACTAATGTAATTTAATGTATTAAGGGTACATAATTAATACCACTTAACCATTAATTTTTCTAATACATACATAAAAATTACCTTTAGAATGTCCAATGTTGGGGCAACTTTCTATAAGGTGATGGATGTTGCCTTTGAAGGATTAATCAATGACATGGTGCTCATCTACCTAGATGACATCATTATTTTCTCAAAGGACCTAGATGATCACATTGCTCATTTAAAGTTAGTCTTTGAAAGATTTAGGGAAATTGGTGTATCATTGAATCCTAAAAAGTGCATATTTGGTGTTCATGAAGGAAGGGTATTAGGCCATGTAGTATCCAAGGATAGTCTTTACATACACCTTGAAAGGGTTGAGTCCATCCTATCTTTATCCCTACCTAAACACAAGAAAGGTTATCAAATTTTATTAGGGAAGATTAATTTTATAAGGTTTATCCTAGGTTTTATAGAGTTGGCCAAGCCTCTCACACACATGCTGAGGAAGCATAAAGAGTTTATATGGAGAAAATAAGGTAAGAGGATATTTTAAGCCATCAACGAGGTCATATATAATTCCCTTACACTCTTTAACCCATATTTTAAAAAATAATTCTACTTGTATACCTTCTCTACATTAGATGCAATCTCTACCATGTTAATGTAGTAAAATGATCAAGGTTTAGAACAACCTATTGCCTTATTTAATCTGACCTTATAAGGTTATGAGGAGAGGTATATATTTTTATAGAAACATGTGCATGTAATAGTGATAAGTTTGATGAATTCTAGGCACATGGTCTCTAATAGTAAGATCATATTCATGGTAGCACACCCAAAAAATTTAGGAGTTTATAGTCAGTAAAGACCTCAATGAGAAAAGGGATGGATGGGTGAAAAAAATATGGATTATGACCTTGAAATTAGAGTTAAAAATATTATAATGGGTAGAGGGTTATTATATTACCTTGAAGTATAAGTAAAGGGGGATAAAGACCAGGTGTTGGTAGCCCATGATAGCCAACAATTAGCTACATATAATATATCTTCAAGTTAAATGCATGATAAAATAAGATTTATTGAGTTAGGCCAATATCCTATGGGTATAGATAGATCCAAGAGAAGACATTTTAGATTGAAAATAATACCCTATGTTGTGATGAATGGAGTGTTCTTCAAGAAAGACATAGGAGGCATGTTTTTGAGGTGTGTGTAATCATGTGAAATAGACAAGTTACTAGAAAAGTTCCATGATGGCCCAACTGGTGGGAACTTTGCTACCAATACCATAACCTACAAGATCATTATGGATGGGTACTCTTATCCCACATTGTTTAGAGATGCACACTCTTAGGTAATAAAGTGTCTAAAATGTGTAATGTTCATTGGTAAATAGAAACTAGTTGCCTTTCCCTTATAGACCATACAAGTAGAATAACCCTTCATGTAATGGGGATTAGATTTCATAGGAATGATACAACCCCCTTAAAAAAATTAAAATAAATGGATCATTATATATATGCTACTTTTCATGGTAGGTTGAAGAAACTACCGTCAAATAAGTGAATGAAGGTTCTATTTTAGACTTTTACGATAGCTCTGTAATTAGATTTGGTGTGCCCTCTACAATCATTTATAACAATGCATTGGAATTAAATAGTATAAATGTATGTGATTGGGATATTTTATATGGAATTTAACTCAAATCATCCTCTAACTATTACCCATAGGGCAATGGACTAGTAGAGTCCACAAATAAGAACTTTTTGAGGATTATTAAGAGGACTATGGAAAATAGTCAAAGGAAGTGGCATACTAGATTGAGGACTACCATATGGGTAGATAGAGTGATACCTAATAATTCTACTAGACACTCATCATACCTCCTTATCTATGGTTGTTTCTATATGATATTCACTTTCTACATTCAAGAAAGGAAAATGAGAAACTAAAGAGAATAGACGAGGGTTTATATGTACCTGGATAAAGTTGTGCGCACCAAATTCAGACGATATCAGGAACTCCTCTTTGGTTGTGGAGGATGACACCTAAAAGAGAAAAAGACTAAAAGATGAAAAATGTTAGATGACAAGAAAGGGTGGGCTGCCAAACAAAAGCTTGATCCCAGAAGTACAAAGACTTCTTTAAGGGATGTCAACCGACTGATTGATAAAAATAATGTCTAATAAAAGGCAGAATGATAAAATACTAAAATGATTAAAGACTGAAAAAGAAATGGAAGCAAATGCTTACCTAAATGCTACTGTTAGCCTGGTCACAATCACCAGCGTCGATTATTCTACCGATGTCGGTTGGTCAAGTCTGCCGATGTCGGTTAGTCTACCAACGTTGGTGGGGGAAATGACTGGCGTCAGTTAGGGCAGTAGTCTGGGAATGAGGTCTGGGTGAGTTTTGGACTGGGTTCAGGGCTGTAAAATGATCTAAAAGAGTTTAAGTCTATTTTAATGGTCTGTGTAGGGGTTTGGGTAGAGTTGCAGAGATAATGGACAGACTGTATGTTCAGATATGGGAAGGCCTCTCAGCCTTTCTGGGAGGAAGTCAAATCTGGTCTGTGGTTTGATAATCTAAATCTGAGTGGTGATATCACTTAAAAGCAATAACTAGAAAAACAAAATGAAAGCATAGAAGAATTACTTACCTGTTTCTTGTTGAAGAGAGAGTAGGAGACATGGTTGTAGATTGATTGTTGATGGTGTGTTGTGGACTGGTTATAGATGTTTGATGTAGAAGACTTCCAGCAAGGTAACTGAAGTAGAGTACATGTGCCTGGGAGAGAGAGATAGATTTTTGTTGTAGATTGATTGCTGATTGTTTTGACTAAGGTCTGATTCAAGAAGGTCTTGAAATAAGGTTAGATAATGGATTGGAAAATTGATTGGGAAATGGATAATGAATAATAGATTGATAAATGGATTGATAAATGGATAACGGACCCTACATTTGGGTCGAGAACGCAATTTTAAGGGTAATCGACACCAGCAGAACTATCGACGTCAGCTGAATAGTGATCGATGTCGATGGCTATAGAATGGGGATAGAGGCTAATTTTAGCCTTCTGCCCATTCTTACATGCTGCCAGGGTCAAGGTTCATGGGAAAATGGTCGAGAGGGGATAAATAGGCATGGGAGAGAGAAGAATTATTAATGTCAAATAAGTGATTATTTTAAATTAATAGGACATAGGTTAGGTGTGTCCAAGTGGATGAAGGGGACCAAGGGGGAGAGAATGGGGAAAGGATGACCAAGGGAGTAGACATGATTTTGGTGTCTACAATGGTAAAGAATCCAAAATTTTTATCTCTCTTTAATTTCTTGTGTTAGAGCTTGTACACTAGCTTGAGTTCATAGAAGATGATGCTATGAAAGTAAGTTTAAATGAACTAAGAAATATAGAGGAGAAAAGGTAAAATAATATTCACATCATGCATTCTAACCAAAACCAAGTGAAGAGGTCATTTTATAAGAGAGCCTCATTGAAGACATTCTAACAAGGTGATATAGTCCTCAAATGGGATAAGGACCATGCAAATATAGGAAAGCACTCCAAGTTTTATAGTCTTTAGAGTGGCCCTTATGTCATCACATGTTTCAAGGAGAGAAATTCATTTGATATTGATAAGTTGAATGGAGAGACCCTTCCCATCGGTGTCAATGGTAGGTAGCTTAAATTCTACTATTAGTCATATTTCATGATCTTTATACATAGGTAGATAGGTTTGTCTTTACCTCTAAGTATTCTTAAACATTATTGTGTTTTTCATTTGTTTTTACCATTTAAGTAGTTATTTGTTCTTTTTTCATTTATTTCATTTTTCTTGTGTGTGTGTCTCATTGTTTTAAAGAGTTTTCAAAATCCATACTACAATCATACTTCATTCATCTAGCTATCATGAGCAAGTTTTGATCAATTTTATGGGTTTCATGACTAATAGGCTGGTCAATCCAATCGAGTCACCATAAATATTGGTCAATTTATATCCCCAAACTAAAAAATTGGCCAAACCTATAGCATGGGGGTGTGACTCATGTTTTAAACTTCCTATTTAATCATGTTATATCCCTTAAGGTGTGTCTAGTCGAGCTACTATCTTTTCATAATTCAAACTTGCCTAAACCATCTATGAAGGTCTTTGCTCCCCATGTTAAGATTGAATTAGATATTATAATGGTGTCTAAAGTGTTTAACTTGTCAGCCCATGAAAATGATTATTTTGAGCCATGAATAACCCCTATAAATTTGGTGTTTTGGTGTGCCTCCCATCTCAAGATATAAGCCTTCAAAAAATAACCTAATATTGTGGGACATGCTCAAGGACATCAAATTAAAGCTACCAAAAATAGCCATTTGTATTCAAAAATAAAATTGATCCATAGGGATACCAAATGGAATAATCTTAGAAGCCCAAATAATATATCAATGGCATGTGGGTGCTCATCTGAGTCAATAAGTCAAGATCGATGAATGATGTACATCCAATCATGCAAATGAATATCTTATAGTGAGCACAAAGTCAAAAGGTTAATGGATCCTAAGATTGAACATGTTGATGACAAGTGTCATGATTATGGTAAATTAGTAAATAAAAAACACGTGTTTGATCAATTACATCAAAGATTAATGGTGTAAGTTCAACCATGTAATAAAGATTGATGACATGAATGAAGTCAAGAAGTCAGTGAGCCTAGATTGCATGCAAGGCTGTTACATGGCATAACAGTGCTAACTATATGGAGACTAACATTATGGTCCACATAAGGCATGCAAAGATGTCAAGTATCATAATCTCGAGTGTAGATTAAAGATAAATAGTTGATGTTGAATTAAAGGCCAAGAGACTTTAGAGGAGATCAACATTAAAAATTTGATTGGGTTCCAGGGGACATATAATAAAGACACATGTCTGAGGTGAAAATAGTTAGGTTTTAAAATGAAATAGATAGCATGGTAAGGAGATGCCATGTAAGCAAACCATTTAGATTGAAAGAGTAGAGTTTTAAGCCCATGCCATAGTTAGTGATTTAACTATTTTAGAAATATTAGAGTCTTATTCCTAATTTAGTTAAAGGTATGAATTAGTTAAATAAGTAAATAATATTGGAATAATTAACCTACTAATTTGTATAATTTAATTATAATTTTAACCTTTATAAAAATAGTAATAAGTGAGGAGAAATATAACTTAGCTTAAACTAGCTTGAGATGGCTAAGACAAGGTCTGTAATTTGTTATATAGGACTGGGATAGTGTCACAAATCAAGATCTAAATTTCATTTTGTGAAAGGATAGGAGCACTAAAATATAATACCCTAGGGTATGGTGTTATAGTCCTATTCTACCACTATTTTCCTAGAGGCTTAAGCTTTTTATATTTTATATGTTATCTTTATATGAGCTTGCTTGTGAAATTTTAGATGTTGGATGTTCATGGAACTCCCTATAGAGCTTATTTAGTCTTCAAACCCTAGACTCCATTATACTTTGACAAAATTTGAGAAATAGGGGGGTTATTGTGTATAATATGCACTAAATGTGTATCCACACCCCATGTGTGGGCATATTTCCTACATACCAATACTATGAAGAGGGATTAAGCAATATGTAGTTCTCCTAATTAATGTGATTTGTGCAATAGTGTGTATAAAGATCTATAATGCTAAAACTAGGTGTGCATGATTTGGCTAGGGATTAGTGCTAAAACTGGGTGTGCATGATTTGGCTAAGGATTAGTGTAACGGTTTGAATAAGCTTGTGGCTATATTGGATGGTTGTATGTAGAGAATAGAGAAATATACCTAAGTAGTCTTACTTGTATTCTTGTTTGCTTTGTGATATTTTACAACCTTTCTTAAATGAACTTTGAATGGGATTTTATAGAGATCTATTCGTTATGGGTTAAGTGTATTCATGCTAGGTTGAAAAGAAGGATAAGAACCAGAATGAAGTGACTGTTAGAGATAAAAATGCAATTGGATAAGAGTACCAAAAATAGACACCCTAGGATCTAGTGTTATAGTCTAAGTTGGGTGCTATTGTCCAATAAGTATGAGACCTAGGGGGATGGAATTATCATAGGAAATGCAACCTGGTAGAGCTAGAATCAGGTCTTGAAAGTATATGAATAATTGGGAATAAGGAAAAAGGTGTCTAGAAGGGTCATGAGAGAATGCAAGAGGGACCTATTGGTTAGGTGTCATAGCCACATTCAAGCTACTAATTTTCACATTTTATATGACTACATTCACCCCCCCCCCCACTTTATTTTAGTGATGTAGAAAATTGAAATACTAGGATTAAGGAAAAATAGAAATCATACCTAAACTTACCTACAAGGGTGAAGCTCATGAAGTTGTATGATGTTGGGTGTGCATAAAGAGATCATATTGTGAAGTGTAAATATTCAAAATAAATCAAAGAGTAGATTAGTTATTACAAGATATGCCATATCTAAAATAGAAACATTCAAAGCTAGTTAAGAGAGAGAGGAAGAGAAAGGAACAAATACACTTCACCAGGTATGTGGACCAATACAAAACCTATTATGATTCTGAGTATGTGTTAAATGATGTTGTATTAAGAGTAATATTGTGAATAGAGATAGGTGTTCAATTATTTGAGAGTGGCTCAATAATGAAAAGGCTAGACTTTTGGCTTCATCATCACCCATTAAGTGAAGTTATGTGATCATGCATGTACCAATTGATGTTTGGACTGTGTGTCCAATCCCTCTGAGTAGGTGGCTCAAGAATAAAAAGGATAGTTAGTCCTTTAACTCCATCATTTCCCCATGAAGTGAAGCTATGAACTAATACCAATATGAAATATGTGTTGTATGAGATGGATCTTGAACCTTATGAATGTTCTATAATCAACAATGTGGTGTGGATAACCAAATGTGTGCTGAAAACTAGGCCACTCTTAGCCATTTAAAAAAGGTGTAGATTGGGCTTGTATGAAATCCACTCTGAAACTAAGAAATAGGATTATGTGAAAGCCACTCATAAATCATGTAAACCACATACAAATGGAATAAGGCATGTAACTACTAATAATACATAGGCAATGTATTGAACTCAAAAAGAAAAGAAGTCAAATGTGGCATGCACATTGCCCCCAATCACTAGTGTTTGAAACATGAATTCTGATCTAAAAGTTATATCAAATGCCTAATTTGAAACTAGAACCAAGAGACATCATTCCATACATGATGCCCCCTATATCTATATTCTATAAGAAAAATTGTACTAAAACTATTGATTCTAAATTAAACTATGTTTGACAAAACTATAGCTGAGCTTACCTTTATACGTATTTTTGGAAAATTTGTTTTTATTATTATTTAGATAGTACAAAAATCAAACACCCTATTATTGATCACTATAGTCCAATATTGGTGATCTTGTCTTGTGTTGATTCTGAACACTGTTATGTAATTGTCAATATCTTCCTAGTCTATTTTTCCTAGTTTAAAGTCTGGATACTATTCTAGGTATTCTAAAAGCTGATTTTTTTATCAGTAGGAGCTCTGATCTCTATGACAAACCCTTGTTTGTTTCCCCCTCTTTTGAGGGTAGGAATGAACACCCTATATTTATTTTCCTTAGAATAAATATCCCTACAAGTGTGTTATGCTATGAGAATACATGATATAGTCATGATAATTGACAAGATATCTCAAGATATAGCATGGTTTTTATGAGAGATTGTAAGATCAAGGGTATGCCTAAATATATATAACATTGTAATAACATGTGTAATATATAATAGACTAGAACTAGAAGTTTGGTTAGTTGTTAGTTGTTATTTTTCAAGGAGGGATGGAGCATGATGTCCATTATGGCATCCAAGAAAGAAAGATAATGCATGATGTGGATCATGGCATTGCAAACAATTGAAAAGAAATCAAGAAACAAGTACATGAGGCAAGAAGAATACAAGAGTGTCCAAGAGGATAAGAAAATAAGGGCTATGGGCACATGTCACTTAAAATGGAAAGAAAACATATAAGACATGTCCAAATTCCACATACACATATAATTAAAACAAGCAAGGTTGGCATGAGGAGCATAGGCACATAGAGGAGTACAAGCAAAGGATATTAGCAAATATCCTAAGGCAAACACAAGACATAGAAAAAGAACTAAGAAATACAATATTATCTAGTTATGCAAAGCAAGAAAGAAAAGTAATGTAAATTCTAGAAATATAATCTACGTAATCAAAGCAAGAAGTGAAATTATGGAAGACATGTAATACAAGACTAGGTATATGATAAGAAATGCACAAGTGCTATATACTAATGAAATGTCAATAGATTAGTATGTGTCAACTAGTAAATAATGTACATCATCATGCTAACTAGAGTATGTGGTATAAGAATGACATAATATTGATGGTGTAGTCATGTAGAATATGCCTCGAGTGGGTAAATATATCAATGTATATCTTGAATGTAGAAGTTGGATGCCCCCTCAATGGGTAGAATGAAGCAATCAAAGATATATATGTCACTAGACACACTCAAAGAAGATGAATTGAAGCATTGTAATGTAGATAAATTGACAATTAATAGCATAGAACAATAAAATGTAAGTTGAGCATAGTAGTAAAAATGTAAAGCATGGATAATGTAAACAATTAAAATGTTTCTGAATTTTTGAATATTTGAATCTTTTTTCATTTTTGATATTTTGAATGTTTTTATATTTTTGAATTATTTGAATATTTTTATATTTTGAAATGTTATAATGATTTTAGTATTTTCACATATTTGAATGTTTTTGTATCTTTGATATAAGCTATATATAATCAATCATGAGGATATTATGTACAAGAAATACTGAGAAGCTATGTACAAGTAAGCAAAAATAAATTATGTGCAAGTAAGCTAAGATGAAATGATACTAATTGATGAGTCTCATGAGAGACCCCCTATCATGGTGTCCTATATCAAACAAAGGAATCATGTAGGATTATGAAGCATGAGAAAATGGCTATGAATATGACTCTAATAATTTGGATTCATTGTCAGTATCTTGGAAAACATAATAACCTATATTGTTCCACTCATCATTATCATCTTAATTTTCAACCAATGGAATGATAGTGTTGACTTTTGTTGTGTCTAGATATTTTTATTTGATAAATTATGTTATTGAATGATTTGACTTAGGATGTTCAATAAATCCCAAACCTTGGTGACAAAAATTATCAGTTACTAGAATAGGAGTAGTGATGCTTTGAGCCTACTTGCCCAACCCTTGACCTTGATAATCAAACTATTGTAGATATTTTTAAATAAACCCATATTGATTTTAAATTTGAGCCTAATTTTGGAGAGGTGGGTTTGCATCTTTTTTATGCTTTACCTATTCTTGTGGTATATTTGTTTCCCTAATTTTTCTTGTTGATCCTTTTGTTGTTATGAGTTATGCTTTGGTAACCACTTTTGTACTATTTCTAAATTTAACCATTTTTGAATGTGTTCCTATGTCACTATGGATATCTTGATTGATTTACCTTGTATAGGGTCCTCATTAAAAATGATCTATTGTATATGTTTATTCAATGCAAAACATGAATTTGTGTGATGTCCATGCATTCATTGATATGCAAAATAATATCTGGATCTTCTCATGGGATGTAGAGAAGGTAGTTTGATCAAATTAGATATAATAATTTACCTTAGTACCTCAATTGAACTCTAATTTTATCTTTAAATTATTTTTGAATCACTAGTTGTATATTTACTTTGTTGTGATTTCTTGTTTTGATATGTAACATTGCTTACAACCAATTGACTAGGTGAAAGTGCATATACATGATTGATAATAGGGTGAATTTTAGGTTTGTGTATTATAATTTGATTTTCTAATGTTGTGATATTTTCATGGAATATCTGATTATACATTTGTAGGTATAAAATTAACTTGCTCATATTGGTGATTTGATCCCTTAGAGTCTTACAAGTGTAAACCTTAGTTGATTCTGATTAAACATGTAAGCACATATGTTGAGTATTTGAAGAAGCTATAGGTTGAATTCATTCATTAGGAAAAAAATCTTTTGGATGGGTGATATCATAAACCTAGTTAGAGCTAAAGTTGTTATTACCCTCTTAGGGGAGAGGAGGAGAAGGAAATTCTTTCTTGTGCATAAGATATGACATTGAAACTTGACAAGTGGTTGTTAGCATATGTAATGGATCTTCTAAGTATGTAATAATTTTATTCTTGATTTAATGACACATGATAGAGAGATAACATGCTACATAAGTAATTAGAGTTATAAGTTGTATAACAATATGATTATAAAAAATATTCCACATGAGAGATAGCAAATAAGAGATAGAGAGCATGGAATTTTACACTAATGCATAATTGTTTTTGACTTGTAACATAACATTTTGAATATGTTTTAAAAAAATAAAGTTTTAAATTATTCGAGATGAAAGAGAGAATATATGCAAAACAAATATTGAAATCTTGTACATTTTTAGCAATAAATTTTGTAATATCATCCCTTATTATGAAAATTAAGCATGAAAGGGAAAGAATGAAGCTTTGCATTAACATATGGCAGAATTCATAATTAATTTACATGATAGGACTAAGTATGGACTCATTATTTGTAATAAATGCAATAAATATGTGTAAATAAGTGAGATCCATTTTTTTAATGTGAAATATGATTTTAGATGTAAGGTTGTACCTCAAAAGCAATGGGTCCTAGTGTATGCAATTATGGTTTTAAAAAATGATATTTTTAAAATTACTAAGGAATTTTAAAAACTATTTTGAATTTATAATTTAAATATGCAAGTAAAAAATTAAAAAAAATATTGTAAACTTTATGAAGGAATTTCCCTGGGGTTTTTGTGTGCAAAAGGACCTAGTAAATTCAACTAGGGTTTAGAAGAAAATGATTTTTAAAATTACTATGGAATTTTAAAAATTAATGAATTTTTTTTGCTTTAAATATGCATGTAAAAAATAAGAAAAATATTATAAAAAATAGGAATTAATTTTCCCTAGGGTTTTTAGGTGCAAGTTAAGTAAGTCAGCATTACCAAATGATTTAACTATTTTGGAAATATTGGAGTCCTATTCCTATTTTAGTTAAGGGTCTGAGTTAATTAAATCAATAAATAATATTAAAATAATTAATATACTAATTTTCATAATTTAATTTTAATTTAAAGCTTTCTCAAAATAGTAATAAGTGAGGAGAAATATAACTTGGCTTAAACTAGACTGAGATAGCTGAGATAGGGTTTAGAATTTGTTTTATAGGACTAGGACAGTGTCACAAATTAGGATTGGGGTTTAATTTTATGAAAGGAAAAGAGAATCAAAATAAAACACCTTGGGGTTTGGTTCTATATTCCTCTTCTATCAGTATTATCCTAGATGCCTGAGCTTTTTGGGTTTTGTCTATTGTCTTTGTGTGAGCTTTCCTATGAAATTTTAGATACTAGATGTCCACAAAACTCCCTATAGAGATAATTTAGTATTAAAACCCTATAATCCATTATTATTTGACAAAATTTGATAAAAATTGGGGGTTAGTTTTTTTAATATGTATTAAACATGTATCCATACCCTTTGTGTGGGTATATTACCTACATACAAATACTCCAAAGAGGGATCAAGCCATATGTAGTTCTACCACTTCATGTGATTTATGAAATAAAGTGTATAAAGATGTAAAATGCTGAAATTAGGTGTGATTAAGGTGAATATGGGCTGTTTTAAGGGTTTAAATAATATTGTGGCTATATTGGATGGTTTTATGTAGAGAATATGTAAATGTGCTTGAGTAGTCTTGTTGGTATTCTTGCTTGCTTTGTGATATTTTCCAACCCTTTTTAAATGGAATTTGAATGGGATTTTATAGAGATATACTGGTCATGGGTCAAATGTATTCATCTTAGGTTGACAAGAAGAAGGATAGGAACTAGAAGGAAGTGACCATTGTATCTAAAAATGCCATTGGATAGAAGCACTGAAAATGGACACCCTAGGTTCCGGTGCTATAGTCTAAATTAGGAGTTATTGTCCTATAAGTAGAAAAACTAGGGGTATGAAATTATCATAGATAATTAGACCTAGCTAGTCTGGAATATATTCTCAAAAGTATCTGGATGACTAGGAATAAGGAAAGAGTTATCTAGAAGGGTCATGAGAGCATGCTAGAGGGACTAATTGAATGAATCAATGCAAGGTGTCATGTTGGGTAAATAAACCTTGAGGAGCATTGTTGCATAGTTCATGGATATGATGGACAAATGAGATAGACATATGGACTAATACATAACTATGGTTTCGTATTTCATCTAATAAGTGTTGAAGGAGTTACGACCACCTCTACACTAAAATGGCCCCATTAAGGGAAAGTTAATGATTACAAAGGAAGGAAATGTTATTCTAACTACTCCAAATCACATTTGGATAATTAAAAAACCCCTCTAAACCAAAT
This sequence comes from Torreya grandis, assembly GCA_037957365.1. Classification (NCBI taxonomy): domain Eukaryota; kingdom Viridiplantae; phylum Streptophyta; class Pinopsida; order Cupressales; family Taxaceae; genus Torreya; species Torreya grandis. The sequence continues at coordinate 670,775 of JARHVA010000935.1, read as the reverse complement.
TTCCTCTCTCTTACCTTTCCATTATTCTTATAAATGTAGGAATTGAGCTCTTGATTGACATCCCTTAGCTGGGTATAACAAAGATTTAATAAAATAACCATGCAAAACTCTTTTGAAGCAATATAAGATAATTCTATATTCTAAAATAATTTTAAGCCTATATTACTAAATTTGATCTAAATAATGTGTGTTGTCTTTCATCATATACATACCTTCATGTGCCTTACTTTTAGTATTGTAGTTCCTTACAAGCTATGTGAAGTGTTGTTTAAGTAAATTTTCCTTAAAGTATCGAAGAGCTTATAGTGTCTTGCATAGGCCTTGCCTTTTATACTTTTTCAAGTTTCAAGTTTATACCTAACATTCATGTAAAACACTAATGTTTGGAACCTTGTCATAAGATATAATCAATTCTTGTCTCTATTTGATTCATTTGTAGTCATGAAAGTATTAAGCTGAGAGTAGATCATTAAATAATTTAGTGCATCATAATATATATTAGGTTCTGATTTTAGTTTTATTCCCTTGCCCTTTTCCTTGAGATAAGTATATGTTATAGAAAAGTAACCATATTATCATATCCAGGGAGATATCCCCTTTAATTCTATAGTTTTGGCCCAACATTAGGTAACCCATTGCCTAGGGTCACTCCCATGTTGGACCAAGCTTGAGTATAGGACCCTAACAATATTCTTCTTAGCTACGGTGCAACCAAAGTCTCCAAAAATGTTTTTAACATGATTATTCACAATACTAACATCTCATATAGGTCCAAAACCTTGTTCTTATCTACCTAAGGGTTTGTATGCAAATTGTTTATGTTAACCCTAAAGGTCTTATTCCTTTGGTTTTCTCTCCAATCACTAGATAAAAATTGATGAAGGTCTTCATTTACATTATATAAATACATTTTAAACTATTAGAAATTAAAATCCCTTACTCATTTTATTATAAATTTAATACAACCTATGAATGATTCCTTGTTTAAAAGAGTTAAATTTCTCATCTTTTTGCTTTATACTCATGTTACTAACCTTGGAGACACTTAAGATGGTTAAAATGACATGTAGGTGTTCTTTTGAAGTTTAAAACCTCTTTAATTGAGAAGGAGAACAACATTAGGTCATTAAATATCCATATTTACTTCATCCATCACATCCATCTCATCCAACTTTTTTTTCCTTCACATAAGTTAACATTGCATAACAAACTTGACTGATTGTGATAAAACATCATGGTTATAGGTGTGTACTTTGGTGATTGATGGAGTGTAGGTGAAAAATAGGGTTATAAAATTACCTTATGCCATTTATCTTATTTATGATTCTTAATGAAAACCATTTACCTCCATGATTCTAAGATGATGTTTCTTTAAATATCCTTAAACTATGGCTCATTATAGGTGCATATTATGCCCTTTTAGGCATCTATATGGACAAGGGAGAGTGAGGTAGAATTAACTCAATGTAAAAAGTGCATTAATTCCTCCATTTATATCATCTCACCTTGAATTTTCATGAAATATGCATGAATTTAATCATGAAATGGTCTGCAACATGAGGTTAAAAGAGTGACTTTTACCTTAACATATGATTAAAAACCTCAAATTCTCTAAAGCGTCATAAATAGCCCATTTGTAACTTGATTTGTTTGATCTCTCATGGATTTTCTTAATAAATTAATCATTTCATCCTATAAGGTCAGTTGTTATACCACCACTTCATGCTTTATCCCTAAGTTGAAACTCCTAAAACAAGACAAATCCTCTTCATATATCTATTGAAACCTTTATGACTATTGTTGATGGATATTTATTAACCTCATTCTCATGTCACCTTGAATAAATATATGGATTTATTATTCGAATTAATGTCAAAGTATCCATGGAATCTTGTCTTGATGTTCCTTTTCATTCCTTTACAAGTTTATCTACTATCTCATATCAATCAATTTTACAAGTCTATGTATGTGTAATTAGTCATATTAGGCCTAATTAGACCTTTTGCTCTTATGAGTATCATTAGTCATCTTAAAGAAACATATAGAGTGTTGTGAATTAAATTTATGATCTTAAAACAAACTTATTATCTTCAATACTCCTCTCACCTCTTTTCACCAGACATGATATTATTTTGACCTATTATTAAACCTTGTAAAATCTCATCTTGACCATTCACATGTCTTGTATTAAACCATGCCTATAGGTCTATTTAGATGTCTTGAAAATTATTCATAGGAAAAAAACTTATTTATTGGTTTAGACCTATATAAAAATATTTTAATATGTCATTACCTTCATTTATAATCATTTAAATCCATCTTTGATATACATAAAAACATAATTTGTCTTAAAATGCAAACTTACAAGTTTATAAACCTATAGGTCTACATTCCTCATCATTTTGAACTTTACCTAATGTAAAATTAGTCATCCAGCTTGCCAATAATACCTCTCCATCACCTCATTAAACTTTCATAAGGTCAATACATTCATATACCTTTGAACCATTCAATATAAGACTTCCTTACTCTATTTTTTTAGGTAGATCTAGAACACAATCCAAAATTATTGAAAACACTATTATTACATGGATAAAATAGTATAGTAAAAACCATATGGAAATACATAGCATTTAAAAGACTCTAAAAATTATGTGAAACCTTCTTCCATTCCTTTAGCTATTGAAGACCTTAAGACAAACAAGAAGGAATAATTGTCATCTTGCAAATGTGTAGAAAATGGAGTTTTCTTTCCCTTTTATTCCCACACATTCCAAATTGGTTTTAATAAAAATTGGATTTATTTCACATACCCTACACATCTCCCTCATTTTCATTTATGCATTCAACTAGTTTTCAACTGCCATTTCAATGAATAAAAATGAGCACATGGGGTTTCTAGGTAGTTTTCAACGACCCCAAGGTATTCATGATTATTTATGAAGGATAGGGGATGAATCTAAAAAAAATTACACAAATATAAAGATTAATATGACCCCCCATTTTGAAAAAATTAGGACCCAACTCTTTCTCTCTCCTCTATCCATACCAAGCACTTAAAAACTGCCATTGTGAGCTTGACGATAGAGTGATGGAGGAGAAGAAGCAAGTTTTGGAATTTTAAGACTTATGAGATATTTAAACTCATGGATATGAATTTTATAAGATAAACATACACTTGTAAGTCATTTTCACTTGGAAGTGGGCTCTTCAAGTCTGTGAAAACCCATAAAACCACCTTTTTGAGTAAAAAATGAGTTAATTTGACATATAAACCATTACTGTGACTTCATTCAGACATTAATACATTGAGAAATAATTTTAAATATTTTAAAAGTGTAATTTTATGTATATCCCATCTTGAAAATCTTATAATCCCCTTAAAAGCATCGCCAACTGTAAAGAAAGCTAGTGTAAAAGAGATGATCTCATGTAAAGTAACAATATCAATCCAACATATTAAGGGCATTTGGAGGGATGTCTTATGCTATATTCAAGAGTACTTCATCCTTGATGGAAGAAGCAAGAGAGTACACAAATTCCACTTTGTATTCCTAAATCATTTCAGACACAAAGTAAGAATTTCCTTTCCCTTTTATCTGTGTTTCTCTTTGGTCCAAAGTTTATTTGCTCATAAGAAGAAGGAAACGCATCCTATTCTGCATGAAGGATTAATTCTAATAATTGAAGGATATTACAAGAATAAGGCCATGGTTATGAACCCTTATCTAGGGAAAAACAAGGATTCATGGAGTAACAAGAGGGAAATTATTAAAAGGAAAGATAAAATCAAAATCAAGCCCCCTAGTGTCAAGAATCAGGATGGTGACGAGGACACAGAGTGGGAGAGAACTGATAAGTCTAGGGAGGAAATCTTTGAGGAAGAGGGAAGAACAGAAATTAGGAATACAAATTCCAATGAGGAAGAAGAAGTTCAAGAGAAGAATGACAAAGAAGGAGTCAACATAGAGGAGGAGTCTGAAAATAGTGAAGATGACTCTCAGGAAAACCAACAAGTGTTTGAGGATGATAAAGTCATGGAGGACCTTGTTGAGGACCCTGTTTCGTTAAATGAGAGGGAAAACATAGTTTAGGCTAACAACCAAGGAACGGACCTAGAATTTCAAACTAAAACTAAGGAACATAATCAAAGGGGAAGAGAGGATCACATTGAAGAAGATGGGAACAGTCCTAACAAGAACACAAAAGAGTGGAGTGATAAAAGGTAGAATGATGGAAGGCACACACCTACGATATGGGTTAATTGCAAAGCAAAGGCTATCCTCCATCTCGATTCATGGATGTTTAAGGAGATAATGGATCTCAAAAGGAAAATGGAAATTATGGAAGACAATCATAAGGTAGTTTGGAACAAAATCAATAACATGGAAAAACAGATGAGAGACATCCCCATCAAGCTCAAAAACTATGAGAACAACCTAAGGGAACTCATCAAGGAGAGCAGAATGAAAATGGAGGAAGTTACATCTAACATATGTGTTATAGTTGTTAATATTGGAAAAAGAGCTAATGAGGAGATCAGATCCTTCGAGGGGCCTAGCAAGAGGATGAGACAGAGCTCAAGAAAGAAAGCTATACAAGAGGGAGCCATGTCGGTAGCTACTACCATTTAGGATATTGCTGTGAAAGGTAAGGAAATAGTGAAAATGATTTTGGAACTGGAAGAATAGCCTAGTTCTTCTAGTTGGTTGTGCTATCTGGTCCTATTTCCTAGTTTTTTGTAATCTTTTGACTATGGTGTAGCCAAGTTTATGTAAAACCTAGGTTTTGACTTGTGGTCTTTCAGGTGGTTTTAGGTCCATATAAAACTTGTTTATGCTACTTCTCTATAGTAGGTTTTAGGTTTTGCCTATGGTCATAAATGCTTCATCTTTTTATCATTGTATCAGGGTTTTGGGGTCCCTTCAAAACCTGTTTTTACCTTAATCTAAAAAAATATCAATCCAAGACCTCCTAGGACTTAATATGACCTCTTCACCATATTAATAAATTTTACATGAAAATATAGAGACTTTAAAATTCTTACTTTAGTCACAATGCAAACATAGGTTTCTCTAAAAACCTTAATCTTTGCTAAAATACCTTAATTTCATCAAACATACTAATAGGCCTCAAACCAAGTGACCAAGTGAAATAACTTGACTTGATATACTATGTAACTTAGCTAAATAATATTTCATACCCATAGGACCAATAAAATTGAATCTAAAGGCATAAAACAACTTTCTGAATACATGACCTTAAACAATGTTAATAAGACGCTACAAAGATCATTTCAAGACTACCAAAAGAAAGATAAAGCTATAAAAAAGATTGTAGAAGTATGAAAAAAAATTAAAATTATATGGGTGAAACTTTGACCAATGTGGTCAAAATTTCTAGAATTTTGGTGACTTTGCTAGGAAGCATGTCTGCTATGCTTAAGAACTAGTAAATTGACATCTCTTTTGGACTTATGAACTCACTCACACACTTTGAAAAACACATGATAAAGCCTTGCACTTGGATGAAAAAAATAAATTTGAACTAAAAAATAAAAATAAAAGGAAAAAAACACACAACAAGACAAAAAATATTACACACACTTGTGCCTGTTAAGCACTTAGGGAACACAACAAACATAATCAAACTACTGTGTACAAACTAAACTATTAAAATGGATCCTCCTAGATCAAAAGGGAATATTTTGAGATCCTCTTATACTTGTGATAAAAAATGATATGAAACAATATAATTCTTGGAATTTTTCTTCATTGAGATCAAGTACTTAATGGTTTCCAAACTTTTGATAGACTTCCAAGTGAATCATTAACATCAAACCAGTCACATAAAGACATATTCACCTTGTATTTCAAAACTTACTCCATAATGCTTATTATCATCACTTGTAATCTATTCTAGACTTTAAATAATATCAAAAAAATTATATTTAGTTTCCTCATATTTCTCACTAAACATGTTTAGAGACTCAATATCTTGAGAAAGTTTAGAATGATGTTGCCATTATTCAATTGGTTATTTAGGAGATGAAAACTTGTCAAGGCTTCCTTATTGATGTCTTAGAGAGAGAACCACTTCTTTAATGTCCTCAACCTTCCTCTATAGGATATGTGGACCCCTTAATAACTTAAAATTCATTAGAGATGTTTTCATACTAGTTCCACATGTCTTCACCATCCTCTTGATTAACATCTTGATAAGAAACAACATGAATCACTTTATTACCTTCATCTTTTGGATTTAAAATGTTGTTAAGAACTTAAAAGTTTTATATAGGATCATGATAAAATTTTATGTCTAACTCATAAACATGATTAATAGCTAAAACCTCTTCGATTTACTCTTCTTGATTAGCATCATCTTGATAATCAATTATAACTAGATCAAGAACCTCTACTAGAGCTTCCATCAAATCAAGTAGTATTTCTTCAATAAGATATTTTTTCTCTTGTACATTTTTAATACAATAAGGGGAATTTAACTTAAATTTATTGTATACATATCTTAAAACTCATTACTAAGGTAAAATAACATCTCCTATTGATCATCTATGATCTCTTTGTCCTTATCTTCATTCTCATCAAATGGGAGATCTTGAAATAAGTCAGCATCTCATTTAACTTTTACTGCAATCTCATAATCATGTCTAAAAGTTGAATTTCCTTTGATCTCACCAAGAGGAGTACCAATGTAAATTTCCTCTTCATGTACACTTTAAAAATCCTCATCACACTCGCATTCAAACTCACTTACAACTACAACTTCTTACTTTATCCTCCATAGAATAAGTTCCTCTTTAAGAAGGGACATGGTGGGAGGGTAATAAATATGCTCATGAATTTTGTTGGGAATGAAATGAATAATCCTAAAACATAAAAATTTGGGGACATAAGAGTCTTCCAGGAATCTTTGGAGAGAGAATAAATTGATTTGGGCTATAGATACTTGATTTTCTTCCTCATCCTCATGATTCACTATATCAAATTTAGATGTAATTTGAGATTTAGTCTCTTCAACAATAACTCCTTATTAATTTTGGTTGTTTTCTTGAATTTATTTCCATGAGGTAATAGCTATAGGAATAAGTTATTCTTCCTCTTATTTCTCTTAGGACTCAACTACTTGGTTCAAAGGAAGAACTTTGAAACTAGTAGGTTCTCTTAAATATTGGATTGGTCTTCTTAGAGGATCTTGAGGAGGGATGATATGAACTTGAATTGGTTCATATAGTTACACAAGATTTGTCATGGTGTAATTGGGAAACATATACTAAGAAGTCCTCCAAGATGAATATACATGAGTTTATTAAAGAAGGGTAGGTGTTGCTTAAAGGGAACTTAGAATAAAAGAAGGTTGACCAAGAATAGGTAGAGATTATTGTGGTTGTTTGGATTTTATTTCTTGATTATCCCACCTCACTAATATTTATAACCACAATTAGATCAAAGTGCTCACCTCACATAACTCATATGTTATAATATACTAATTTTTCTCTCCAATTGCAACCCACTTATCCAATAGCATTTTTACAAACCTCCTCATCTTTTCTATAAGGTGAAAAGGTATCACATCTAAATATTTAACCCATATTATCAACACACCTTTAGACTTTAGCATATTTTGATTTAATTCCAACAAAAATATGATATAGGAAACATAATTTTGAGTTGGAGATGGGGTAGGAGGAAGTGAATGTGGTTGTTGTAAGTCTTGGTAAGGTTTCTAAGGTATAAAATTAGAATCATATGAAGGTAAATAAAGAAGACTATGAATCTAATATGACTCATCATACTCTTAACAAGACCAATCATAGGACTAAAAATACTCATGGTAAGGCTAATAAGGATCATAACATGGTTGGTATGACTCATTATAGGGATAATAAGGAAGTATAACATATGAATTATCCTCATACACAACCATTAAACTTCATGAAGATAGTGAAATCAAAACTAAATTTGAATCCATATGTCTAGGCTACTAGGAATAACTAATAAAATTTTAAAATGCCATTGATGTTTTGAATGCCTTCCACTACTTTTGACCTTGGTCCCACTTGGTGTGCTAAAACATGTTATCTACTACACTTGCACACTTGTAAAGGTAATTTCAAGCCTTCACAATCTAAAGTAACATGGAGAAAATCATAGGCCATATGTTACCTAATATATGGATTTAATCTCTATATTTTAATGGATATCTCCCCTTGATGTATCAATTAGACTCTTTACTCTACACTACTATCTTGTTAGAGAAAAGGGAAGAAGATAAACTGAAAGGAAAGTTATTTAACTCAGGTGATACACTTAAATGCTTCCTTTACTTGTCTAATATTCACTAAGAAGGATGAGTAAAACATGGACCTAATTTAAGTTATAAAATTAAGATTCTCCAAACATCAATATTTCACATAGAGGCTTAGCTTGATGTATAGTCTAAGGTAGTTGATCAATAGGTCTCTCAAAAACACTAAGGAAAGATTACACTTGCCATACAAACAAGATTATTTAAAAACACTATGAAAATTGTAAAGATGAATTAACACCTAAAAATAGGTAAATAATAGAGTAAAAAATTAAATTAATCATGCACTATCACTATCATTCATCAACTAACCATGAACATACACTAGTCACAAGCTTTGAGGAGGCATCAATTCAATTTTATGCATTATAAAAAGGCAAGTACCAAATATCAAGTTAATTTTCTTCCAAATTCCAAAATAGGCTTACATATAGAAAAAATTATAAATGAGAGATAGATAAACAAAAAGTAAAAGCCTAAAAACTAGGTATTATGACATCTACTAGGACCTTATCCAACTCGAACATAGTAGTTCCTTGATTCTCTTTTTTATTTTAAAAAAATGGTGTAGAGTTATAAATGAGACTTGTATTTAAATATTTAAGAAGTCATTAACATTAATTATAGGAGTATTACCAACTTAAGTACCTACATTCTTGCTTGCACACCCTATAGAATTGGTCGCATGTCCTTATTAAAGAACGAGTCTTCCTCCTAGAAAATAGGTAATAAAATATTATTAATGAATCCATTGAAATATTATAATAAGACATTAATTAGGTCTTTACAACTTACTTGACATGTTATAAGGCTCACTAATTTTTGTTTGACCTTTTCAACATGTTAGGCATAGAAAGGAAAGAAGGTCTTATTATGAGTGTTGGAGACCTTTTCAACCTTTGAATCCTTCTTAAAATTAAAAATATTACTTTTTGTTTATTTATTATGAACATTATATAAGTATCAAACTCAATAAATCCTTTTTAAGAGATTTTATGCATCAATTTGGTGATTTGATCACTTGACTCCTTCTTAAGCAAAGAGGCATGGAATTGGGTTTTGCATTGAAAAAGGAAATATTATACCATGAATGGATTATAAACATGAAATTATAAATAAAAAAATTAATTTTGATCCATAAAACCCTCCATAAGATGTGATTTTTTCTTATAGCATGATTTTCAACCCATTTCTTATAGCCTTAAAAATAGGTAAAGCTTCATGTGTACAAGAGTTTACAGACTATAATATATAAATAATAAATTTTTTAGGACCTTATATCTCCTTAAATATCCATACAAAGTTTTATGACCTAAATCCAAGTGGAAGTATCTCTTTTCTATCATTTCTCTCTCTAATTAGGCCTTATAGGCCTAGAAATAGAGATTTGGCCCAAATGACAACCCACATTACTGAAACCTACCAAAATTGTTTTATTCACTTTAAATATCATAATAAAATACTCTATCATTAATATCAATTTTTTTGGACTTGTGTAGATGGACAAACCATGAAATATTCATTAACAAACTTAGATGCTTTTGTGTACTTGAGGGGTATTTTGAGATGTTTTTCATGAAACTTGAAAGTTTTGGTGATTAAAAATGAATTAATGAGACATTAAGAACCATTATACAAATTATACCTTGAGATTTAAGTCTCTTATTTTACTCTCATGCCTCCACCATTGATTATTGTCTTGTACATTGAGTTCTCACACCTTTTGAGCTAGTGGACAACTTGAAAGGACTGTATAAAAACTTAAGATACTTTTAAAAGAGTTTTTAACTAATTTTGTAACCTATTTAAGTTATCCTTAATATTTTTAATTTTTTTTGGAGATCACTCCATAGATTATATCCTCATAAACAAGCTTAAAACTATATATTTTACCTTGTACCATATGGTATTGTACCTACACATGTGAGCAAACACATTTAATTGAAGATAATGAGATTTTTAAATGTCATTAATATAATTTTGAGGTCAAATAATTCAATTTTATATAATTAATAATCATATCTTCGCCATTGGGTTAGTTATTGAATAAAATATGGTTTTTTTATATTCTAGTTAACTGTTCATAAAGTTACAGGACCAAAAGACTAAGCTAAAGTCATATGTTTGAATTATGGTACCCAATAAAACACCTCCAAAAACATTTTATTACCATAAATCCCTTACAATAACTTCTAATCTAAGCAAATCTGCCTATCGGTCTAGTGACTATGCATGAAAAAGTTGAGAAAGGTCATTTTGGGTCTTACGACCCAAAAACTCATTCTCATGGAAATTAAATCTATAAAAATGTTTTAAATGGTCCATGAAATAATTTAACATTATTATTCACAATACTAACTTTTCAAATAAGTTCAAAACCTTTTTCTTCTCTGCCTAAGGGTTTGTATGCAAATTATGTATGTTAACCCTATGGGTCTTATTCCTTTGGTTTTATCACCAATCACTAAATAAAAATTTATTAAATTATTCATTTAAATTATGTAAAATAATTTTAAACTATTATACTTTCAATTCTAGTGAGAAAGATATTATTTTCACTTTACTTATGAGTGGGCCTGTAGGTCTCTAGTAGACTGTGTCATTTAGGATGAGAATTATCCCACTAAGACTAAATTATTATACACTTATAATGGAAATAGATTACATTAATTACTATAATTTATCATTAAAATTCATCTCTAACACTCTCTTATCATCATAAGTATAACCCTTACCAACATTCTAACTCTTAGGAAAAATTGCCTATAGGTTTATACCAGCTACAGGTAATACTATGTTTCCTTGGATTATATGGAGAAATTTAGATGAAATAAGACCTTGAATAGGTATATTATATTTATTAAAAACATCATAAAATATAATTAAGGTGTCTAAACCCCTCACTATGCCTCTCTCACACAAAATTCTTCATATATTATAGTACATAGCTAATTGTGTCTTTCCTTGCTTGACTATAACCTCATTTTACTTGTGAGTATTCTATGTGAGGTTTATTGATTTATAATATTTTTATTAATATTATTATTAACCTTAATATGAATTATTAATTATTCCTTGTTCATCAAATTTCAACTTCTCACCTTTGTGCTTCACACTCATGTTATTGACCTTAGAGACACCTAAGTTGGTTAAATTGACCTATAGGTGTTCGTTTGAAGTTTAAAATGTATTGAATTAATAAGGATAATTAAATTATATTATTTAATATCTATATTACCTTAATACATCACATCCATCTCATAAAACCTTCTTTTACTTCACAAAAGTTAACATTACATAACAAACTTGACTGATTATGCTAAAACATCATGGTTGTATGTGTGTACTTTGGTGCTTGATGGATTATAGGTGAAAAATAGGGTTATAAAATTACCTTATGTCATTGATATTAATTATTATTATTAATGAATATAATTTACCTCCATTATTTTAAGATTAAGCTTCTTGAAATAGCCATAAACTATGATTGATTATAGGTGCATATTATGCCCTTTTAGGCCTCTATATAGATAGGGGAGAAAGAGGTAGAGTTAAATCAATGAAAAAATTGCATTAAGTCATCCATTTATCTCATCTCAAATTTAATTTTAATTAAATATTCTTGAACTTAATTATGAAATGGTTTGCATCACGAGGTCAAAATAGTGACTTTTACCTTAAGATATTTGTTAAAACCTCAACTTATTTGAAGTGTGACAAATATCATATTTATAACTTTATTTGTTTTATCTCTCATGTATTTGATTACTAAATTCAAATTACATCCTATAAGGATGGTTTTTATACCACCACTTCATGCTTTAAACTTGAGTTAAAATTTCTAAAACAAGATAAAACCTCCTCAAATCTCTATTACAACCTTTATGACTACTATAGATGGATATTTCTTAACCTCATTCTCATGTCACGTTGAATAACTCTATGGAGTTATTATTGGAATTAAAGTAAAAGTAACCATGGAAGGATATCATGATCCTACTTCTCATCCCTATACAATTTTGTCTTCTATCTCATTTCAATCAATTCTCTTTCATCATGATATACATGCATATCTATGTGTAATTAGTCCTATTAGGCCTAATTAGACCTTTTTCTCTTATGAGCGTCATTAGTCATCTTAAAGAAACATAAAGAGTGTTGTGAATTCACTTATCCATTTAAAATAAAATTCTTTTCTTCATGACTCCTCTCAACTCTTATCACTATCCATGATATTATTATGACCTATCATTAAAATATGCAAAAGCTCATCTTTACAATTCATATATCCTATACTATATCCTTCCTATAGGCCTGTTTAGATGTCTTGACAATGAGTTATTTGACCAAACCTTCTTCATTAGTTTAGACCTCTAAAAACCTATTGTAATAGGTCATTACCTTAATTTATAAGTATTAAAATCCATATTTTATATCCATACAAACATAATTTGTCCTAAAATGTAGACCTACAGGTCTATAAACCTATAGGTCTACATTCCTCATGGTTTTGAACTTTACTTGGTGTAAACTTGGTCATCCAGCTTAAAAATAATGCCTCTCCATCACCTAATTACAATTTAATGAAGTCAATGAATTCACATGCCTTTTAACCATGTAAGATAAGACCTCTTTACTCCAATTTTGGAGACAAATCCAAAACACAATCCAAAAGTCTTGAAAACATTGTTCTTGCTTAGAGAAAATAATATAGGAAATAAAATTGAGGATCATGATGGAAATATATATAATTTAAAATAATATAAACATGATGTGAAACCTTCCTCAATTCCTTAAACTATTGAATACCTTAATATAAACAAGAAAAAATGATTTTCAACTTACAAATGTGTAGAAAATAGAGTTTTCTTGGCCCTCTTAAGCCCACACATGCCAAATGGGGTTTGGATAAACAATTTTTTTTCTTTCATATGCCCTACACATCTCCCTCATTTTCCATTATGCATTCAAATAGTTTATAAAAGCCATTTCAATGAAGAAAAATGAGCCTATGGGTTTTGAGACTATTTTAGACCACCTTGAGGTCTTAACAATTGTTCATAAAGGAGATGGGATGAATATTAAATAAAATTTTAGAAATATTAATATTAGTATGATGCCATACATTATAAAAATTTAAGACCCGACTCTCTCTCCTTTGTTTGTATCAAGCACTTGAAAACTACCACTTTGAGCTTATCAATGGAGCGATGGAGGAGAAGAAATTTTTATATTTTAAAGGCTTTTGAGAGATTTAATTTCATGAATATGACCTATATAATACCAAAATACACTTTTAAGTCATTTCCACCTAGAAGTGGGCTCTTCAAGTCCATACAAACCCATAAAATTGCCTTTTTTTAGAATAAACAAAGATATTTTGGCATGTAGACCATTATTTTGACTTCATTTTGAATCTATTACATTAAAAAATCATTTTCAATTTTTAAATTTTTTTAAAGGTATGTATATTCCATCTTGACAATCTTAGAACCCTCGTATAAGCATATCCAAGTGTAAAGAAAGATAGTGTAAAAGAGATGATCTCATGTAAAGTAACAATATCAGTCCAAGATCTCTTAGGAATTCAAATGACATATTAACCATATGATTTAATTTTTCATGTAAATATAGTGCCTTGAGAATAATTAGTTTGGTCACAATGCAAACCTAGGTTTCTCTAAAAATCTAAAACTTTGTAAAAATACCTTAATTTCATCAAACAAGACTAATGGGCCTTAAACCAAGAGACCAAATGAAATAAATTGACCTAAAATACTATTTACCCTCTTGAAATAATATTACATACCCCTATGACCCATAATACTAAATTTGAAGGCATTAGATAGCTTACCTAAGACTTTACCTTAAACAATGCTAACAAGGCCTTACAAAGATCATTCGAAGACTACCAAAGGCATGATAATGTTATAAAAAAGATTTTAGAAGTATGAAAAGAAAAGTTTCAAATTATAGGGGTGATAGTTTGATGTGTGTGGTCAAACTTGTCAAAATAATCAATCCTGATGTATTTCCCCACCTAATACTTGTTGCAAGTGCAAGTGAATGCTAGAATGATAGTGGACTTAGGTTCCTTTTATGTGATTGAGAATTAAAATATTTGAAAATTTGGCTTAGGTATATTTTATATTGTATTATATTTAATTAGGGTATAATAGGTATCAACTACCTTAATTTTTATCAACTTGTCTTTCATTTGAATGTGTTTCTACATCTATTTTTTATCTAATGAATATAGGTCAATTAGAGTTGTATTTATAGAGTTATGTAGATTGTGAAGACAATAAAATTTGATTAGGACAACCTCAAAAGGGGCATACATTTGAAAAATTATCTATTGGGAAGAGATAAGGCTAAGGATAGTAGTGCTCAATTGGGGACACTAACACCATGTGGCTATAGTGTCCCAAATATGGCACTAATGTCTACTTGGTAGACTGCTAAGGAAGTTGGCTTGGGATATGAGAAGATAGTTATGGGACTATGTTGTGGCTAAATATAAGTGACTATGGTTTGATCAATGAATATAAAAGTATGTTTAAGGCTCTAGGATAGGCTTAGGAGTAATCTAGGTATAGGGTAACTCAAGTGACAGTCTTAGGATCCAATTTCCACTTTTAAGTGATTACATATACATTGATGTTTTCTAGTAAAAATATGACAATCATGAATAAAGAATTAGGATGTATTTTTGTTGAACTCTTTTATAAAGGAGTCATAAATAGTTATGACTATAGTAGTGAGACCCTTATGAAGGAGTCATTATGTAGATAAAGTTATTTGGATTTATGAATTTTCTAATAAAATACCATGAGTTATTTGATTAAACCTTATTCAGAATAGTCTCTTGATTATGCACATGTCTCTCCTTTTTAAGTGGTTATGGTTTAAATATTTACATCAAGCTTATACAAGGATGAGTAGAACATAGTTGATAATATATGGATTGTTATTTGGAATAATAATAAAAATATAATTGGAATCTTTGGTGGTGTTGTGGAAAGTAGGACTTCTTGAGGGGTGAGGAGAGTCTACTAGTTTAGAGATGTAGTTTATAGATGAAGATGTAGAAGAGGTAGGTTGGCTTAGTGATGATTTTTGGCTTAGCTATCTTCACTACTAGCGAATGAGAACCATACAAGATAAGGGAGATAGAAAGCAAAAACAACCTCACTACTCAAGAAAAAAGAAGATAAGATATGATCAAATAAATCAAATCACACTCTAAAATATATGTTAATCTCTAGAGTTTTAATTAATCTCACTTTTGGCTTATGCCTTAAGAAGTATTATGTGACTGAAATTGGTTTGTAGAGTGGCTACTAAAAAGGAAGTCTATGGTTGGTTTCAAGTTGTATTTAGATGCTCAAAAAGAATCTGAATTAGAATCAATATGTACCTTTTGGATTGTGTGACAAAGGATCCTATGTTATGGCATGCATCAACAACTCCTAGTGGTAATGAACCATCACTTTGATGTTGTGATAACCTATACTTGACTATTTTGGGTGTCGGTGTAGATAGAGAATGCATGCACACATTTAGCTTGAGTGCTTGAGATCCCAAAGGTGTGAAACTCCTCTTATGATCTTGGCAAGTCCTGAACTAATTAGGTTGACTTGTAAATTCAACATTCATCCTTTTTCCCCATCTTAATACCACAACAAAATCTATATACTTCATTATTAAATCACACACACGTTTCTTGACTATCTTATGTGGATATAGTACTAATAGACTAACAAATTGAACCATTGTTCTTATGGAGATAAAACATAAACATATATCTATTAATAACACCACTAAAATATGGATCTAATCCTGGGATCACCCTTAAATGCATGTTACCTTACTTCAACAGGTTCTTTATACACTAGTCTCAGATTCTTTACAATAACACAAAACATTGTCACAGTCCAGTAAGACACCAAATTTTGTGCTTACATAATAGATTACTATTCTAAAATCTCAAATTTTTTAATCACATAAATTTACATTCATATAATAATAAAAAATCCAAGAAAAGGTTGTTTTCCCCACTACATGAATCTAATATGTTTAACTGATTTCAATATTTTGATGACTTGGGCCATGTGGTCAAGGATCATGAAGTTAAGCTTCTAGTTATGAATAAGATAAAGTATGGGTTCAATAATAAAACTAATTTTGGTGCAAGGTTTTAGATAAATCCAAATTTCAAATCTCCCTTGGGTCTTAGTAATTGACTAAACTACCTAATATAAACCTTCCCTATCATTAAACCATCTAATAATTGAAGAAGAATTTTAATAGAAGCTTAGACCTACTATTATAATTCTTTCAATGCATGAAGCCTTTAGGTTTGACTAAGGTCACCCCTGTTAAGGATTAATGATTTAAGAAGGTCCTACAAACCAACCATTTGATGTTCAATTTTTAATTATTAGTAAATCTCTTGTTGTTATCCCAAATTTAATGGAATGAATTGTGCCTTGGGCCTTACCAATCGAATCATTTAGTCCATCCTTTAAAATAGTCATTTTATGATTATTTCCCTTTTGAATTTTGAAATTTATATGTAAAATTGAGTCTATAAAATTGTCTACATATTCGGCTAAACCAATGAGAATATTGGTTTAGCATCAAATGAATATTTTGTCTAGGCAACTTGTTGTAGCATTTATGTAATAAAAATTTAGCTTAGTAGAATATATTCTGAGGAAGAAATATTATATTTGAATTAATAAATTGGTAGTATCCTATGTAGTCATTTATAATACCTTAGTTGAGTCCTAACTCTTTGAGTTGTCTCTGATTTTTATTCCCACTCGAGCTTTAGTTGGTTTACGATTTTAACTACACCTGGTTTTTTATTCATTATAGCCATAACCATTTAGCATATTTTCCTTGCATAAAATTTTGACTCATCCTAGTGGTACTCTTTCAAAGAAGTGAAGACCTATTATAGCATCAATTTGTACCCTTGGAGAAGGTTATTCAAGCTCTCTGTAATTGAGTTACACTATGGGAACAACCCTAGGTTATGGGTCACCTATGGTGGGTTTGGACCTCCAAATAAGGTTTACTTCCTCATGATGGGTCACCTATACTAATGTTTTCACTAGGAAAAGTGTTATAAATGGGGAAAAAGGGTATCCTAAGAAATATAAAAAGGTGATGAACTAAATAAAATGAGAACTCACATGAACATGAAGTAAAAATTGAGGGAACATAAGATAATGCTAGCTAACATAATCTCACAAAACTATCTAGTTACATAAATTTTTCATAAGATATGTTCAAGAAGAAATGAATGAAGTAAAAGAGGAGTTATAAGACTCATTGAGATCTTGCATCAATGATAGAAAGGACACTAAATTAGACATACAACTAACTTGAAGACACATTATAAATTATAAAGAAAGAAGGACAATGGACATGAAACATTCTCCTTCATAATGCCATCATACACAAGATTTTCTACACACAATTAAAAGGGGAGACATAGGTAAATAAAGTATTTATTGATTTAAGAGGTCTTTCATACAAAATTTGATAGGGTCTAGCCTTATCAAATGAGAGTATCTACTCCTCATAATTGAGAGAGAATTTCTTATCAAAAGTGAGAGAGATATTTTCTTCTGAAAATTGATAGAGAACCAAAATGGTAAAGAATAAGTGATATAGGAGAAATGGGGGAGAGAGAAGGAACACACCATCAAAGATTATTAAATGAGATACCACCACCTTTTCATCAAATCAACATAATTTCTCTATTTATGAGTGATATTTATTTTGTCCCAATAGCCTCCAAATTAATTCATTGACTAAGCAACACACTAGAGGACAAGAATTTTCCAAAGGTGATGAGTCATGATCTTGTTCATGAAGAGAAACCCTTAGGAACCCTAGAAATCTCTTAAATGTTCTAGCTACTTTCTCTAACTGCTAGATCTCTATCTCGGGGATTTACACTATCTTTCACTTTGCTTGCTTATGAAGATAAAATCTTCATATACTGAATATAATAGAGCTATTTTGTGTCTACTTTAGGTGGCTATTTTTCATATCTATGACTATGTCTAAGGATAAGACATTCTACCATTCTTTAATTATGTCTACATCCACCCCAAATTAGACATGGACCTTTGTTATAGATTGATAATCAATCCAAATTATTAGTTTTCATATATTCATTATATCTATGAAGACCCATATATTTCATAGATTCATTTTGGACCATATTAGGTATAAAAAAACATATTCTAATTTTTAATCTTGTGGAAGCCAAGGAATTATTACACACAACATTAAAAACATAATAAAACTAAGTTCACATACTCTGGATCCTCCAATAGATTTCTCAACAAAGATTTAATGGTGTCCTTTGAAATATTTACCTTGGTTCGACCTTAGGTTGCATTTTCTCTCCATTGAAGTCCCTTAGCTTTAGACTTTCAATTTCGACCATCGATGTCAATCTGAGCTTCTCCTAATATGACAATTTTTAGATATTCATTCATTTTTAAGATCTTATTGTCATTGTTTTCACTTATTAACCTCAAAAAAACCATCGATCTCTCTCTATAGAATGAGACACTTGTCATCCTTTTGATTTATTAACCTCACGTTTCACTATACAAGTCTAACTTTAAAGGCTTACATCTTAAAATAGAAAATAAATCAATATATGAATTTTGTAGAGGGTGATTTAGGCATGAAATACATCATGTCCATGAAGTATTTTGGGCCTGAGAGGCTTCTCAAGTGAAATTATTAAATGCATAATCAAGCTGACCCATTTATTTCTACATGACATGTCATGATGATTTGCTCTCTCTCTAGACTTGTACAAGAATTTTTTGTCTCTTTATAAGTATATAATAAAATTATAAGACTTTTTGAAACTTTATTCATTCCCCTAAATTCTTGAAACACCATGAAAACCTATTAGTCCTTTTCACCTTGTAATCTTAGACCTGTTTCAAGACTTCTCAAAGATCAATAAAACACACTTTAAGCTTGATTAAAGTGTTTCAAAGGCTTTATAAGTGACATTTTATCTTCCTCTCCTAATTTTGGTCCACTAATTTCACCCAAAACTCTACTCATATATTCAAACCATTTCTAGGCAAAAAATCCTTATGTGGGCCAAATTTGGTCAACATTTTTGGTGAAATCTTGGGGTTGCACGCCTGTTATGCAAAGACTAGTAGCCTTGAATTGATCCATTGGGTACATGAATTCATATTAGTTTCTATCAAATGATGTGATACTCACTCAAATTTTACCCTTTCTAAAACATACTCTTGAAACAAAAAAAAACAAAAGAGCAAAATAAAAAATTGTGCCCCAGATACTTATTGAAAGGGAAATACACAACTAAAAGGTAAGGTGCTCAAGTAACTTAGATTAAATCATATAAAATTAATCTAATATGTTAAAATATCATAAAATAGTTTTAAAATAGTAAATCATAGTAACTTATAGAATTTTTAACCCATGTATATGCATATTTGAAAAGGTAACTAGCCCTCATTACCTTTGTTGTTGTTATTGTTGGAGCAAAATGGCCACCTGTAGGTCCATCATGAAACTAATACAAGATATTTTTCACTTTAATGTCATTAATACACATAATAAGTAGCCCATTTACATCCCTTATAAAAATAAAACCATCAACTAGTGCATAAGGTATGGACTAAAGTTTGAAAAACCTTCTTTTTACTCTATCCAAACCTTGGGGGCATTCTCCTATCATCAAGAAATGTGTCATATCTTGGATCCAGATATCATGAAGTGAAGGTGAATATATTTTTTATTTGTCTTATGTCACCAAAAAAACTTCTTTGTCTTCTTTCATATCATCCACCATATTCTCGCATAAGCCTTTACATCTTATTAGCTTGGTGACTTTCATCTCCACATCATACTCTATGATCTGAGTAATCTAGCCCACTCTTTTCTCATTCAAATCTTTGTCAAGGAGTAATTACCTAACTCTAGGATGAGACACCATAAGATAAACATTACTATTGGAAAGCATTAGACAAAAAAAATTTAGTCTTCTTAAAGCTATAAGACCCTAATTTTCTATAAAAGTGTACCTCACCTCATATCCCTCTAGCCTTTGATTAAAACTTGAAATTGGTTGCTCAAGTCCTTCAAAATTATTCTACATCAACATAGATGATATATTATTAGTATTATTAAAGCTATACAATATGAAATCCTTTGATAAATCAAGATTCATGAGTGAGGGTGCTTGGGAAATGGTTTTTTTTATGGCCTCAAATGCTACTCTACCTTAATTTGACCAAGCAAATACTTAACTCTTATTTATCATGGTAGTTGTTAGTTCCCAAAATTGCAATAGATTAATTGGGACCCTATCAATAAAATACTTATGTCCAAACTGAATGAGTGTCAATGTTTTAATTACTTACTCCAATCCTTTAAAAGATTGGAATACATGTTCATAATTAATTATGTCCTTTGTCTTGGTTTTGCCAAGTGGGAAGTGATCTTTCACTCCTTGCCAAATTATTGATAGATACTTTCTAAAGATAGAAGATACTATCAATAGCTCTGAGGGAATCAAAAAATGTTGATTAAATATCCCATGGTAGGAGAACTCATAGCGAGAAGATAAAGGTATAGCCAAGACTTTCTCTATGCTTGGATTTGTTGCTTTGTATTCAAAAGGGAGGGTTTTGGGGCCCTAGATGAAACTATCATGTTACACTTGACATGTTTTGATGATTAAAGTGAGAAATAGCTTGATGAAATAAATGAAGGAAATGTGCTTATCTCAAGGAGCTTATATGAATGTTTTCAAGGGTTAGAGGGGTTTGTCACCCTTTTCCAAATAAAGAGAGCTAGTACAAAAGGTAAAAATGGTTGGGAGTCTGAAATCATGTCTAAGTTAGACACATGGAGGATTCTCTAGGCTTTAGGTATTTTGGGCCTTTATTAAAAATTTACCCACTTTCCTTTTGGTGGGTAAGGTACCTAAAGTCCCCAGGGCCCAAATATCTAAAATCATAAGAAAAGTGATGCTAGATGGTAGTTCCTTAGGGTTTTCTTAGTTTCAACCCATTTTTAAGATCACCCCACTTACCTCTTGGTGGGCATAATCTAAAAAGTCCTTGAAGGCCCAAATGCCTAGACTTGTAAAGTAAAATTATGACATGTGGCATTCTTAGTCCTAGAAGGGGCTCAAGGCTTATTACATCGTTGAACTAGTAGAAAATAACAAGTGAAAAATTGTAGAAGTCCCTGAAGGCCCAAAAAAATATCATGATATATGTTCCACTCATGTCACTCCATGTGTTATAAGGAGGATCACCTAGTATAAAATGGAAACATTTGTGTTTTCCCTCTCTTTTTTGAATGAGCCTCAAAAAATTAATGAGAGTAAGTGGTGATTAGCCCTTGGCCTTTGGAGAATTAATGGTAAAGCTAATCTTAAAATTTAATGGATTATAACTTAGGTATTAATATTCATTATAAAAATTTGCCATTACATTCAAATCTTGCATTTGTGCCTTTGAATTATTTGTGTGCCATAGCTGAGTTCAGTGTAAGAGCATGATTATAATGAATTCTTTATAGACCTTCATATTACAATGTGCATAGCCATCTAGATTACATAGTAAGTTTCCATTTTTCTCAATGTGTTGTGTTATTTGAGAGGATTAAATATAAATATTGAGGGTTGTTCAAGTGAAAAGTTCATCTTCTATTAATATATTGCACTAGAGATCTAGAGAAAGATGGCAGTATCTTCAACCCTAGTAAAGGGTAATATTATTTCAATTTTAGATTTGATTAGGCATATAGATATTATAGGGTTAGATTTTAGGGTATTATAGAACATTTTATAGTAGCCTAGCCCCCATACCCAAGTAGTTACCTGCATTGGTATGAGTTACATCACACTTGGGATAGCATTTCCCTTAATTGCTCCATACCCAAAAATTATTATTATGTGTGCTTAAGCATACCAACCAGACACTAGGACTATTATTGATGGTAATCATTTAGTTGTGTTCTCTTTCACCTTTTCATCCCTTAATATCATGCTCAAAATTCACCCCCATCTAGAAATAATTATGCTCTCCTTAAAGGAATGCCAAGTGTATACTGAAAAGGATGATAAGTGGATATGGGATGTTGTCAATTCTTGTTAGCTGGCCAAGAATAGATAGAAGGTCTATATAATGTCTAAGAATTTGAAATTGGAAGAGATTAATTAACTACCCTAGTGTATTATTTCCATGGCCACCAAGATCTATGGGGTACCTATTGTAGAAAATTTTGAACCATGGATGTTCCTAATTATGATCTACAAGTTGGAAGGGAAGAAGAAGCTAGACTGGGTGGCCATTCCTAATGATAATCTACATATGAAAATGATGCAGATCTAAGCTATAATTATTTATAATGAAGCATTTATAGGTACTTTTTACATGTCTTCTTAGTTGATGTACAACTTGGTACACAATAGGACTTTCCAAGGGATCACTAAGAACCCTTCATGAATGAGAATATATGAAGTATACCCAAAATTTACCCTTGGAGGGTCTACGAATAATATTTGTAGAGTTTATAATTTCTTCTTCAACCCCATGATGAGTGTTTTATATCCCTTGAGGGGCCTCAATAGTATGTCTACAACAACCAAAAAAGTAATTGAAAAGTATGGTGACACATACATATAATTTAGAAAATTCACATACATCATGGTTGATGAGTACCCAAGGTATCCACACAAGTTTCCAAGGTATCTGGATGATAAATTGGTAGTGATGGAACTAATATGACAAATCTTGCTACCACATGAAATGATCACATCAAAGAAGATCAACAATCCTTTCAAATTTATTATGGTAATAGGGTATTATTCATGTCCTTCATTTGCTAAGGCAAAGGGGTTAGAGTAAGAGATGGACCTATATGCACTTGATAAGATGCCACCCTAACCCAATTATGACATTAAGTGGTTGGAAAATATGGATAATAATGTGATATTACATTAATCACATTATGAGGACATATGGTCCAATTTCACCACATAAGAATATTTCTCCATAAATGGGAATTTATGAGGCTAACAATATAGGAAGTCATATCATACAACATTACTCCCATTCCCAAAGACATGGTGGATGACAAACTAATATTGTATTTTTTGTACAACATAAACAACATTGAAGCTCAGCCTATCTCCTATCTAGATTTTAGTATTCAAGAGGATGATTCCATATCTAGGAGATTAGTGTGAATCATCAAGAGAACCTTTAGATGGATAGGAGCATGGGGTTGACCTTGGTGTATATAACTCCCCTACCCTTCAAGAGATATGAAAGGTTAAAGAGTTGAAGGCTTCCCTCCTGGCATATAGTAGTGAACTTGTGGCACCATCATCAATCATATTAAGAAAGGGTAACCACAATCTTAGGGATTTTTATTTCACCAAGTTGATGGATGTGGAGAAGATAACAGTGGCATAATCTGAGTCTACGTTATCCTTTTCAAAAATAACAAGCTTGATATAAAACTAGGATAAGATTTTTATGGGGTAGGTCACATTGTCTACTACCACCCCCAATCCATATAAGGAAAGGGAGATCAAGTAGTACCAATTATATTAGTGGCCATTCTGATGGCCAACCCAACTACAGTACCATATGCTCCACCTATGCAACAAGTGACAGTTGATCCATCCCCAATAATATATTCAAGAAAGAGAAGATGTGAGGACTAGGGGGAGAAACCAAAGAAAGAGAGAGTCAATAAATCTCTACAACCTCTAAAAAGGTCACCAATAAAGAATAAGGAGGTTTTATTCTAAGACCCACTATCCAAATAAATCCCCATGAAGAAAAGAGAGGACCAAGCTTTAAATGCTCAAATAATAAGGGATATGAGTAAAGAGGAGGATTCAGATGAAGATAGACCTATTATTAAAGTGATGAAGAAACAATGTACCTTTAATCCTCCTCAAGTGAATACTAGGAAAATTAATCATATGGAGAGGCTCCAAACCCCATTAAAGGTCTTGATAATGGGTTTGTTTATAGAAAAAGGACCCTTTGTGGTAGAAAGTAAAGGTGATGAGAAATGTGCCTTAAATTTAGATGACCCTTTATATTTTTATGATATTATATAGGTTGGATCTAAGGTGTCTACTTAGGCTCAAGTCCCTCTTGAGAAAGAGGCAACTTCCCTAGATATAGAGGCATTTGTTAAAAATGCCATTATTTAGTCACCTGGTCAGGACAAGGCTCATGAAGTTGAGGACATTCAAAAATATAATGGAAGAAATGGGGGTGATATATATCATGATGACAAAGTATCCATTAGTAATGTAGAGGTGGAAAAACAATAATAATAATAATAATATTAATAATAATAATAATAATAATAATAATAATAATAATAATAATAATAATAATAATAATAATAATAATAGGCAACTATCAGAGTAGTGTTAGATGCTCTTTCCCCTCTAAAGGTGTCAAGCTCAACACTAGAGGATAGAGTAAATATAGAGGAAAGTGGGGGATCAAACATGCAAAAGGGTACCCCTACCCATTGAGAATTAAATAAGGATTTATATCCATTAAATAAAAATGTTGAGGAAGGTATCTTGGGGAGTGTTACTTTTATTGAAGTATCCCAAGGTTTTCTTCCTCTCATCAAGACTCATGATCTGACCCATAATAAAGGCCTCAAGGTCATGATTGTTGAAGAGTTGCCTAAGTGCAACAAGGAAGTTACCATATCCTCTTTTAACATAGGGAATAATCCAAATACGGAAAGTAAAGTGGTTATAGGGCCTTTCAACCAACCCATAAAATAGGGGAGCTCCATCGATAAATTGCTCATGCAATCCCACTAGCTTGGGTATGATTTTGAATTTTTAGAACAAATAGAGCTAGATTTGGAGAATAAATATGGAATGGGGAGGGATAAAAAATAGAAATAAAGTGATGAAGACATTTAAAAATTTGTATTTATCCCATAACCTAAGCTTGTGGTGCTCCCTGTAGCTAGCTCATCATTAACACCACCCCTTATTGTCTCAAGGTCATCCATAGTATCAAGAACTTTGGTGGGATTTCAAACTAGGCCTCTTATCTAGGTTGTAGATAAAGTAAAAGAGAAGGAATATATTATAATTAAGATAAAGGACATTTATGTAATCAATATTATTTATAGTCATAAGGCCAAGACCCCTAAGAAGGCCAAAACACATTCTAAAACCACCTGCACTAACAAGGGAAAAATGAATATTGAGGTAGCTTTCCCCCCACCTCATACATTGAAGAAAGATGCTCCCCTAGAAATTTACTCCATAAATAGTTATAATCTCATAGAGACATAATTAAAGGATCTAAATCATAGCTCATAAGTCTTGGCTAACATGGTGCATAAATAATGGATAAGGATAAAGCCACTGTGGAAGAATTGAAGGCATAAAACCAAGATATGATCAAATACTTAAAAAATTTAATGAGTAAGCCTTAGGTAGTAACTCCAACTAACGTTAAGGATTTATACCTTCCTCTTTTCTCCATTGGATTACTAGACCTTGGTTGAGGTGATGATTAAAAGCTAGAGTATGCACCACAAAAGAATGGAAAAATGATTTAAGCACCAGGGCCAAAGAAATAATCCACTCAGCACTAGAATGCTTGGATGACATAGTGGATTAAAAGGGAGATTATGAAGCCCAAATATTCCTTTATGATGTAGACATAAAAAACTAGGAAAATATCTAGCTTAAGGTGGATAAAATGTGTAGTGTAGGCACTGATGTTTTAGTGGTAGAGAAAATCATCATTATTGATGATCATAAAAGGCCTAGGGAATACCAATTGGCAATCAAGAATTAGTTGATGATGCTCAGGGATGCCATATTTGATTTGAAATGGGAAGAAAAATATCTTAATATTGCTACTATAAACACTTGAAAAATACACATAAATAGTTTTTGATGTCATCTTAAACTATGGACCCTTAACCAATTCTTCATCTAGTATACCACCTAGTCTACTAGCAATCTTTTACAATTTCATCATGTTAAATACCCCCTCCTTGAAGACATCACTTAAAACATGACCTTTTTGCCTATTTTCTCATGGCCCCTTGGCTATCATTGGTTAGGTTAACCATTGATGGCTAACCCTAACCATGATGGTTGGGGTCATCTAAAGTTTCCTTAAGCATTTTAAAGCATTTTTAGCTTTTTCCAAGATTAGTATCTTATAGAATGGAAATTTTATTTAACATTAGCTTTTAAAGAATTAAAAAAATAGGCAACTTCATCTCCTCCCAGCTTGGAAACTTTCTCTCAAGCCTCCCTCTCTTACTTATTAACTTTGTGTTATAAATACAGGGCTCTTGGAGTAGTTGGGGATCCAAAAAAATTTGCATCCAAGCTTTCTTATTTTCTTTGTGTAGGTACTTAGCATCCTAAAACTCTATTCACATAAATTTTGAAGGTTCAAGCATTATTATGCTATCAAAATTTCTTTAGGTCTTTAACTATCATTCACTTGGAATCACATAGGTATCCTCCATTTATTTTAGTGTTTTCCTTTCCTTATCAAGTTTTTCTATCATTCTATTCACCGGAATACCACCCCTCACCCAACAATACACACTCTAAATCTTTCCCATCATCCATTCCATTTTCATCTCCATCATAAAATTCACTAGAGTTTATAGGCAACCATCACCAACAAGGATAAACTATTTCTAGTTACCCAAACCATCGTCGGTTACCTAATCATCATCGATCATACCCAACCATCACTAGTCACCCTAACCACCAATGGTCACTATCAAGTAAAATAATAGATTGTTATTTTCTCCACTTTTACCCAATAAAATCCTTATTTTTATTCCTAATCTACCTATAGACCCTACCCAAACCCTTTTAACCTAACCTTGGTGCATTTTTGCATGGTGTTGACCCACCATTACTACATTTTATATTGAATAGGTATATCATTTATTTATTTACGCATTTATGTTCATATCAGTTTATTATCTTCAAATTTTATTTTCAAAACATTTCTATCATTAGGGGATTAGATTGATAGCCATCTAAGGGAGCTTTTACTTCTTAGATCTAGCAATGCTAGGCAGTCCACCCTTCATACTTGTCTAACAAATGAGTTTATTTAGTGTGGTCTTATTATAGGTATTCCTTCCTCACCAAAAGGAGTTTTCACTTCATATGGTCACCAATGATCATATTATTTACTAGGTACACACCCTGATACTCACTTTTTTATCTACTTTCAAAACTAAGAAATGAAAAAATGAAATTGAAACATTTTGGCACACATAGTGGGACCCTAGTTCCCTTTCTTCCTTAATTATTTTCTCATCAAACAAAATTATTTATTTCTAGGCTTAAAAATTAACCATTTGCATTCATTGATTGCTTGCTGATTTTAGTTCATCTAGTAACTTAGGAGGCAAAGTAATCTTATCATAGAATTCACACTTGTTATCACACACAAAACTGAACCACAAAATAAATTACACATCAAAACAATACTTGAGACAAAGATCGATTAGGATTTCATCACTTGGTAGCAACCTTACCCCCTCCCAACTATCCCACTTAGATTTCACCACCAAGGGGAGAACCAACTCAACTCTCTGATTGAGTATAAACTCTAGATTTAGTATATCTTGGCTAAGCACCTACACCCTTATCACTATAGGATTATGAAGTGAGGGGGTAGGCCCCAACACCAAGCCACGTACTAAAGTTTAACACTGATCTTCTTTTTGAGAACCTAAACAACCAAAAACCATCCTTAGACTTCTTTTTTATTACCCACTTTAAAATCCAACCTCCCTTATCACACTCTTTAAAGTATAAGCCAAAAGTGATTTAAAAGTAATCTTAAAGTTAAAACACACTTCTTGGTGTATGTATTGATTTCTTTGAAGTTATTTTGGGTTTTCTCTCTATTTGAGGTGTGAGTGTCATAATAACATTACCTATTTTCTCATATGGTTTTAAACTAGACCAAAAGTACAAAATAAAATAACTAACCACCACCTTCTTCTTCATCCATGGATTATACCTCAAATGTTGAAAAATCTCCTCTTGCTTCACCTCACCATTCTCCTCCACCACCATCTCCTTCTATAACCCTAATAATATCTTAAGGATATCTAGACTTTACTTCCTTTCTTGACAATAATCCAGTTGCTTTACAATATTACCTCAACAGCTTGCCTCATCATACCCCCTACTTCAGTTCCTTCTTATGATCCTTCTCTTGGCATGCCATCCCCCATTATGGTGGGTACCACTTCAACCCAACCATTGACTCAAGATTCTTCTAATATCCCATCCACCCAAACTCAAACCAACCTTCCACCTCCCAACCAAATACCTCCTATCACACCCCATGTGGGTTTGACCTTACCATTAGTCACCTACGCCCCATATACTATGGTATTATCCTCTAATCCAAATTTTATATTCCCTTTGGTTGAAACAAATTCCTTGACCATAGTTCTATTTCAAAACCTAGTGCTCTCTATACCTCAAAACCTTCCTCCAATTAGCACTAAGATAGCTACCCAACCTCAACCTTCCAACCTTCCTCCTACATCAACTATATCAACCACATATTTTCCTCAACATGTGCCTATGACAACTTAGAAGTATGTCCCTAATCCACAAGGGTACATAGCATCAAACACCCAACATTTTATACCAAGTAGTTCTTATGTGCCACCATCTCAACCTCTTTATACCACATATCAATATGTGTCTTCTTTAGTACTATTTGCTACCTATTCATACATTGTCACAAGCCAATCCCAAAAAAAATTGCCTCTTAATTACATGGCTTCTTAACCCTAGACTAAATTAATCAAAATGCTCATAGACAAAATGACTAGTTTAGAGTCATCCATCTTTGCCTCAACCACTCTTTTATCTTACAACCAAATTTGTAACGAGCCTATCCACCCCTCTATGCCCATCCATTTTTATCCTTCTCAATGGTAATTGCCCAAATTTTCTAAATTTAAAGGTAAAGAGGATCCTCAAGATCACTTAATACCTTTTTATCATGCTTGTTACTTAATCACTTATGATGATGCTCTCCTCCTTTGAACCTTTCCCATGTCATTTTCTAGGGCCACCCTTGATTAGTATAGTGGCCTTCCCACTCATTCTATCTTTTCTTTCTCTCAATTTTCCCAAACCTTTTTATAACACATTTCATTAAACATATCTAAAAAGGTTTCCATTACCAACATATACTCCATTAAATAATTTGAAGATGAATCCATTATTGATTTCATTGCCAGATGGAGGGGCATCATTAATCAACTCACTTTCCCATTGCCCTAACCTGAATTAATCAAATTATTCTCTGAAGGGTGTGAAAAACACATTTCTCCAACTCTCTAAATCCAAACCTTTAGGACCTTTGGTGAAGCATTCACTATGGCTTACAAATTAGAAAATCATGCTATCAATGAAGGGAAGTTCAAACTCTGAAATAAAAATTATAGTTTCAAATCCACTAAGTCATCCTCCACAAAAACTACAAACCCAACTAATTATAAAGCAAAAGCATCAAAACACTTGGTTGTCATCAAAACTACACCTCCTCCAACCATCAAATAAACACCTCAAACCAACAATCCTTCTAATTGTTAAAGCAATACCCAAAATTAGGTTCCTTAGAAAACATTTACCTTGATTAGGGAATCTTATGCATCAGTGTTGGAAAAAATACTTAAATCCAATCCAATAGAAATTCCACCCATCAAGCCCCCTCAATAATTTGATACTTCTCACCCCCTTCCTAAGTATTATAATAAAAATGATCATTGTGATTATCATCAAGTTGTTAGACATGATATTGATAGATGCCATACCTTTAAGAGCATTTTCAGGAGCTAATTTATAAAGGGGGGCTTGTGTTTAATAACCCAAATTCTCATTCCAACCAATGTTTTGATATTTTTTGAAAACCATTCCCAAATCATCCACCATCAACCCAACACCATGAAGTCCAACTTAAATCCTCCAACTCACATGAGGCACATTTAATTAATGTCACCAGTAATGTGCCCACTAATGAAGAAGTCATAGCCTCTATCACCTAAATAGAGGAAAACAACCCACCACCTATTCCTTTAGATGCCCAAATGGAGGAAGTAGCTACCCATTCCACTTCCTTGGATGAAAACACAATTCCATCTACCCCTCCTATGATGGAAATACCCAAGGATATAATGACTTCATTGACTATTTCATCTATTCTTCTAAACCAAATACAAGAACCACATATTTATTTAGACAACTAAACCAAGGAGTAGGTTATACCAACCCTTTTAATTGAAACCATTTCCCTTACCGTACCAATTACAAAATTATCTGTACCTCCCTTGGAAACCATATTCCAAGAGACCATTCCCCTACCTACCCAATCATTACCTTTGGAACCTTCCACCAAGGATAAAAACATTGAAACCACTCCTTCCCCAAAAGGTTTACACTTTGAAACTAATGATCAAGTAACACAACCCATTTATAAAGCCTTTTTTTAGTTGGTTTAAAGTTTAGAATTTACCTCCCAACCTAACTTTGATAGAGCCACCTTTTGGCATCAACTTAGACTCTCATATCAAAATAAAACCAAACCTGCTACTTCACTTGAGTCCACTCTCAATATTATTGTTACAACTCCACAAAATACCCCTCCTTAAGTCACCATGTAAACATCTCAATTACCCCCACCTAAAATTCTCAAGTCACCCTATATTGCTTTTATTAAGCCAATCAAGAACTTAGGGGTCCTTCCCATGCCTAATCCTGCTCACCTTCCATTGAGATTGGATTTAACCACATCAACCTAGCAAAAACCTAATCCAATTAAGAAGGAAGTATTTCCTATACCATAACCTTAGGGAAGAAACATACCAACTCCTTCACCTCTACCTTCTATTTTAGGACCACATCCCTCCACCATTCCCATTACCTACTCTTCCTCCAAAAAACTATCTCCACTTTCTCCACCTATAACAAGCACATCTCCTAGCTCATCATCATTCCTTACAAACCTTTCTCCATACACTTTCCCATCCAAACCCTCATTATCTAGACCCCCAACTCCTAAACTAGTTCTAACTAAGCCAATTCTTTCTAAATCACTAGCCAAGCTCAATCCACCAACCACACCTCCTATCAATAAGTATTTACCTAATAAGGTTCCTACAACAAAAAACTAAAATCGACCACCTCCAAAATCTTTATCAAAATCTTATAAAACTATTTTACAAGATATCCAATAATTTTCTACCATTAGCTTACCACCAATCTATCCTTTTGACCCCACTCACCAAAAACTAACCTAGTTCAATGAAAATTTGATTTGTATTTACCATAGGACCCCTGGGCATGATATGGATAATTTTAAATCTCTCCAAAATATCATTCATGGCCTCTTGAAGGAGGATGATCTATTACATTAATCTTATTCAATCCCCTTGCCTCTTTTAACACCTATCCAATCTACCTACCAATCATCTACTTCTCTACTCCCACCAAGGAGTGAAACAAAAGAGACAAAGCAAGCAACTATTCCCCTTATCCATACTATTCATATGGTGACTTGGTCTCAATCTCAATAAAAGGATAAGGGAAAATCCATCCAACAAAATGAAAAGGCAAAGCCAAGGCCACCATTATATGATCTTACCCTTTAACTCCCCAACCAACTAACAAACCTAAACAACTACACCTTCACCTTCACCCTCACAACCACCCAAGACCAAAGTCTCCATTTTGGGATCCCCTTCTTATTCTAACGCACCTCCATTCATCCAATTCTTGGTGTTAGAATAACTTCACCAAAGACTAATCAAAATGAGTGTTTATAACTAGGTTAACACCTCACCTCAACATCTTCAATATTTTATAAAAGCACTGCATTCTATAGAGGTTCAACTAGATAATCCTAAACCTCTTACACCTTTGATTGGATCCATACAAGAAGTTACCATGGTCACCTTTCAAGAATATAAAATTTTGTCATCACAGTGAAGACCTTGATCCCCCTCTTTTTATCATAATATCCATCAATCGTACACATGTTAAAAGAGTTATGATTTATGGGGGAGTGAGTATCATACACATGTTAAAATATTTATGATTTATGGGGGAATGAGTATCAATATAATCTCCTCCTATTCCTTTGATCAAATCTAACTATCTAAGAACATCATGTTAGAAAGTTTAGTAGTTATTTAATCATTCAATGATACCTTGGCCACCACTCTTGAAGCAGTTGTTCTCTACATCCATTTGGGGCCTTGAACTATTACTAAACTATTTTATGTAATAGAGGGTGAATTTCAATATAATGTTTTACTCATTCAAACTTGGATCCATACCATGGGATGTGTCCTTTCCACCCTTCATCAGTGTGTCAAATTTGAACATGAGGGACAAGTCATTACAATCAAAGATGATCCAAGTCCCTTTACTTCTTGTAATATGACATATCAACCTAATGATGTTCTTATTCCATCTTCACCCTCTTTAAAACCAGCCTCTCGTCAAGACACCATGTCATCCCAACCCACCAACACTTATATCTTCAACAATAATGAATCATCCACTTGTTCAACTATCCCTTCATCTCAAATCCCAGTTGAACACCCCTTGCAATCCATGTTTTAGTGTCTTACACTGGGGGAATATCAACTTTTAGCTTTGGATACTCTCCCTTATCCACATGAATTTATGAACATTTAAAATGATCCATCTTATGATCCCAATATCAGTACCCTTGTCCCCTTTGGCCTTCCCAACAATAGAACATATTTTGTCTATGGGGACTTGATAAACCACTCCTTGCTCCCACCACCATGCCTTATACCTAGCCATCCACTTCCAATGTTTATTATCTTAGCAATGCGACCTTTGCCCAAACATACCTTCATCAATGCACTTGGAAAGGGTTTGGTTTTGGCCTCTATCAACAAGGACCACACAAACTTCCCATCATCAAAACCCAAAAACCTCATGAGTTCTTTGGCCTGGGATATGATCCCCTAAAAGAGCCCACATCACCCAAACTAATTCTCACCACTACTGATGAACCCCTACCTTCATAAACCCTAATTTTTTAATTTGATGAACCTTTACCTTCACCAACCACACTTTTACAATTTGAAGAACCTCTACCTTCTCCAACCCCACTTTTCCACTTTGATGAATCTCTACCCTCACCAACCCCATCTCTCCAATTTGAATACATTGACATCATCCCACCTAAATTTTTTTATCAACACCATCAGTTTGGGTCCCCTAGCTTATCAATGGGAAGGCCAAACCTAAACCATTCCTTTTATCCACCCTAAAATGATTACACATGACTCACCCACCATTAACACCATCCAATGTCAAGATGATAATTCTATTCTTACCTGTTTTGGTATGGGGGAGTCTGCTCTTCAAAAATCCCTCCATTCCAAAAATCAAATAATGTTAAATGAATCAACCATAGAAGTTAATATGGAAACTTAAGAGGACCCTCATATTGTCAATATTGGCCAATACTTAACCCTCGACGAAGAATGAGACTATCAATCTTTTCTCTGTGACCATATCATAACATTTTCCTAGTCTTATCAAGATATGCCTAGTATTGAACCTTCTATCTCTCTTCATAATATCATTACCCATCCTAAAATTAATCCCATTTATAAAAAACTTCATCATATGAACCCTTGCATAGCTCTTCTTGCTAAATAAGAACTTTAATGCCTTCTATGCATTAATTTCATTCAACCCATTGACTATCCATAATGGGTATCCAACATTGTTCCTATTACCAAACCCACTAGGGGAATCCACCTTCGTGTGGATTTCCATGATCTTAACCTTGCATGCCCCAAATATGACTTTCCCCTACCTAACATAGACTAACTTATAGATCTCACTACTGGCCATGAAATGTTATCTCTTATGGATAGATTTTTAGGATACAACCAAATCCTAATTTCCCCTTAAGATCAACATAAAACATCATTTATCACCCCATGGGGAATGTTTTGCTATCATGTCATGCCCTTTGGCTTAAATAATGTAGGGGTAACCTATCAATGGGCCATGACTTACATCTTTCATGACCTCATCCATAAAATAGTTGAGGATTATGTTGATGATCTACTTAGTAAATTCAAACACCATCGAGATCACCTCGATGTTATCACTATCATATTTGAAAGACTTATCCATTATCATGTCAGGCTCAACCCAAATAAATGTATCTTTAGGGTCTTATCAAGAAATTTTTTGGGCTTTATTGTTTCCCTCCATGGAATATAACTAGACCCCACAAAAGTCTGATCCATTCTAGAAATCCCTCGCCCTACTAACCTAAAACAACTTTGTAGCCTACAAGGCAAACTTTAGTCAATCTACCACTTTATCTCCCAATTATCTAATCACTATCAGTGTTTTCACCACCTCCTTTAAATGGATAAATGAATGTCAATATCCTTTCATGTAATCAAGGATTATCATCTCTCTCCACCAATTCTTATTCCTCTAAAAGAGGTCAACATTTTTATCTATACATATCTACCATCGATCATTCCTTGGGGGGGCATGCTCAATCATCATGATGACCAAAATAAGGAGCAAGCCATTTATTAAATCAGTCACACCCTCATTGACTATGAAACCTAATACACCCATCTAGAAAAACATTGCCTTGCCTTAGTTTTCATCACCTCTAAACTTCATCATTATCTTCTTAACCATAAAACTTATGTCATTACTAACATTGATCCCCTCAAGTATATACACTCCAAGCCATATCATAACCAATGTATGGCCAAGTGGCTCATGATATTAGCTAAGTTTGATCTTGAGTTTCTTTCAAAAAAATCCATTAAAGGATAGGTGATTGTAGATGAACTGGCTAAAGCTCCTCTCCCTGATAATCAAACTCCCCCTCTTACCTTTCTAGATGAGTCTATAGCTACCCTTTCTTCAGAAAAGCCCACCTACTAAATGAATATTTATTTTGATGGCTCTCAATGTCAAAATGATGGGGTTGCCAACATAATCATCATTCCCCTTAATTAGGAACCTTTTCCTCTTTCTTTCAAACTTGATTTTTAATGCACCAATAATATAGCTAAATATGAGGCCTTGTTCATAGGTCTCCAAACTACTCTAACTTTGGGAATCAAAACCATTAGCATCTTTTGAGAATCTCAAATCATCATTATCCAAGTCAAAAGAGCTTATAAATACAAACATAATGTCCTAAAGTATAAACAACTTGTTAATATACTTTTAACATCATTTGACCAATACACTATCCAATAGGTCCCTCACTCTACCAACAAATTTATAGATACAATGGCTTCCCTTACATCACAAATTCCATCTCAACCTACTGAATCTAAACTATTTGTCACCATCCACCATTTTATCATAACATCCTACCTTAGTCTTGATCCTCCTACCATTTATTGAATAGAAACAACATCTTTAGACATTTGGTATGATCAAATCTTCAACTACCTTAACATTGGTATCCTCCTTTCATATCTTTCTAGAAATACTCATAGAGATTTCATTCAAATCACCTCTCATTACTCTATATTAGGGGGGAATTCTTTATAAATTAGGCTTTGATGATATCCTCCTTTGTTGCCTTCACATCCATGAGGCTTCTCATGTCATTAAAGAAGTACATGATGGCATTTTAGGAGGGTACTTGAGTGGTCTAGATATTTATAAATGCATCCTTCAACTCGGTTACTATTGGCCCACACTTAATCAATATTTTTGTGATTATGTCAATAAATGCATGAAATGTCAACAACATGTTAACCTTCATCATGCACCTCCTCATGGTCTTCAAGTATCAACTGACTATTATCCTTTTTTCATAATAGGGTCTTGATCTTATTAAAGAAATCAATCTGAATTCCTCACAATGACATAATATATCATCACCACCATGTAATATTTCACCAGATGGGTAGAAGACATCTTGCTAATATTAATCAAAGCTAAAAAGTCATTGACCTTATCAACCACCACATCATTTATCACTTTAGTGTTCCACACAAAATCATCACTAATAATGGTAAATCCTTTAAAAATAAAAAATTCCAAGAGCTTTGTGATGCTTTTGGTAGCAACCTAAGATTTTTTTTTCTTATGATCCATAATCTAATGGATATTCCAAGGCTTAAAACAAAACCCTCATCAAAATGCTCACTAAGGTAGTCAATGATTAAGGCAAGGATTATCACCTTCATATCCCATTTACTTTATGGGCTTACCACACTAGTATCTAAATGGCTATCAGTGCTACACCTTTTTCTCTTGTCTTTGGAGTCATGCCTTTTGAAGTTCAAATTTCATCTCTCTACATATCCTTTCATGATTTTATTTCTAAAAGTGACTATCATCAAGGATGCTTAACACACTTAGAACTTATTGATGAATATCACCTTGTTTCCCTCAATCATCTTTGCATTTATCAAGAGCATATCAAATAAACATATAATAAACATTTGAAAATATGATAATTCAACATCAGAGACCTTATCCTCAAGGAAAACCAACACATCACTAACATAGAAAAGACCAAAAAGGGAAAGTTCACTTTTAATTGGTTAGGACCTTACATTATAACCCATAAGTATGGATTGGGTGCTTTTCACTTGTACTCTCTTGAGGGTATGCCAAAACCTAAACCCATCAATGCCTTGCATTTTCATCTCTTTCATTGTTAAAACAAGGTTCAAACCCACTTTTGTGTCTCACTTAAGCTTGTCCCTTGGTTCATTAACCTTATTTTCTATATCTTTTGAGATCAATTGATTATACATAACCATGCGATTCATCCATCATATTAATAACCTAATCCTAACTATGGGTAGCCTGGCTCTACACATAACATAGTTCTCTTGGATACTTTTCATCTTTTTCATAGATGGAATCCCATGGTTAGTTGTTTCTCAAAACCCCTTTCTCTAACCTTCCATGTCTAGGTCCTTCTTCTACATGGGTGGACCTTTCACACCTAAATAGACTTGTCCATAGTTAATTTTAGTCTAAAATATATCCATTCTTTAAAATAAATAACAGAATACTCCCTCGAAGGATAATGTCACATCAAATCAAAAGTTGCTTAAAGTAGACTGCTCCCTTAAAGGTTAGATATGCCAACATAAAATATTAGATAAATCCCTTGAAATATGGATAAAAAAAATATTCATTAGAATTTTCCCACATTGATTAGCTTCAATAACTTATAAAATAAAAATAATAAAGCAAAATACAAAATTAGTAGGCCATAATCAGCTCTTATATCTATTAATTATAGACTTCCCACATTATTCAGTCTACCTACTATCTAATCAAACTATAATTGACTTTTATGATGCAAGTAGACTTCTTACATTAATTATTCTATACATTATTAAACAACATACTAATGGCATGGACTTGTTTATTAGGGTTCTTTAGTCACCTATGGAACATCCAATCACTCCTGCACCCACCACTTCTATTTTCCTCTACACATTCACATCCTTACCTATCACCTACATCCCTAATAAATTTAAGGGATTATGAGCTTACTTGGCCTAAAGTGGTCAAGATATCAGCTTTCTTAATAAAGCATGTTGTTATGATGCATTTGATAGGTTTGTGTTCACTAATAAATTCTAATTATGGATTCATATTGTTTGGTTCTTGCTAGTATAGCACCATTCCCCTTTTCTTATCCAAAATGTGGAAGTGAACATTTCCTCTACATATACCAACCTAACATCCATTAATCAAGCATTAAAGTTTCTTAGCATTATTTTAACAACAACATTCACACTATCCCATTAAACATTCTCATCAATCAAATCAACATTACTATCATGCAAAATAATAATATCATCAATGACCAAAAAATTATATTCATCATCAATCACATAATAAATCTTAAACAAAATCCATAATCCATAACATTACATCAAAATAAATATGCACAAATACACCATAATCATCATCTATAACATGTAAAAACATCATCACTCATATTAAACACATCATCAAGACATAAGAATCCATCTCATTAAAATATAAAACCAAAAAAAATCTTGACACATCTAAAACATCGTGTGTGTGTGTGTGTGTGTGTGTGTGTGTGTGTGTGTGTGTGTGTGTGTGTGTGTGTGTGTGTGTGAGATCAAAACATGTCTATACATGAAAAAAATATCACTCATAAATACATCTCACATCTTTGACACATAGGCAAGAATAAAAATCATAAACAAAAGTCTAGCATATGTGTATCATGATCCTAAGGCACCACTACCACTAACCCCTCTGGTACTTACACATATACCTATCCTAAGTGGAGCCCCTAACAATTAACCCACTACTATCACCCACTAACCTAAGGCCATAATCACTACTCCACCTACCAATCTAATCTGGTACTCTCCCCATCATGGCTTATTAAGACATTATGCTAGCACAATGCCCTCATAATAGTTTAACTCTTATATAGCCATTAAATATTTGGCTTAAGTAACAAATCCTAGGGGCCCACTCTAACTCTACCAATTTACCATAGGGAATCCCTCTCCTGTGTCACTATCCCTAGTGAGACCCTCACCTAGTCTCACTCTCCTATCACTATAACTAATTATCCCTATAAAATGGTTATCTAACCTTGTAAAGTAGTAACCTAGACTTGGGCATGATATTTCTATACTATAACTCCTCCCAACTAACCCTAGAGAGTGGTAATTTATCCTTATAATACTACTATCTAGGATTATACTATTACCAACATAGTTACTACCTATGGATCCCCTTATGATGGTACCTATGCTAGGTCAACATCCATTAGTCCTTGATCCCTAACTTTGACACTAAAATTAATATATATGTACCTCCCTTGAAACTAGGTAGGATAGTCAGCTATACAACCTATATCATGCCCATCCCTTAGGGGTAACTCCTAAAAAATTAACTCCTCCTCACCTACATGTAACTTTGGTAAATACAACTCTGTATCCTCCCTCTTATATCACATTGAATCTAGAGGGATACCCTACACCAACCCAAACTGATGCCACACCTACTTAAAGGGGATACACTTTGTCTCACCATCTTACCTCTCATAGGCCCATTTCTAGCTCTATAAAGATAAGGTGTGATACCTATACCCAACCCATATTAGTCACATCTAATATGGCATATAGATCATGTCCTTAGGAACCAAACTCTCCAAGGCTCCTCTAAACCAATCAATGTCTCTCAAACCACCTCTAACACCTATAATATCCCCATCTCTCCTCCAGTGGTAAAAGACAACTACACAATCTATCAGCTAAAATCCCTCTATCAGAAGGTTCAAAGGTTTTAGTACTCATATGTGCTCATAAGCCCAGTAGTGTAATATAAATCCCACACTAATTCCATAATGCTTATGTACCCTAAACCCCCATATCTTGCTATATATCTACACCAATAAACCTTGTACCCACCTAAAAACAACTACACCAACACCACCAATAACACACTAGGGTATCTCCCTTTAATAGAATTTGGCAATACATAACAAGTAACCACTAACCTGCAACATAGTCAAAAAATGTCTCTCTTTTAGAGTTCTCTAGTATAGTAGCCTAATATTGAACCCTCTAGAGTGGAACTATGTATCATCTCTATCATCTCTATATATCATCTCCATGCACTCATCAATCTCATCCCCCTCTATATGTTAGATGAGATTACCATGAATGGGTAGACATATGATCTAGAGAATGTCCTCTAATAAGATACTCATCTCCCCTATTGGTAACCAAAAGGCATTAATCACTAGGACCCATCTCTTGATGAGAGTGACTATCATCATAGTATCCTTTGGAAAGCACTGGTAATGTTGTATCCCTCCAAAACTCATAGTCTCCATGTGATTCTAGTCCTTCACTAACATGACATCCCTCACCTTTATAAAAATCTTTGGCACTTAATCCCATAATTAAATTTGATCACATTCCTATAACCACACATGAGTTAGGTTAACCAACCTATCTAATACCTCTATATTTCATATATAATCTCAACCTACCCTTTAAACACTTATTCTATTTCTAAATACCATTATTCTACAACTTACTCCATTTATAACCCAACCCATCTCCTACATCTTCTAAATCCCTAACCTACATATTCCTTAACACTCAATCCTATCCCATCCCTACCTATCTCACCTACCTCCAAAACACCCCATTTCTAACAAAAACACACCTAACCTCTCTCTGATCCACCCTAACTCAAGAATCCTACCACAACCACTCGGCCATCACCAGTTATCAAAAATAGTTGATGGTCCCTTTGGGGTCTTTTTTCCCCCAAGGTCAACCATCACTAGTCAACTCCAACCACCAATAATCATTGCTAGCTAACTGTAGGTGGTGAGCCTTGACCCCCTGACCTCTTCCCACCACCTTACAATCCCTCTATTCTACTACAAACCCTCTCCCCACCATTAACCCTTTTAACATACCTCTACAAACAACCTATTCTTTCGATACCCTTTCCTTTTACACACACACACACACAATAGAAATCCAAAACCCTAGCCCAACATTTAGTAGTTTCTACATTTTGCCCCACATTTAGTAGTATCTACATTTCCTCAAATATAATACATTGTTCTATTTTTCCCATACAATTCACACGCTACACTTTATTTTCAATTTAAAACATGACCTACCTCATTTTGTGATCGATGGCACTACCTCAATCCACACCTAACCAATTATTCCTGAGCATCTCCTACATCAATATGGACCCCACTATCCCTCTCACACTCTAACCTCATATTTACACCTCACCATAATTCCAAGCACTAATAAGCACACTTCATACCTAACATACAGAACAAACAAATCCCTAATGGCCTAATTTGTGAATGAGGACAAACCTCTATTCATTGACCTTTTTTTACAATTATTATAGGGGTTTTTATTAACCATTGATAGTTAACCCTCACCATCACTGATTAAATTCACTTAACTCAACAACCCCAATCACCTATGGTTACCTAACCATCATCGTTTAATCTCAACTATCACTGGTTAGGGTTCAACATTTTTTATACCACACTTTAAGCCTCTTTTCCCTCACCTTGACATCTTTAGGAGTCACCCCCTCCCTCAACCTCTCAAGAACTACATTGGGATATAATTCCATGTTGGATCAATTATCCATGGGACTATGTAGGTAGTGTCTTCTTTCCTCATGCATTTGACTCAGCTCAACCACTATCTACCCAACCTACCCTGCCCATTGATTTTCCCATGTCCACCTCAATGTTGGCCTTAGACAAACCTATTCACATACATATTGATGAACTTTCTTTGGTCATCCTAACCACCTTGACTTTTTTTCCCTATTAAATTTTTTTATTATACACCACCTTATATTTCCTTAACCCATTATATTTTTCTCAAGAGGACTTCCTACTATGGATACCTAAGTTAATACTGACCCTATGTAGAAGACTTAATAAGTGTAACCCAATAAGTTATGCCTGACTATGGGGATTGGTTACCTTATCATTTATCTTAGAACTCAACCTTATTGTTACCAATATGGAAATGTTAGTCCTTACATGATGTGGCGCCTCATAATTTGTTACATTTTATGCACATAATTATGTCTCACATGCCCAACCTCATCACCTTCATTCTCCATTTTTATCAAAACTTGACCCAATTTAACATTTGTCTCATTTCCTCCTAGTTTGAGGGGGAACATCTTCTCCCTCCCACACTCAGGGCAACTAGACCTAGACCAACTACCTATTTCTGTTCTATAACTTGCTTAAAAGCTACACAATAAAAAGGGGTAAAATGTAGACATCTAAAAAATGCACAATAATAGTTTTTGATGTCATCTTGAACTATAGACCCTTAACTAATTCTTCATATATTAAACCACCTATTTTACTAGTAATGTTTTAAAGCTTCATCATGTTAAATACCACTTCCTTAAATGCATCACTTAAATCATGACCTTTTTTCCCATTTGCTCATAGCCCTTCGACCATCATCGGTTAAGATAACCATTGATGATTGACCCTAATAATTAATGGTTGGGGTCACCCAAACTTGCCTTAAGAATTTTAAAGCATTTATATCTTTGTTCAATATTAGTATCTTATAGAATGGAAACTTTCTTTAATGCTAGCTTTTAATGACTAACTAAAATAGGCAACTTCATCTCCTCCTTACTTAGAAACTTTATCTCAAACTTCCCTCTCTTAGAAACTTTGTGCTATAAATATTGGGCTCTTATAAGAGTTGTGGATCCAAATTTTTTTGCATCCATTCTCTCTTATTTTCTTTGTGTAGGTACTTATTATCTTGAAGCTCTATTTGTGTAACTTTTTAAGGTTTAATCACTATTATGCTACCCAACTTTCTTTAGGTCTTAAAATATCATTCACATAGAATCACACATGTATCCTCCTTTTATTTTTAGTGTTTTCCTTTCCTTATCAAGTTTTTTTATTTCATTGTATTCACTTACACATCACCCCTCACCCAATAATCCACATTCTAACTCCTCCCATCAGTCATTCCATTTTCATCTCCATCCCAAAATTTCCATAATTTATAGGCAATCATCACCAATCATTAATAACCATCATAAGTTACCCAAACCATCATTAGTTACCTAACCATCACCAGTCATACCCAACCATCATTGGTCACCCTGACCACTAAAGGTCATTATTAAGGAAAATAATAGAATGTTATTTTCTCCCCTTTTA
Source organism: Torreya grandis (assembly GCA_037957365.1). Taxonomy (NCBI): domain Eukaryota; kingdom Viridiplantae; phylum Streptophyta; class Pinopsida; order Cupressales; family Taxaceae; genus Torreya; species Torreya grandis. The sequence continues at coordinate 627,558 of JARHVA010000935.1, read as the reverse complement.
CCCAATCAAATCCCTGTTTCTATTCCTAGTCTACCTATAGACCCTACCCAGACCCCTTGAACCTAACCTTGGTGCATTTGTGCATGGTGTTAACCTATGATTATTATTATTTTTATCAAATAGGTATATCATTTATTTCTTTGAAAATGCATTTATGTTCATATTAGTTTATTATCTTCCAATTTTATTTTTAGAACATTTCTATCATTAGGGGAGTGGATTGATATCCATCGAAGGGAGCTTTCAATTCTTGGATCTAGCATTGTTAAGCAGTCCACCCTTCATATTTGTCTAAAAAATGAGTTTGTTTAGTGTGGTCTTATTATAGGTAGTCCTTCCTTACAGAAAAGGAGTTATCACTTCATCTAGTCACCAACAAGTGTAACAATTACCAAGTACACAACCTAATACTCACTTTCATTTATCTACTTTCAAAACTAATAAATGAAAAAATGAAATTAAAAAACTATGAAGGAAATATACACCACCCTTAGACAAATGGTAAAGCTTGGTGGTGCATGTGACATGATGGAAGAGGAAATTAGCATTGCCTTGAAAATCCTCATCAATGTACCATAATGAGCCTTTGCTACTAACAAAATAAGGTAGTTGGTATTACTTGAGAAATCTTGTGACTGACTCAAATTATTAGTGGGGAAAAAGTAGGTAATGTTTCAAAAGGTTACCAATTGGCTTGAGGAATACATATTCAAATTCAAGTACCAAGCTCTTTTGGACCAAAAGGATCTTGCCTACATGATATATAAATATACCAAATAGAAGAATAGGTTGGTAAAGGATTCAGTTATTAACATCAATTTTGGAGCATGACCAGGTATTTTGGTTCCTTCTAAGCTGACACCACTCTTCCTTTTATTTCTTCTTCTTATTTCTTCCCTTGTTTCTTTTCTTCTTGTTTCCCACTGGGAAACCATTTTACTTCACCCATTAGTGGCACATCACTTTCAAAGTTAGTTTGAATAATCATGTGTATAGGAAAGGGATGTTTTCTATTTGATTATGCAAAGAGATAGATTTTTTTTTCCATTGTAGAATTATTCTCCACATGTATAGCTAAAAATATTCTACCATAGTTTAGTATCATGTTTTTCATCATCATGAAAGCACAAGCATAAATATGAAGAATCATGTTTGTTACAATAGACTTCAAGCCCATGAAATAATTTTCTAGTTGGGGTATCTTTGGGAATGTACCAAGCTTAGCTAAAATTGTATAAGTAAAGGGGGTTTGTCCCTTTACAAAGGTCAATTAATTTTTGAGTCTGAAGCTATAGCTTATAGAGTCCTCCTTATGTGATTTTTTGTTGCCAAATTGATTTCTATTATAAAATCATTGGTAAGCTGTAAGAACATTCAAAATGTTTCCCTTGTTATAGAATTGTTTTTCATAGTGTTATGTTACATAATTTACAAAACATATTGTATTTCACTTTGATTCAGTTGATAAATGAAATATGTTCATGGTTTTATGTTTCTACCTATTGTTGAAGTATAATGATCTTTTTTACATTCTTGGTAGATTGGTTATCTAATGTATTCTTCTTCATGGTAGTCATTTAGGGTTTGTATCTAGAATATAAAATCCTTTCTACTTAAAGATATTAGAATAGAGCATTAATATCCTTTTTTAAGCATATGCCTAGGCTCATTAATTTAGTTGGAGGGAGTTCTTGAAGGGTGATTTGTAGTATTGCTTATAAACTTTTGATGATCATTTATGCATGATTTTGTTTTACCTATTTCTAAATTGAAAATAATTTGTTAATGAAGATAATATATCTATTTTTTGAACTCCTCTATGCTCACTTACTATCCATCCACACCTTAACCCATCATTCAAATAAGTACTATTTTACCCTATAGATAACACACTATTTACATAGCATAAGTGTTGTTTGCCTTGCAGATGCAAAAAACATTGCACGTTTAAAGTGTGCTCACTCTGTATGCTTTAAATCTTAGTGTTATAATTCTTACCTATTCCATGTTGATCAAAATAATTTCAAAAATTAAAATTTCATCCACCCTCTCATCTATCTTTAGTATCTTGTATATGATGTAAATCATTTGTGCTTTTCATGTGACAACCCTTCTTGGGTGTAGTTTATAAGTTTGGCTATGCTTTGGTCATATTTCCATTTTTTTTTACTAATAATACTCATAGATATTAAATTTTTAAACTCCTTCATGTGATAAATATAGCTCTATAGGCCTTCTCACTTTTCTTCAGGTAGAGCCAAAATTAGTAAGGAATTAACCATACCCTCTGTAGGTGCCTCCCAGTCATTTTCTCCATTTAGTATATTTTAGATGTTAAACCTTTCCCTAGATATGATGACATATTAGTGGTTTGTCATATTATTTTTTTATTTTTCCCAAGTATTCAAATTTCAATGATACGAGTGTACAATTGGGAACCAATGCTTTCTTGGTGCCATTATTAGGGACATCTTTTGTTACCTTTGTTATGGGTAAATGCTTGTGAAGAGTTATAAATTTTTTATTTGTTTCACTCTATACTATTACTATAATGAGCTATTCATATTAGGTTCATTGATGTCTTTTTAGCTTTATATGTGACTCTATTGGGGATATTCATCCCTATTTGAGAGAAGTTACTCAATATTCTTGACATTGTTTTCAATGTTTGAGGGTTGGGATCTCATTAGTTGTTATGTATAGCTTTGTTTTTTATAGTTTATAAGTCTTTATTATAGTGGTGACTCCATTATATAAAGGTTTAAATATAAATTCCAATTATATGTACTCTTATTTATTTTAAATATTTTTCTTTATATCTACAAATCTAGAGGGTACTAGGTCTTCCTTTTAGAGGAATCCATCAAAAGAGCTTGTCCCTAAGTTAAAAGTTCCATCCAAAAGAAAAAAAGTGTGGAAACCTATTATGGTCAGATCTCAAGCAATCAAATAAGCCTTGATAAATTTATCCCCCATTATATTTACCCCTTTTCTCTAATATACCTTTGGTCAAAGGACATCAAAGAGCCTCAAAGAAATTTAAGCTCCCCATGAGTCAAGTTCCTTCTCCACAAAGTCTTTCCACTCCTACTATGCCATTAAATATTTAATCTATTTCCCCTCCTCCAAGTCCTCCACATATTATTCATACTCAACCATCCCCTGGGTCATCTACATCTTCAAATTTAGAAATGGGAGACTATGACTTGAGGAGGAGGATGTTTAATGTGGGCAATGATAATGATGGAGAAGATGATCAAGTTTAGCTAATAGATGTAGAGCATTAATGATCCCAAGGTTTAGACATATTAACTTTAATGTTATGCTTAGTTCCCCCAATGAGGTCCCTTTGAAGATTATAAATGTATTACCTAAGTTTCAACGGAACAATGCAGTGTCTAGGGAACATCTGAAAGCCTTCTTAAATGTCATTAAATATTATGAGATAGTTTTAGAAGATGTATGTATAAAAATATTTCTGAACACACTTGAGGATGTGGCTTAGAAATGGTTCAAATCCCTCCCTGATAGATCCATAGACACATGGCAAGCTATGATTAATGCATTTAAGATGCAATATGGTGATAGTTTAGACCCTAGATTATTTCTTTTTTAGTTTGAGAACCTCAAGAAGAATCCTAATGAATGTGTGAAGGATTTCAAATCAAGATTTAGTAAATTATTGAAGAGGCTACTAGAAGACATCAAAACTAGTGGTGTTACTTCTTTTATTAAGTATTATGATGCATTTGATAAGAAGGTGGTGTATTATCTTAGAGATAAGGCTCCCATAAATTTAAGGATGGATTTCAATTTGGATATCAAAATAGAAAATAATATCAGAGCTATGGGTAAGCCTTTAAACAAGAGGGTCAATGTCAAGCTGGTAAATCCTAAAAACCTCAATCCTCTCATAAGAGTGTATACCTAGAGGAAATGGTAAATACTCTAGCTAGTGTAGCAAAAGAGATCTCTTACAAGTTAGCTAGAACTAAAAATGGGATGTCTCAAGGTCCTTCTAACCATTATGACAAGAGAGATCATAAGAGAGATGAAAATAATCATCCACAAGATTAGGGTTAAGGTAGGCCACCTTTCTAATCTAGGAATAATGATAAGGTAAAAGGACTGATAATGGATGACAGACATGAAATAAACTAGAACTAAGGAAGTACCAGATCTTTTAGCTATAAAAATCAACATAATTGATTATGACATCAATTGGTGTGATAAATGTTTCCTCCCTCATCCCCCTTGTAGCACAATTGGTGATGGTGGTCAAGATGCATATGGATTTGAGAATACATCTAATGAAGATGATATCTACATTGTTGACATCTAGGAAATAGAAAGTTAGACTTTCAAAGAGGAAGTTGTGAGTGCCTTAATTATCCATGATTGTGAGGATACCCCAACATATGAATGTTTTATTTTCAAATTTTATGAACTAGATGTGATGGTAATTCTCCATAAATGGATATAATGGGTGCTACCACTACTCTATAATTTTGGAGAGCATGTGTAAAGGTAAGGGTCCCATCCTTAGATTCTATTTTTGAATTAAACATGATGCATGAATATGAGTTACTAGTTCATGACTTTGAGTTTCTAAGATCAATGATGAAAAAAAATATGGAGACTCTCCTCCATTATTTGAGGATAAATATTTGATGATCCATGTAGTAATTTTGAAAGAAAATGAGTACAATTTAAGAAGTAAGGACCAAAATTATCCACCAAAAGATAAGGACTCTAATACTCTTAAATTTAAAGCAGATAATAAAGAAAAAGATACCAAAGGGAGTAAGGAGGCCCAAGGTTAAACCAAGCTTGGTTTTTCACACTATAGTATAAAACCAAGAATTACTCAAGCCAAGAATCAAACTTTTTTATTGTCTAACATTCCTAAGAAGGATGAACCTAGGAAGCCTTCTTTCAAAAGTGAAGTTAAGAATGCTAGTTCTCCTACTTCTATTCCCCTGACTCTTGAAGGACGTATCCCAAATGAAAATTTTAAAATATTTCACATTAAAAATCCTTTTCCCAAATACATTATTTTTTATAAGTTACATGTATTAAGTCAACTAAAGGTCACAATACCCTTTGTGGAATTGCTTATAATTCCAAAACATAGGAAAAGAGCTTTTGAGTATTTGGGATTCATAGAGAAAGTCATTGTTAATGAAATTGTTGAATCTAAGATTTCTCTCACTCTCCATGTGGAAGGTGAAAAAAGATTAAGATATCCTAAGCATAACTTAGAGGTTTACTTTTGAATGACATTGGTAGAGAGTCAAATAGATGTTGACTTGTTCTATACCACCTTGCTAATTAATGGACTAATTATTCACAACTATATGTTTGACTCTAGTGCATCTTATAATATCATGCCACTAGATTTGGTGAATGAAATTTACATAAGGATAAATATAGAATATGGATGATGCCTCACCATGTATTCTATATAATTACCTTTTGTTGGTTTAGTCAAAGGATTGGTGGTGCAGCTCATGCAATATCTCAATAAATTTTTGAGTATGGTTGTCATCATTGTAGATTGTCCAACGAAATGGGGTATGTTATTATCCAAAAAATGGGATACTAGTATTATAGGTAGTGTTAAAATGGATATTTCCTATGCCAATATACCTTTGGATGGGAAAATGGTTCACCTAAAATGGGATCCATAAATGCTTCATGTCTTAAACGATCCTAAGTACCAACTAAATGAAGTGTTGTATATAGATACATACATTGGGAATTTTGTGGGAAGTGTTGAGTACATAGAGCTACCTCCTAAATATAATATCAATGAAAAAGACTCCATTTAGACCATGCATTTTTATGGATCATGTTCAAATATTGGAAATGGGGATAGGGTTGTTTTCTATACTTTTGAGGGTCAAGTTTATAGATACTCTTTTCAATTGGCCTTTGAGTGCACAAATAATATTATGGAATATGAAGAACTGCTAATTGGCCTCTAGATCACCGATGAATATAGATTCAAGAAGTTTTTAGTTAAGGGTGATTTAGAACTAGTGGTGAAATAGGTCTGATCTATCTATACCACAAAGTAGAAAAGGTTGAATTAGTATCAAAACATTATATGGGATTGCTTAGAATGGTTAAATGCCTTCAATATTAAATACCTTAATTGAGAGATTAATCACATAGAATATATTATCATAAAGAGGGATACAAAATTTAAGGTCAGACATGGAAATCCTTTTTGTGAGTATGAGGTTGAGATACTGGCAAGACCCTCTATCCTAGACAACATTGATCATTGGCAAGTATTTGACAATGATGATCAAATAAAGAGGTTTATGTGTTGTATATATGAGTTTGAAGGAACCATTATAGATTGGGACTCTATGGTATAGGTCTATGATGGAAAATAAACCTTATATGGAAAGGAAATAATCTAGTTAAAGAATAATACTATCCCTAGAGGATTGGTTAGTTTTGAGGTAACTTTCGATGGAGATGACAAATTAAAATCTATAAACATCTCTATATCGAAGGATGTGACTAAGATTAAGATTGGTATATAATGAAATCCAATGAAGATTTGGCTCAATACCCACTTGAGTAAGAAGGACAAGGAAGCATTCATCATGCTATTGAAAAGGTACCAAGACTACCTAACATGGTCATATTTAGAGTTGAAGGTTTATAGGGAAGACTTGTGCCAACATGTTATTCTGCTTTACCCTAATGCACAACCATTTTGACAAAAATAGTGGCCCATAAATCCCATCTTAGCCACTAAAATGTGGGAATAACTAAAAAAATTAGGAGATGATGGGATCATTCAACCCATCAGGTATTCATCATGAGTGATAAACTTAGTTCTTGTTAGAAAGAAAAATGAAGACATCTAGATCTACATTGATTTCTAAAACTTAAACAAGGCTTCACTATAGGAAAATTATTCATTTATTAACATGGATAACATGCTTCAAGATGTAATTGGATATGAACTATTATAAATTTTGGATGCTTTTTTGGTTATAACTAGGTGGTGGTAAAGGAGCCTAAAAGGTCCAAGATTACTTTCACTACCCTATGGGGCACCTATGTGAATGTCTAAATGATTTTTGTTTTGATGAATGTAAGTGCCACTTTCTATAGAGTAATGGATGTATATTTTTCTAGATTAATCAACCAATTCATTATTATATACTAGGATGATATTATAGTGTACTCCAAGAGGAGAAGTGACCACCTGGTGTATTTAGAATAAATGCTTATTAAATGCAAAGAGTTTAGAATCTACCTCAATTCTAAAAAATGCCATTTTGGAGTATAGAAGGTAAAGTTATTGGGATACATTATGTCTTAACAAGGTGTCACAATAGACCTAGAAAGGGTGGAGGCCATTGACAAAGTACCCATTCCATAGACCAATAAAGGTATTCAATATTTCTTTGGCCAAATTAATTTTGTTAGATAATTTATTTCCAACATAATAGAGATTATCCTACCTATCACTTCAATGTTGAATAAGGATCAAACTATAAAGTGGGAGGAGAATTCCACCTATTAATTTAAAGATATCAAGGTAGCCTTGAAAACTACCCAGTGTGTTCTAGTCTATATTATAGAAAAGACTTCCAAATATTTTTATTTGCCTCTACACATACTATTGCCATAGTACTACTACAAAATAATGATGAGGGTAATGATCAACCAATTACTCTTTTTTACAAGGTACTATAAGGATATAAGTTAAGATATACCATAATTGAGAAGTAAACCTTTGCTCTTTTAAAATCTATCAAGTAGTTCAGATCTTAAATTTTGAGCTCAAAGATTGTGGCCTATGTCCCTCACACTATGGCGAAGGACATATAAACTCAAAATGAATCTACTAACAAAAGGTGTTGATGGGTCAACAAACTTCAAGAATATGACTTGGAGATATAGACTACTAAGTTGGTCAGAGGCATTAGTCTAGCTAAGCTAATGACTAAAGCAAATTTACAGGTTGTGGAAGTGAATAATGTAGAAAGGGTGGTTGATAACCCTGAATCTATGTATAGCCAATCTCCATGGTATAGAGATATAGTCTATTATCTAAATAATTTGAATTTTTCCTCCCATTTAGATACAAATGAAAAGAGGACACTAAAGCTAGTGTTTCTATATGATTTTTGCTTTCACATTCAAAAAGGAAATGAGAAACTAAGAGAGAAATGTTCTAAGGCTTGTATGTACCTGGATATAGTCTTCCGCACCAAATTCAGATGATAGTAGGAACTCCTCTTTGGTTGTGGAGGATGACACCTGTAGAAGAAAGAGACTAAAACAAAGAAGGCGTTAGATGGATAGATGGTGGGTTGCTAAGCAAAAGCTTGATCCCAGAAGTACAAAGACTTCCTTGAGGGAATTCAACCCACTGATTGATAAAAATAATATCTGATAAAAGGCAGAATGATAAAAAGACTAAAATGATTAAAAACTAAAATAGAAATGGAAGCAAATGCTTACTTGAATGCTGCTGTCGGTCTGGTCATAGTTGTCGACGTCGGTTAGTCTACCGACGTTGATTTTCAAGGTCTACTGATCTCGGTTATTCTATTGATGTCGGTGAAGGAAGTGGCTGGCATCAGTCAAGGAATTAGTCTTTGGATGAGGTCAGGTCAATTTTTTGGTCTGTGGATGACTCTGAGGCAGATTTTAGGCCTTGTTAATGGTTTGTGCAAGGGTCTGGGTAGAGTTACAGGGACAATGGACAGAGTGTATGTTTTGAAAAGGGGGATAGAGGTGGTAAGGATATGGGAAGGCCTCTCAGCCTTTCCAGGAGGGAGTCAAGTCTAGGCTAGCTGAATAATAGATAGATTTAAAAAGAAAATACTAAAATGAAAATAGTAGCAAATACTTACCTCATACTTGTTGGAGAAGGAATGTTGCAGACTAGTTGTACCTGTTGCTGAAGCTGCTAGTGTGGAAGTCTTGCTATTGCTGTAGCTGGTGCAGAAGCCCTATGAGAGAGAGAGTGAGAGGTCTAGTGGATTGAAGACTGGAAGATTGGCTAATTGTTAAAGGTCAAAAGGTAGATGATTGAAGGTTGAAGGAGTGGATTGAAAGAGCGGATGCAAAGATTAGAAAATGGGATCGGGAGAGGAGACTAGAAATCACCTTTGGGCTAGTCTTAAGCAACCGATGTCGGTGATCCCACTGGCATTGGCCGACAGGTAACCAACGTCGGTAGCTAGAATAATGGTAAAAAGGCTAAAATTAGCCTTTTGCCTATTCTTCCAATTGCCTGGGTCAATTGGTCATGTGAAAATAGTTGAAAGTGGATAAATAAACATGAGGATTAGTGGAGGGGAAGTTGGAATAGGTCATAGGGTGATAAATGAGGGTATCTAAGGGCAAATAATCCAAAGAGAGGAGAGGTGGCATGGATGAGGTGGCAAGGGGAGAGTGAGAATTATTAATTTAAAATAAGATAATTATTTTAAATTAATAAGACATAGGTTAGGAGTGGTTAAGTGGACCAAGGGGACCAAGGGGGAGAGTCGACCTAGGGTTAGACATGATTTCAGTGTCTAAATTTTCCCCTTTTTGTCTTGTTGGTTGTTTTTGACAAACTGTAAGACAAAAATAGGAGTTGGTTGCCCCAGGTGTGGGATAAGGTTGATTTCATCCTGTTGGTTGTTCAAGTGAACTGTAAGACAAAAATGAAAGGAGGGTTGGTTGCCCCAATTATGGATGAGGTATTCCCCCTCAAAGTGGGAGTCAAGGGAAGGGAACCTGAAATTAGGTGCCAATTTGATAGAAAGTGGATGAAAATGGTGAAGATGGAGTGAAAACATTATAAGAGTCATGATTACACGTATACCACTTCACAGGATGGTCAGGTCAAATTGTCACAGGTCAAGGGTCAAAGAGTGCCAAAATTAAAATAATCAGGCCCTAGCATTTGGTCATAGCTGATCAGGTTATTCAATCTAAGCTAAAGCTCCAATGGTCATCATGTCTAGGTATCCCAGGCTTAGGAAGTGCTCCTAGAAACACAAAAATGTCACAAGTAGTGTGGATCAACCAGCTTGCGATCCTATACTTGTGAAGGTCAAAATGTGGGTTGCAGGCAATTTTGCTAACCATTCATGAGGTAGCATACATGCAAAAACAACCAAGGCAACGTTTGTCTTAGAAATGGTTGGAGTTTGAGGAGATAGTCGTGATCTCCAAGGTCAATGGTTGACGCAGGTTGAGATAAATAGTTGGTCGAATGAATGGACAGATGAAAGAATGTGGCTGAGCTAACCCTAGAAGACTGAGTGCTGCCTACATAACCCCTTTGAAGGGCCTCAGGCCAATGTAGTTCTCCCTAAAAGGGAGGAAGAGGGTCAGTTGTGGACTGGTCTTTGGATAGGATTAAGTCATGGTTAAAGGTTGAAATGCTAGTTTGGTCATGGTCAAAGGTAAGATAGTTTGTCCATCAGGTAGACGAACAAATGAGGGTGGTCGAGCTAACCCCAGAGGATGTCATGTCATCTGAGTGCTGCCTATATAGCTTCAGTCTTAGGGCCTCAGACCAATGTAGTTCAAATGAAGAGGCAAAGTAGTTTATGACTGGTTGTGGTCATAGTCAAGGTCATGGTCAAAGGGGGAAGATGGTTTGTCCATCAGGTAGATGAACAAACAGATGTGTTTGAGCTAACCCCAGAAGATGTCATGTCGACTGAATGCTGCCTACATAGCCCTGGTCATTAGGGCCTTAGACCAATGTAGTTCAAATAAAGAGTCAAAGTGGTCGATGATTGGTTTTGGTCAAGATGAAATGATGAGGATAAGATGATGTTACAGCCTTTTCCATATTGTGTGATGGTGTATTCTGTAACATTGGTTGAGGGGTCTTTCATCCCTAGAAATTTTCCATATTCGTGATGGATGTATGCTAAAAATGAATTGAGGTCATTTATGCTTTAGCAAGTAATGGTTTATGCTTAACATAAATTGTGTCTAGTTGATAGTTTCCACGTGTATTGGTGTCCATAGAAACTATGTGAAATAGACTAGGTCATGTTGGTGGTCTAAAAATATTTGGGTTGGTTTGGGTTTGGTTGGATAGATAATGATTGGGTTGAATTGTTTGTGACCAAAGGTATAAGAAGTGAAAGGCACATTACTCTTTCATTGACAAGGACCAAATGATGGCATAGATAGAGGGTTGTTTAGAAATAAGAGCCCCCTTCATGCATTTGTTATTGACCATTGGTTGTGTTAGAGAAGCAATCGAATCACTTGACATTAAAATGAACTCAAAGTCCCTTGAGTATGTTGGGTAGATAGGTTTGATGTGATATGGATGGAAGGGGGAACCCTTTCTGGCAGGAACAACTTTTCCCCTTTTATATGTGACCCTGAGAACGACTATAGACAAGTCCATGACTTTATAGTTTGTTAGTCCATTTTTTTTTTGGTACAGACTGATCGATGCAGGAAGTCTGTGAGGGGATGTCGTTTTGCTTTGTGGTCATTTTGTGAAGCTGATCGATGTGGGAAGCTTCTAAGATAATGTTGTGTATGTATCAAGATTTAGTCATAGCCATCCTTCGAGGGAGTGGTCTATATTTTGCTTTATATGATTTTGATATGACTTTGGCCTAGCTGTCCTTCAAGGGAGCAGCCTAGTAAATATAGCAATTATGTAGCTGTCCTTCGAGGGAGCAGTCTACATTTTATAGCTTTATGACCCTTTGAGATAGGCATCCCAATTTTATATATATATATATATATATATATATATATATTTTATTTTTTTTTGTTTTTTTTTACTGGACTTTAGTCATGGACTTGACTATAGAGGTTTAGAGGGTTTCCCTTTTATTAGGACAAAGCAGTCATGCTTGACAAAATGGGTCACTGATGTTTGTAGGGTTGAGGGTTGAAAGGAATAGGAATGATGATGACGGGGAGTTTCTCAAGGGATCGAGCTCAAGTTAAACATCAAGTGAATAAATACTTGACTAACAGTAGACTGGTCGAAGATACAAGGCATAAAGGGGCTTAGGTTCTGATAATTCCCTGACCCATGCTTGTAAGGTCCGAATCAATTAAGAGCAAACTTGCCCTATTTGCTTCATTCCAAATTGGTCACATGTTGGTCGATGATAGATGTGAAGAGGATTAAGAAGTTGATTGATGTTTGGTCGATTCTTCGTCAAGGCTTGGCCGATGTTTAGTCAAGGCTAGATTGATTGATATGTGTTCAGTGCTTGGTTGAAGTTTGGGGTCGATGTTGAAGAAGTTGGTTGATATTCAGTCAGTTCTTGGTCGAGGCTTGGTTGATATTTGGTCGATGTTTTAGTTGAGGCTTGGTTGAGGCTTGGTCGATGACTTGGTCGAGGTGTGGTCGAGGTTGAAGAAGTTGGTTGAGGTCATGATTAAAAGGTTGGTTGATGTTTGATCAAGGTTTGATTGAGGTCGATGCTTGGTTAAGGCTTGGTTGGTGCTTGGTCGAGGTTGATAGATATTTGGTCAATGATGGGTTGGATGATGTGATTAAAAGGTTGGTTAATGTTTGGTCATTGTTTGGTCAATGTCTGGTTGAATGTTTGGTCAATGGTTGGTCGAATGTTTGGTTGAGGTTTGGTCAACGGTCTAGTTGAGGTTGGGTTGAATGTTTGGTCGAAGATAGGTTGAACGTTGAATTCCCCCAACAGCTAGGGAGAATGTTTGGCAGATTGGTCAAGGTCAGATGAGGCTTGGTGGTCAGATTGACTGTGTTGATGTTGAATAAGGGGGTCAAAGGCGGCAAAGGGACCATAGTCTGGCATGGAGATCCCGATTTAGATAATGAGGTTTGAGAAGCATGGGTCGGTGTTGATGATTTGTCAAAGGGGTAGTCAAAAGGATCATTAATGAGAAGGGTATCCTTTTTCCAGTGTTGATGAGTGACAACTTTAAGAGTGCAACAATGCTCAGTGTCATGTCCCAATTTTTTATGATAGTGACAAAATTTAGAGTTGTTGAACCAAGATGGTCTTGATCCGAGAGTTGATGTGTGGGGCGGTGTTGAAGGTTGGTTGATAATATGGTCAAGAAGAAGGGTGTCTTTCTCGAAGCATTGGTGAATGACAACCTTAAGGGCACAACAATGGTCAGTGTCATGCCTAGGCGTGCGATGATACGCATAAATCTGAGTGTCGTCGAACTAGGGTGGTTTTGGTCCAAGGGATTGATATGGTTTAAGAGGTGAGAGATTGATGCGAGAAGACTGCAACAGTTGCCGTAATAGCAAGGTATAAGAACCTACCAATGGGTCTGCATATTTTATTGTAGTGGGGGTTGATGACTTTGGTTTGAGAGGCATAAGAGGCATTGGTCGTACCATCATTTTTGTGGGTGGTGTAACCACATGTGTAGATGGTACTTTGGTGGTGATAGGTGTTGGATATTTTGGAGGAAATATATATCTGATGGGTTGAGGGGATAATGGAGGCGACTTGCCCCTATGAAGTATGGGAGTAGGAAGCACTCTTATTAAAGTGGATGGATGCGGGCCTAAAATTGAAGGTAATGATGAAAGTGGGGGAGGAGTCCTCTAGTGTGGTTTAGTGGCCTTGTTTAGTTTAGGTTGAGGGCCACCATTGTGTGAGGTGAGGTTGGATGCGGGTTTGGGTTCAGATGTGGATGGAGGTGAGTGAGATGTAGCAATCTCAGGAAAAAGGCAACAGAAAACCATGACTGGGTCTTCCTCGATCAAAATGGATAAAGAGACTGGTTCTTCTCTTGATAGAGAAGAAATAGGAGAGTGTGGCTCCTCAAGAGGGTAGAAGGCAAGGATGATTGTGCCTTCGACTTGTGGTTTAGGAGTAGGAAGGATAGGGTCTTCCATTGGTGGGAGGAAGGATGAATGTGGGCTTAATGGAGTAGGTATGGTCAAGGTGTCTTCCAATATAAGAGAAGTCAATGGAGGAATAACAAGAGAAGAGGATTCTTCTACTTATGGAAGAGGTTGGTCAGGGATCAGAGAGGAGACAGTGTCGACCATGCATATATTATGGTCTTGAGGGTCATTGGTCATGGTATGGACATTGTTTTGATTAGGAGGATGGTTAGGAAAAGGTTGTTTGAAGATGTTGATGTGTTGGTTGGGTGGGGCATTCGGGTTGTCCAAGATGAGATCACCCCTGTCTATCATGTCTTGAATGATTTTTTTAAAGGTTCGGTAGTTGTTGATGTCATGGCCGTGGACACGATGATAGTGATAGAAGTCGGCCTCCCTATACCATGTAGGGAGGGATTTTGAAGGGTCGAATTGAGGTGGTTGGATTGGAGGGAGATTGAGGACCCCTTACTTGATGAGTTTTTCCAAAATAGAAGCATATGATTCTCTAAGTGGAGTGTATGAATGTTGGATGTACCATTGTTGGAATTGTTTGGTGATGCTATGAGATGTAAAAGGTTGAGATTGGTCAGTTGTTGTCAAAGATGGTGATCTAATGACCACAGTGTTGGCCACTCCTTTGGACTTGGAATGGGAAGAAGAAGGTCTGGAAGAAGAAGGGTCATCGGCTCTTGCATTGGTATTACACAATTTGACCTTGTCTTCTTCAATGGCACAGAGTTCAAGCTTTCAGGCCATGGTGAAAGCTTCGTCAAAAGTGTGGAATGTTTGAATCTGCAAGGTAGAAGAGATGTGCTTGGCACATGCTCAAGAAAAGAGCTCGATGAGCTCAAGTTGAGGTAAGGAGGAGCGTTGGTTGATCAAGCCTCTCCAATGGGCAACAAAATCGATTATAGATTCGTCATCAGATTGCCTGATGGAGTAGAGGTCTGTGATCGAGACTTGTTTAGTGATATTGATAGAAAAATGGTCAAGAAATAATTGGGTGAGTTGAGTGAATGAAAATATAGAATGTTTGGTAAGAGAGCCATACCAGTCAAGGGCAGGGCCAGAAAGTGACATGGGGAAGGTGCATAACAATAACGCATCGTCATGGGCTATAAGATAACAAGCATGTCTGAATGCTCGTAGATGTTGTTGTGGGTCTTCCTTACTTTGAAAATCAGAAAATTTAGGAAGCTCCCACTGGTTGGGGTATGGTTGGATCGGGACAGAGGGATGGATGGGTTCATTACAAATTTGGTCATATGAAAGGGCATTGCTTGAACTAGAAATAGAAGCTTCAAGATTAGACATTTTGTCCATCAACATTTTGATGAGATCTGCTGATAGGTTGGTGGATGGGGCACCCCTTATGTTGTATGGCACTTGAAAGGTGCTAGAAGGGGCATACAATGTAGTCAGTTGTGCTTGTAGGGGTGCAACATATTGATAACTAGTTGTTGGGATAGAAGTGGAGGCCAAGGGTGGTTGCGTCATGAAGGTAGAAGGCATAAGTTGACTAGATACCACCAAAGATGGTTGCATGGCGGCATTGGAAAAAGGGGAGGTAGACACTCCTGCATTTATAGGTGCATGAGTGTGTGGGGTCGAGATAATCAAGTTCTAGTATGATGTAGAACTTGGTTAAACTGCGTATGGTTGAGGGGGTAATGAAACCTTGATGGAGGTCGGTCTAAAAATAGATGGGGAGGCCAAACTTTGCATATGGGCCATGGTCAGGTTAACGGTTGAGGCAATAGTTTGAGTCATAAAAGGCTGGGTAGCGGATGGTGTTGATGTTATCACCACTTCACCCAAAAGGTCTCACATTTGGTTTCTTGCGAGATAGTTTTGGAGGGCTTTGACATTGAGGTCCAAGAATCTTTCGAAATATTGGTCCCCTTTAGGGACAATGGGAGTCTGAGTCGGGGTCGGTTGAGTAGGAGTTATTTTGGTCTCTGAGTGGAACTCCATTATAGGACTGGTTATGGATGGGAAGGTGGAAGTGACTGATGTCTCACATGGTCAAGAAGAGCCTTGGTTTGACTATGTGTCAAAACCATTCAAGGCAAGAAGGGTCAGGGTTTAGAAACTATGTTTTTCAGTTTTAGAAACTCAGAATGTGGTTTTCGGTAGAAAAAGGGTTGGGTTTTAGGTTGCTATTTTGAAAAAAGGGACTGACAGTGACTGACATTAGTTAAAAAAATGATGTCGGTGAGAACAGATGGCCGATGTCAGTCAGATAACAGATGTCGGTGAGGGAAGGTTGCCGGCGTCGGTGGTAAAACTGATGTCGGTGACTGTGGTTTCTAGAAACTCAAATAATTTTGAAAATTTTTGAAAAAAAAGAAGAATAACGTCCTCACTAGCTCAAAAAACTAGATAGGAACAAAAAAATAGATGGAGACACGCAGACCCTAAGTGTTAAATCCTAAGAATCAACTTTTAGAATCATGTTGGCTTATGCCTTAAAGTGATGTTTGGGAAGGTTGGTTGTTAGAATGTGTCCTAGAAGAGGTAGTATAGAGATGGTTTTAGGTCATTTTAGGTGCTCAAGAGTCTGTGTTAGGTTTTGTACATGGCCTGGTGCTAAGGAGCAAGCTCCCCTCACTTCATGAGCCCAGTGATAAGCTGGTCTCGCTTAGCCAAAATATACTTTCCCTAGAGATTATCCTCTACAAGAGAATAGAGTGGGCTTTCCCCTTAGTGGTGAAATCCAATTGGGATTGCCGAGATGGGTAAGGTATCTGCTAGGTGATGAAATCCCAGTCAAGCCTTGTCTCAGGTAAGTTTTGATGTTTGATTTTTGTAAGTGATTTGGTTGTGTAACATAAAGTGGACTATGATTAATTCATGATGTGGTTGTTAATTACTAGATGTGGACTAAATATGCATGCAATCAGAAATGAAATGCAATTAATTTTAAGCCCAAAATTTAAGTGTGAGTTAGTATGAAGACAAATGGAGAAAGGGTTGAAGAGTATGACTTTTGACTAGTCTAAGATGTAAGAAAAGAAGGAAGGGTTCTTTTTAATCCTTCTAATGGTGTCTTTCGAAAGAGATAGAAGAAAGAGGTGAAAAGGAGAAACCTAATGCACCCTATATGAAAATAAAGAAAAGAACCCAAGGAAGACCTTAGGGTCCCACCAAGTGTGCTAGAATGTTTTTATATGATTTTCGCTTTCACATTCAAAAAGGAAATGAGAAACTAAGAGAGAAATGGTCTAAGTCTTGTATGTACCTAGATATAGTCTTGCACACCAAATTCAGATGATAGCAGGAACTCCTCTTTGGTTGTGGAGGATGACACCTGTAGAAGAAAGAGACTAAAACAAAGAAGGCATTAGATGGATAGATGGTGGGTTGCCAAGCAAAAGCTTGATCCCAAAAGTACAAAGACTTCCTTAAGGGAAGTCAACCCACTGATTGATAAAAATAATATCTGATAAAAGGCAGAATGATAAAAAGACTGAAATGATTAAAAACTAAAATAGAAATGGAAGCAAATGCTTACTTGAATGCTACTGTCAGTCTGGTCACAGTCACTGATGTCGATTAGTCTACCGACATCGGTTGTCAAGGTCTCTCAACGTCAGTTATTCTGCCGACATCGGTGAAGGAAGTGGCCGGCATCAGTCAGGGAAGTAGTCTTTGGATGAGGTCAGGTTGAGTTTTTGTTTTGTGGATGACTCTGAGGTGGAGTTTGGGCCTTGTTAATTGTCTGTGCAAGGGTTTGGGTAGAGTTGTAGGGAAAATGGATAGAGTGTATGTTCTAAAAAGGGGGATAGAGGTGGTAAGGATATGGGAAGGCCTCTCAGCCTTTCTAGGAGGGAGTCAAGTCTGGGCTAGCTGAATAATAGATAGATTTAAAAAGAAAATACTCAAATGAAAATAGTAGCAAATACTTACCTCATACCTGCTGGAGAAGGAATGTTGCAGACTGGTTTTACTTATTGTTGAATCTGCTGGTGTGGAAGTCCTATTGTTGTTGTAGCTGGTGCAGAAGCCCTGTGAGAGAGAGAGTGAGAGGTCTAGTGGATTGAAGACTGGAAGATTGGCTGATTGTTGAAGGTCAAAAGGTAGATGATTGAAGGTCGATGGAGTGGATTGAAAGAGCAGATGCAAAGATTAGAAAATGGGATCGGGAGAGGAGACCAAAAATCCCCTTTGGGCTAGTCTTAAGCAACCGATGTTGGCGATCCCACCAGCATCAGCCGATAGGTAAATGACATCGACAGCTGGAATAATGGAAAAAAGGCTAAAATTAGCCTTTTTCTTGTTCTTCCAACTGCTCAGGTCAATTGGTCATGCAAAAACGGTCGAAGGTGGATAAATAAACATGAGGATTAGTGGAGGGGAAGTTGGAATAGGTCATAGGGTGATAAATGAGGGCATCTAAGGGTAAAGAATACAAAGAGAGGAGAGGTGGCATAGATGAGGTGGCAAGGGGAGAGAGAGAATTATTAATTTAAAATAAGATAATTATTTTAAATTAATAATACATAGGTTAGGAGTGGTTAAGTGGACCAAGGGGACCAAGGGGGAGAGTCGACCTAGGGTTAGACATGATTTTGATGTCTACAGCTAGTATCCAAAAAGTATCTTTTCTTATAAGATGACCTAGCTTGGAGGAACCTAGATGGTGTTCCCTTGAGATGTTTAGAGGAGAGTGAGATCTCTTCAATGATTACAGAGTTTCATAGTGGTGTGTGTGGTGGTCACTTCACTCCTAAAGTCACTACACACAAAATTTTGAGGGATATGTATTGGTGGCCAACATTATTTAAAGATGTTTCTACCATGATAAGATGTGAAGAATGTTAGTAGTTCTCTAGAAGAATGAAGGCATTTGGATCACTTCCCTTATAATTGGTCTTTATTAAGGGACCTTTTAGGCAATGGGAGATGGATTTCATAGGTTAAATATTATATGACTCAAGTTATGGTAACAAATTTATCCTATTGGCTAAAGAATAGTTTAAAAAATGGGTTGAAGTAATCCCCACTAGAAGAACAACCCAACAGGTAGTCATCAATTTCCTATTAAATAACATGATTTGTTGATTTGGAGTGCTAGTCAATATTATGTGTGACAATGCTATGCAATTTAGATACAAAAAACTAAGTGAATTATGTGAAGATTATGGGATTGATTTAGCACATGCCTCCAATCACAATCTATAAGGAAATGAGTAAGCCAAGTCTAGTAATAAAAATATGTTGAAGATCATAAAAAGGACTTTGGATGATAACAAGAGATAATGGGGTGAATAGTGGAAGATTGAGGTCTAGGTAAATAGGATAAATCCAAAGAGAGCTACTGGGAAAATCCCCTTTGATATTGTTTATGAAACTCAAGATATCTTTCCCCTAAATCTATAGTTTCCCACTTACCAATCCATGCAACAAATAGTTGAAAATGAAGAATAAATGAACCATTATGAAGAAAGGATTGAACAAATCATCAAGCTTGATGAATATTGAAGACAAGCTCATGAGAGGCATGTAAAGTTCACAAAGCATCTCAAAAGGATATTTGATAAGAAAGTCACCCCAAGATCTTTTTAGGTCAGTAATCTAGTTCTACTATGGGATATTAGGCATGAGGACAAGGGAAAGTATGGTAAATTTTATTCCCTATTGATGGGTCCCTAAACTATTGATTATCAGATAGGGAACCATACATTATATCTTAGAGATATTGATGGAGAAATTTTAGAATTTCTAGTTAATGGTAGTCATCTCTTGCATTTCCTAGATTGAGCCCATGTTTGCCTTTATAAATATGTATATGGAGTGTTGTCCTTTCTATCTTTGTGGCCTTGTTGTGTTTCATGTTCGTATATTTTGTGTCTTTATTTTTCCTTTTTGTTTTTGTTGTTTTTGGATACATTGTTATAACCTTGATTACCCATGGTATGTTTTTTCCTTGCCTCTATTATGAAATCCTTTAACTCTATGGCCGAATAGGTAGGTAACCAGTCTGGTGTTCTCTATGTACCCACTGGGGGTACCCATCCTTGAGAAAGATAAACTAGGCCCCTATCAATAAAATTCATGTGTCCAAACTAAATGAGTTTCAATATTTTATTTATTTTCCCCAATCTTTTGTAAGATTAGAATACATGTTCATAATTAATCATGTCCTTTATCTTTATTTTTCCAAGTGGGAAGTATTCTTCCACTCTTTACCAAATTTTTGAGGGGCACTTTTTGAAGATAAAAGATACTCTCAATAAATATAAAGGAATAAAAAAATGTTAATTAAAGATACCATGGTAGGAGAATTTGTAGTGAGAAGATAAAGGTATAGCCAAGACTTTTGTTGTGCTTAGATTTATTGTTGTGTTTGAAACAGAGCTTTTTGGGGCCCCAGATGAAACTGTCAAGTTATACTTGATATGTTTTGATGAATAAGGTGGGAAATATCCCAATGAATTGAATGGACATGTTTTTAACCAAAGGGGATTCTATGAATATTGTCAGGGGTTAGAGGGATCTTGTACCCTTCCTTGAATATAGAGAACTAGTGCAAAAGGTAAAAATGGTCAGGAGTTTGAACTCACATCTAAGTTGGACACATGATAGATTATTAGGGATTCAGGTATTTTAGGAATTTCTTGAAAATTTCCCCACTTACCTTTTGATGGGCAAGGTGATTAAAGTCCCCAAGGCCCAAATATCTAAACTTATAAGAAAAGTGATATCACATGGTAGCTCCTTGAGGTTTTATTTGTTTTGGCCCCTTTTTAACGATCGACCCACTTACCTCTTGGTGGCCATAATACAAAAGGTCCCCAAAGGTTAAACACCTAGACTTGTAAAGTAAAATTATAACACATGACATTATTAGTCCCAGAAGGGGTTCGAGGCTTATTGTGCCATTGCACCAATAGAAATAATAAGTCCAAAAGTGTATAAGTCATCAAAGGCTCAAAAACGTATCATGATGTATGTTCCACTCATGTCACTCTATGTGTTATAAGGAGGATCACATAGAATAAAAGGGAAACATTTGTTTTTTCCCTCTCTTTTTCAAATGAAGCTCAAATAATTAATGAGAGTAGGTAGTGATTAGTTGTTGGGATTTGGAGCATTAATAGTAACCCTAATATTGAAATGCAAGGGATTATAACTTAGGTATTTATATTCATTATAAATATTACCCTTTACATTTAGAGCTTACATTTATGCCTTTGAATTATTTGTGTGCCCTATCTAAGTGTAGTGTGAGAGTGTGATTACAATTAATTTTTTATAGACCTTTAGGTTCTAGTGTGCATATCCCTCTAGATTAAATAGTAAGTTTCCCATTTACTCCTTGTGTTATTTTCGTTGAGATGATTAAAGAGATATCTTAAGGGTTATTCAATTGAAAATTTTATCTGGTATTAAGATATTATACTAGAGAGATAGAGAAAGATGGCAACATCTTCAACCCTAGTAAAGGGTAATATTGATTCAATTTTGGATTCGATTAGGGATACATATATTATAGGGTTAGATTTTGGGGTCTTATTGAATTTTTTATAGTAGAATAACCCCCCACAAGTAGTTTATAACATCAACTTGAGTTACATCAGACCTATAATAACATTCCCACTAGTTGCTCTATACCTAGAACTCATTATTGCATGTGCTCGATCATACCAACTAGACACTAGGACTATTATTGATGGTAGTCATTAATTTTTGTGATCCTTCACCCCTTCAGATATTAGTACTATGATCAAAATCCCACTAGCCAAAATATATTACACTCTCCTTAGAGGAATGTTAGGTGTATGCTAAAATAGATGATAATGCGATCCAAGATGTTGTCAATTCTTATTGGCTAGCCAAGAAGAGATAGAAGGTCTCTAGAATGTCCAAGAATTTTAAATTGGAAGAGTTTAATGAAATAACCTAGTGTATTATTTCCATGTCCAGCAAGATATATGTGGCGTATAATATAGAAAATTTTGAACCATGAATGTTCCTAATCATGATCTACATGTTAGAAGGGAAGAAGAAGCTAGATTTGGTGGCCATACTCAGTGACAATCTACATATGCAAATGATATATCTCCAAGATATAGTTATTTCTAATGAATCATTTTTAGGTACTTTTTACATGTCTTCTTACTTGATTTATATCTTGGTGCACAATAGAACTTTCCAAGGTCTCACCGGGAACCCTTCAAGAATGAGAATATATGAAGTATACTTAGAAGTTACCTTGTAAGGGTCCAAGAATAATTTTTGTAGAGTTCATAATTGTTTCTTCAAACCCATGATGAGTGTTTTATATCCCTTGAGGAGCCTTAATAGGATGCTTGAAATAACCAAACAATTAATTCAAAAGTATGGTGCCACATACATATAATTCAGAACATTCACATACATCAAGGTTAGTGGTATTCAAGGTCTTCGTACAAGTTGCCAAGGTATCTAGATGATAATTTGGTACTGATGGAATTGAGCCAACAAATATTTCTACCACATGAAATGATTTTAGCTAAGAATATCAAAAAGTCTTTCAAATTTCCTATGGTAATATGGTATTATTAATGTCCTTTGGTTTCTAAGGCAAAGGGGTTAGAGAAGGATATGGGCCTATATCCACTTGATAATATGCCACCCTAAGCAAATTACAACATTAGGTGGTTGGTAAATATGGTTACTAATGTGAAATTACATCAATCACATTATGAGGACATGTGGTCTAATTGTACCACTAAATAAGATGTTTAAAAATAGGAATTTATGAGGCTGATAGTATAAGAATTCATAGCATACAACATTGATCCCATCCCTAAAGACATGGTGGATGAAAAAATAATATTGTCTTCATTATAAAACACAAACAACATTGAAGCTCAACATATCTCCCAACCATATTTTAGTATTCAAGAGATTCTATCTCTAAGAGATCAATGTAAATCATGAAGAGAACCTTTAGATGGCTCAAGGAGCATGAGGTCAACCTTGGTGCATATGACTCCCCTACCCTTCAAGAGCTAAGGAAGGTTAAGGAGTTGAAGGCTTTCCTCTTGGCATATAGTGGTGACCCTATGGCTCCATCATTAGCTATAATAGGAAAGGGAAAACATAATCTTGGGAATACTTAGTTCACCAATCTAGTGGATGTGGAAAAGATAACAACAACACAATCTAAGGTGAATTTATCCTTTTCAAAAATAACAAGCTTGGTCAAAAATTAGGATAAGATTATTACAAGATAGGTCATTCTAGTTATTTCCACCTCCATATCCATTTCAAGAAAGGGAGCCCCAATAGTACCAGCCATTCCAATGGCCATCCCAGCTACAATCCCACATGATCCATCTACACAATAAGTAGTAGTTTATCATCCCCCAATAATATATTTAAAAAAAGAGGAGGTGAGGACTAGGGGGAGAAACTAAGGTAGAAGAGAGTTAAGAATGATCTAAAACCTCCAAGTAGGTTACCAATAAAGAAGAAGGAGGTTATATTCAAAGACCCACTACCCAAAGAAATCCATATGAAGAGAAGAGATGACTAGGCTTCATATGCCTAAAGAATAAGGGATATGACTAAGTAGGAGGATTCAAATGAAGATAGACATATTACTAAAGTGATGAAGAAACAATGTGCCTTCACTCCTCCTCAAGTGAAGATTGGGTAAAGGACTCATAGGGAGAAGCCCCAAACCTCAATAAAGGTCTCGATAATGGGTTTATTTATAGAAGAAGGATCATCAGTGGTAGAAATCAAATGTGATGAGGAGTGTACCTTAGCCTTAGATGACCCTTTATATTTTGATGATGTTGTATAGGTTGGAGCTAAGGTGGCTACTCAAGATCAAATCCCTCTTGAAAAATAAGCAACTTCCCTAGATATAGAGGCATTTGTTGAAAATGTCATTTCTCAATCAATTGGTCAAGACAAGGATCATGAAGTTGAGGACATTTATAAATATGATGGAAGAAATGGGGGTGAGATAGAGGATGATGACCAAGTCTCCATTGGTAATGCAGAGGTGTAGAATAAAAAATAAGAATAGGTAGTTGTTAGAGTAGTGCCAGATGATCTTTCCACTCTAAAGGTGTCGAGGTCAACACTAGAGCAGAGATTAAATATAGAGGAAGGTGGGGGAACAAACTTGTATAAGGGTACCCTTGCGCATTTAATAGTAAATAAGGAGTTAGAATCATGAAATAAAGATGATAAATAAGGTATTTTTGGGATTTTTACTTCTATTAAAGTACCATAGGGTTCTTTCCTCTCATCACGATTCATGATCTGACCCATAACAAAGGTCCTGAGGCCATGATTGATGAAGATTTTCCTAAGTGCAATAAGGAAGTTACCATAGCCTCTTTTAACCTAAGGACTCAGCCAAATAAGGAAGGTAAAGTGGTTATAGGGCCTTCTAACCAGCCCATCGAATAGGGGAGCTCTATTGATAAATTACTCATGGAGTCCCACCATCTTGGGTCAAATTTGGAAGTTTTGGAACAAATAGAGCCAACTTTAGAGAAGAAGCATGGGATGGAGAGGGATGGAAAAGAAAAATAAAGTGATGAAGATATTGAAAAAAAATTATTGAGACCACATCCCAATCTTGTGGCACTCCTTATGGCTAGATCATCATTGATATGACCTCTCATTATCTCAAGGCCATCCATAATGTCTACAAATTTGGTGGGATTTCAAACTAGGCCTCTTCTTTGGGTCATAAAGCAAGTAAAATAGAAGGAATATATTATGATCAAGATAGGGGACAATGATGTAATGAATATTATTTAGAATCATAATTCCAAGCCCCCTAAGAAGGCCAAAACACATTCCAAAACCACCTACACTATCAAGGGAGAAAGTAATGTTGAGGTAGATGTCCCCCCACCTGATACATTAAAGAGAGATGCTCCCCTAGAAAGTTAATCCATCTATAGTTATAATCTCAAGGAGCCATCATGAAAGGAGCTAAAGCATAGCTCACAAGTCCTAGATAACATGGTGGCACAAAGAATATATAAAGATAAAGCCACTATGGAAGAATTAAAGGTATAAAACCAAGCTATAATCTAATACTTGTAAAAGTTATTGAGTGAGTCTCAAGCAATAACTCCAACTACCATTAAGGCTCTAAACATTCCTCTTTTCTCCATTGGATAATTGGACCTTGGCCAAGGTGATGATTTGAAAGCCATAGGATGTGCCATAGAATGATATAAAAAGGATTTAAGCACTAAGGCCAAACAAATAATCCACTCATCACTAGAATACTTAGATGACATAGTGGATAAAAAGGGAGATTATGAAGCCTAGATGTTCCTTTATGATGTAGACATAAAAAATTGGAAAAGATCCAGCTTAAAGTGAATGAAATGTGTAGTATGGGTATTAATGTTTTAGTGGTATAGAAAATAATCATTCTTAATGATCACAAAAGTCCCAGGGAATACCAGTTGGCAATCAAGCATCAATTAATGATGATCAATAATGGCATCTTTGATTTGAAAGGGAAAGACTAATCTCTCAAAACTAATTCAAAGGAAATAGATGATACCCTTAGAAAAATAGTGAACCTTGGTAGTGTAGGTGACTTGATAAAAGAGGTAATAAGTGTTGACCTAAAAATCCTCATCGATGCACCATAAGGAGATTTTGGTGCCAACAAAATAAGGTAGTTGGTATCACTTGTGAAATTTTATGACCAACTCAAAGCATTAGAGGGGTGGAAACAGGTCATGATTCAAAAGGTCACCACTTGGCTTGAGGAATACATAATAAAATTAAAGTACCAATATATCCTAGATGAAAATGATCTTGCCTCCATGATTGATGAATATACCAAATACAAGAACATGTTAGTAAAGGATCTAGTTATCAACATTGATTTTGGAGCATGACCAGGGATTTTAGTTCCTTCTAAGCTGGCATGACTCCTTCATTTTATTTATTCTTATTATTTCTTCCCTTATCTCTTTTCTTCTCATTTCCCACTAGGAAACCATTATACTCTACTCATTAGTGTCACATCCCTTTCAAAGTTAGTTTGAATAATCATGTGTATAGGAAATGGACATTTTTTGTTTGATTGTGTGAAGAGACAAAGGTTATTTTGTCTATTATAGAATTATTCCCCATGTGTATAACTAAAAATATCCCACCATAGTGGAGTATCATATTTTCATCATCACAAAAGCATGAGCACAAATATGAGGAATCATTTTTTCTATAATATACTCCAGGCCTATGAAATAAGTTTCCAACTGGAGCATCATTAGGAATGTGCCAAGCTTAGCAAAAATTGTATAAGTAAATGGGGTTTGTCCTTTTAAAAAGGTTAGTTAGTTTTTGAGTCTAAATCTATAGCTTAGAGAGTCCTCCCTATGTTATTTCTTGGTGCCAAATTGATTTCTATTGTAAAATCATTAAGAATCTTTAAAAACATTCAAAATGTTTCCCTTATTAAAACATTGTTTTGCATAGTGTTATGTTATATAATTTTAAAGACATATTTTACTCTAATTTGATTCAGTTGATAAATGAAAGCTATTCATGGTTTGATTTTCCTTCTTATTATTGAAGTACAATGCTTTATTTTACGTGTTTGGTAGATTGGTTATCTGATGTATTCTTCTTCATGGTAGTCATTTAGGATTTGTACATAGAATATAAGATACTTTCTACTTTGATATTTGGGAATAGAGCATTGATATCCTTTTTTAAGGGTAGTCCTAAGCTCTTAAATTTAGTTGGAGGGAGTTCTTGAAGGGGGATTTACAATATTTCTTATAAACTATTGAGGATCATTTGTGCATGATTTTATTTTACCTATTTATAAAATGAATAGCATTTATTAATGAAGATAGTATAGATATTTTATGAACTCCTCCATTCTCAATTAATATCCATCCACACCTTTATCCATCATTCAAATAAATACAATTTTACCATGTTTTACCCTACAAATAACATAATGTGTGCTTATCATAAGTGTTGTTTGCCTTGTGGATATACAAAACCCTACATGTTTAAAGTGTCTTCCCTATGTATGTTTTAAATCTTAGTGCTTTAATTATTACCTATTCATTGTTAATAAAAATAATTACCAAAATAAAAATTGCAACCACACTCTCATTTATCTTTAATAGATTGTATATGATATAAATCATTTGTGCATTTTGTGTGACAACCCTTCTTGGATGAAGTGTATAAGTTTGGTTATGATTTGGTCATATTTCCCTTTTTATACCAATAATCCTCATAAACATTGAAGTGATAAACTCATTCATGTGAGC
Source organism: Torreya grandis (assembly GCA_037957365.1). NCBI lineage: Eukaryota > Viridiplantae > Streptophyta > Pinopsida > Cupressales > Taxaceae > Torreya > Torreya grandis. The sequence continues at coordinate 600,432 of JARHVA010000935.1, read as the reverse complement.
AAGCTACCTCTATAGGTCCTCTCACCTTGGTTTAGGTAGAGCTAGAAATAGTAGGGAATTAACCACACCCTTTATAGGTGCCTTCAAGTAATTTTCTCTATTCCAGTCCATTTTAGATGTTAAACCCTTCCCTGGATATGATAACATATTAGTGGTTTCTCATCTTAGTTTTTCATTATTTTTAGGTATGCCAGGAGAAATCATAGGGTTGTACAACTAAGAACCAATAGTAGTGATGGGTTTGACCAATTTTTAAAAACTAGGTATAAACCTTCTCACAAAGTTTATCTTTCCATGGAAGCTCTGGATTCCTTTCTTGTGTTTGGGTAAAGATAAGACCAAGATAGCACGTATTCTATCAGGGTCAATGGATAGTCCCTCTTTTGAGATAATGTGACCTAGAATTATGCCTTCATGAACCAAAAAATATACATTTATTGGGATTTAAAGAGATCCCATACTCTCTACATCTTTGGAAGATCAACCTTAGATGGTCCATGTGCTCACTAGCCTTCTTGGAGAAAATAGTGATGTCATCCAAGTAAACTAGTATGATCTGGTTTAGTAACCTTTAGAAATCCATGCCCATGGATCTTTATAAAGTGGCCCCATCATTTACAAATCCAAAAGGAATCTTTTAGTAAGCATATGTGCCCCACTTTGTGGTGAAGGCAGTCTTATACTAATCTTCCTCTCTTACTAGCACTTGGTTATAACCTAAATACCCATCCAAAAGGGAAAATATTCAAAACTAGTAACTATCTGAAGTAGTTTCTCTATGGATGGTAATGGTTTGTTATGTTTTAAATAAACCCTATTCAAATCCTTGAAGTTGACACATAATCTAATTTACCTACTAATCTTCCTCGTAGGTATCAAATTGGCTACACATGAGGAGTGCTTAATGGGAAATATGATCTTCCATTCAATTAATTTGGTCAATTATTTCCTCATAAACTCTTCAATTTTGGGGTTTATAGGCATTTGATTCTACTTGATAGGCTTGGCTTTCACCTCTAGTTCTATAGTGTGTTGGTCCAACTTAGGATAAAATCCTCTTAGGTCACTATGTTCCCAAGTAAAGATATCTACATATTATTTGAGAAGTTTTATGAAAGCATGCCTTTTAGTTTTAGTGCTTACCTTTCCAAGATTTAGGATCTTGTCCTTGAATATAATGATTCTTTCATAGTTCTCTTTATTGGTTAACATCACTACCTTATCTTTTCTCATATGATCTACCTCATGGAAAATACCTTCAAGGGTGATAATCCCTTTAGGAAGCTTATTGGATCTCAACTAAACAATTTACTTCTCATACTAATGTTGAAACTATTTAGGTTTTATGGAGGAGAACTCTACTTCCTGCTACAAGAAATAGGAAGTTTGCTTGTCAATATCAAACACCTACCAATGATCTTCATTATTTGGCACTGATAGTTTTAGTACCACTTTGGCATGTGGTTGCACTTTGGTCTTTTCTAACTCATTTGGGATATCAAATTGAGCTCCTATAGCTACCAATATATTAGCATGTTGATTCTAGTTTATTGGTATTACTTGGATGTTAAAGGCCTCAAAATCCTTAATTACGTCCCACACTTTATGTTTGTAAGACCTCATCAAGGGATTTTTTATGACATTCTGGCCTCTAATCTAGTACACTATCAACTCACTATCACCACAAACTTATAGTTATTTGATTCCTCTCTTATTATCCCATTAAAGGCCATGAATAAGACCCTCATATTCTACTAGAGTAACTAATTTGGAACCTATAATAAGAGAAATATTTATCATTGGAGGGGGATACTAGCATTGCACTTGCACCCATTCCATGTTTTCTCCTTGAACCATCAAAGAATAATTTTCATAAGCCACTAGGATATTCTTGAGGTCCAATGGGGGATGGAATGGATTGATTATCTTCATATAAGTAGTAGACACCCATTTATCTCCCTTCAAATCCTTCCAAGGTATCAACCAAATGATTATCATTTCATATTTCATCTAATAACATGTCTATTATCTCCTCAAGGTGAGTGTTTAATTCTTGACCAACCATATGTTCATCTTCATCAAGAATGGTGAAATTTAGGTCTATTTTGTTTGATCTATGAGGGTCTATGTGTAATTATGAAATGGGCTTATATTTAATACATACCTTGGTTCCATATCTTATTTTGAATGTTATGTATGACTAGTCTACTGAAAGATAACCTCCGATCTTTACAAGGAATTCACTAGATAGGCATAGTGTAAAATGAGGAACCACATCAAGGATCAACACATCTTGAACCATTGAGACACTAGGACAAGCATGTAAGGTCAATTTGAGGTCCTTCATGATACTATATGGCTTGGTGGAAGATCCATCTGGCTACAACACTCCTTTAGATTGGGGCTCATACTTTAGACCAAGGTAGTCTTTTAAGGCATTATTAAGGTGTTATACCCATTATTGAGTAATAAATTATGAACTAAATATTCACCATTGATTACTAAAATGTATAAGGGAGGAGATTTTACCACCTTACCTGGTTGCCTTTCATTCAGTCCTTTGGTTGCATTGGTAAGAAGCACATTCTCCTTGATTGGTGGTTTCTTAGAAACATTGATTCTTGACAACCCTTCTTGGAGGATGTATAATTAACTAGGCATGGAGAACATATCCCACATTGTCACACTCACATTGGATCTTTTCATTTGTTTCATAATGTTTATGGGTGGACCACTAACCTTGGATTGTGTTTTGGGAGCCAAAATTTTACTTTGAGTTTGTGAGTTCTGGGGAACAAAATAATTACCCTAATTTTGATTCCTTGGAGCTATTATAACCTTTGGAAAAATATAAATTACCTTTGTATTTTATATTAAAGGAGTAATGGTAAGATTCTTCTTCACTATTTCATTATTATCATCCATGTTCCTTATTTTGAACCTTGTATTTGTTACCATTAGAATGTATGTATGTTTAGAAATAGCATACTAGTTAAGTGCATACCACTCTTCTTGATCATAATTCACCACTTTATCACCCAATTGTATTGGTACTTGATTATGGATTTAACTTTGTTGAGGTTCTTCTAGTTTTGTCATCATGGGTACCTTTGTGTTTTGAGCCATAAGAGCTTGATTGAACTATAATTAGTAGTAGCTACCATTGATCATTGAAAGATTGGTTGAATTTAGTGTTTGGGATAATGGATTGCCTAAAATATTTATTCCAAGGCATGGTAACCTCACCTTATTGAGAAAAAAATATTTTGAACAAAGACCAAGGTATTGGAAGTTCTTGCAGTTTTTGGATTATAGTTATTTTGCCTACATAGTTAGGCTACCCTTATCCTTGGCTTTGACCTTGGCCTTAAAATTTTCCTTTGTAGGGTTGCCTATTTTCTTGATAATATTGTTGTTATGGTTAATATTATGGTAAGTCCTATTGAAATATTTCTACCTCTTAATATTTACTAGTTCATTTCCCAAGGATTGGAACATGTTCTTAAGCTCTTGAAAGTTGTTTTGCTCTTGGGAATCATTTGATTGACTAGTGGAGCCTTTTCTTTCTTAGGTGAGGGTATAGTATAAATTATAGGCATAAAAGGATTTCCATCAATGGGAGGAATAGAAATAGGGTGTGGTCTAATCTTAGAGAACAAAGGCATTGGTAGTCTAGGTGTAAGCTTGCCAGCCTACACCAAATAATTTTTTGCTCTAATTACTACCTCATATGTATTTAGAAATGTGTTTCCTCCCATGGAATAGATAATTAATGAAATGTAATTGTTTAGGGCCTTAAAATAGTAAATAAAGTTAAATTTAGGGGTAGGCCTAACAAAGATTGGGATTCTAGCCCAAGTTTTTTGGAACCTTGTGTTGAAGTCTTTCATAACTTCATGAGGGGCTCTTTAAATTGTGGTTAATTACTCTATAAGTGACAAATGGTCACTAATATCTTCAAAAATTTTACACAATGCATCGCTTGATTCATCCCATGATGTAATAAAATTAGAATCAAGGATTTTATACTAATCTAAGGCTTTACCTTTGAAAGAGATGGCTAATAACCTTATTACCACATTTTCCTAATTGATATCATGAATGTTGTAGAAGTTGTATATATCCATGAGGTATTCATAAGGGGTTGTAGTTTGGTATCTAGTAAAATAACGGACACTTTTGAGAGATTTTATTGGAATAGTATCATATTAAGGGATTTCTAATGGAATTTGACCATTAAAGTCCATAAAGGGGAAAAAACTAGGGGCTGACATATTAATGAAAGGGTTCAACAAAGATCTTCTTGTAGGATCAGGCCTTAAAATTGATTTAGGAACAAAGTTGCCTTTATAAGTGTGTGTATTAAAAAATCTTAATCTTTTACTGAGTTTAAAGCCAATTCAAAAAATTCAAAGAGAGTAATTGTAGAAGTTGATCTTGTAGTCACCTTTGGCATTAGATGTAGTCATTGCTCTGGAACCAAAATGTTGAATCTCATTTTGGAGTTTCCAGATGCTTGTTGTTTGGAAGCTATAACTACTATGAATTGATCAACCTAGAATCAAAATTAGACCAATCTTCTTCAACAGTGTCCCTCCTAGCATGCTAGAAACCATTTTAGCATTAATTTCACCCTTTAAGAGTGTTATTTAGGCTCTCTCCAATTGAGACACACTATGGGAACAACACCAAGCTATGGGTCATCTATGGTAGGGTTAGAGATACAAAAAAGACCATATTCCTCTTGATGGATCACCTATACTAATGTTTGGACTAGGAAAAGGGTTAGAAATGGGGGAAAATTGGATATTAAGAAAGATAAAAGGGTTATGAAATAAATAAGATGAAAACTTACATGAGAATTAAGTAAAATTTGAGGGAGCATAATATAATACTAGCTCACACAATCTCATAAAACTAGATAGTTTCATAAGTGTTTCATAAGATAGGTTTAGGAACCAATGAATGAAGGCAATGAAGATTTATAAGACTCATTAAGAGATTTCATCAATTATATAAATAACACTAACTTAGAATTGAAACTAACTTTAAGACACCTTATAAATGAGAAATAAATAAGGACAATGGACATAGAAGATTCTCCTTCACAATGACATCATGCATAAGCTTTACTACACATAATTTAGAGGGGAGAGATAGGTAAAGAATGTCTTGATTGATTCAAAAAAAATTCATACAAAATTTTATAGGGTCTATACTTATCAAATGAGAGTCTCTACTCCTCATAATTGAGAGAGAATTTCTTATCAAAAGAGATATTTTTTCTTCTAAAAATTGAAAGAGTGTCAAAATGGAAAAGAATAAGAGATATAGGAGAAAAGGGAGAGAGAAAAGGAGAATTACATCTAAGATCATTAAATGAGCTACCACCACCTTTTCATCAAATCAACACCAATTATCTATTAATGAATGACCTTTATTTTGTCCCAATAGCCTCTGATTCAATTCATTGATTGAGCAACACACTAGAGGACAAGAGTTTGTTGAAGGTGATGAGTCATGATATTGTTTATGAATATATACCCTTAGAAACCCTAAAATTTATTAAATTTTCTACCTAATTTCTTTAATTGAAATATATCTATCTTTGGGCTTTACATTATCTTTCACTTGGCCTGCTTGTGAAGACAAAATCTTCATATCTTAAATCTGATAGAGCTATGTTATGTCTACTTTGGGTAGGTATTTTTTAGATATATGACTATGTTAAAGTATGATCCACTCTACCATGCATTATTTATGTCTACATCTTCCCAAATATAGATATGGACCTTTACTATAGATTGGAAAACAATCCAAATTATTGGTTTTCATATAATCATTATGTCAATGAAGACCTATAGATTACATAGCTTCATTCTCGACCATATTAGGTATAAATAGACATATTACACTTCTAAAGTTGTGGAATCCAAGAAATTATTTCCCATGATGTTGAAAACATAAGAAAACTAAGTCCACATGCTTGTGATCCTCCAATAAATGTCTTAACTAAGATTTAATGACATCCTTTAAAATATTTACCCTAGTTTAATGTTAGGTCACATTTGATCTCCATTGAAGTCCCTTCGCTTGTGAATTTTAATTTTAATAGTAGATCTATATTTGGGCTTCTCCTAATGTGTCAATTATTAGCTATTAATTTGTTCTTAGGATCCTGCTATCAACCTTTTGAATTTTTGACCTCATGCACACCATTGATATCTCTGTATATGAATGAATGTGAGCCATAGATCTTCTTCTAGATTAACATGGTTGGGAAACTTGTTACCTATGAATTTGATCTTACGATCCACTAACCTTTTAAACCATTTATCACCATTAGATTTACTTGATAAGAGTGAACATGATTTATTAATCTACCTTGGCCCATTTAATATATTAGTTATACTCTATTAGATCTCTATTTATGTACCCAAGATCTTGAAACTTATCATCAACATGTTTATGTTAAGTTTTTGACTTGATGCTCACTATTGATCTTTTATGCACAATCAAATTCATGTCATTGGATCTTCAGGACCCACTAACTCTATCATATCACTATTTTCCATTAGATTTGACTTGATCTCCCATGATATTGACACTTGTCATCTCTGCATTGAACTTTGGGAACTTTGAATTCAAATGGATATTTCACAAAGATTAAACTTGAGATCTATACACACATTTGACTCTACAAGTCTAAATTTAAAAGCTTATATCTTGAGATAGAAAAGACATCAAGATATGAATTATGTAGAGGATGATTTAGGCATGAAATACATCATGTCCATGTAATCTTTTGGTCTGAAGAGGCCTCCAAACTAAACTTATTAAATTTAAAATCAAGATGACTTATTTATTTTTTCAAGATGTGCTATGATGGTTTGTTCTCTTTATACTTGTGTAAGAAACTATTGTCTCTTTATAAAGCTCCAATGAAGTTTAAAGACTTTGTGCAATTTGATTCATGCCCCTGAATAATTGAAACACCATGAAAACTTGTTCATCTTTTTCACCTTGCAATCTTAGAGTTGTTTCAAGACTTGCTTCAAAAGATCAATAAACACACTTTAAGCTTCCTTAAAATGTTTCAAAAGATTTGTAAGTGACATTTAATCTTCCTATCCTAATTTTGGTCGACTCAATCCATCTAGAACTATGCTCATCTATACAAACCATTTCTAGGTAAAAGATCCTTATGTGGGCTAAATTTGGCTAATAAGACCCCATATATACCTTGTAGTTGATAACACTTAATGAAGTCATTTAGTTCATTACTTTTGCATTTAACCTTTAGTCAAGATACCTTATGTAGTTATTTTCCTTAGCCATATTTTGTTTGGGTTTCTCTTCATGGATTTTTTCCTTACCTAAATAATTTATTTGGACTTTTGTTCCGAGATTTACCATAGCCATTTGGGCAAGTTACCTTGTGCAACATTTTCCATAGCTACTTGATAAGTTCCCAACATAGTTTTTATTACATATCACTTAGGTTATCCATTCATTAATTTCCATACATATATTTTCTTGTGCAATGCTTAACTTTGTCATTTATTAGGTTATATTACCTAATGTTTCAAATTATAAGATTTTTAGTTGGAAATTTTTATAACCTTCATCTTTAGCCGATTTATCTCTTTAGTCTTTTGTTTCAATATTTACTTATTTAATTTTGTGAATTTTTGATGGGTGGTTTGGAGGAATCCATGTATTTACATCTCATTAACATAGTAGTGATATCAATATGCTCTAATATACATTTAGTGTTAGGATAGAAAGAGAGTGGGATGTTTCCACATGGAATAATTTCAATAACTCTTAAGCCTATAGAGGATCATGCAGAGTGTGAAGCCTCGAGGACAGAGGGTGAGAAGGATGTTTCCATGTGGCATAATCTTAGTGACTCATAATGGGATAGAGTATTTTATAGATTGTGACACCTCTAGGATAGATATAAATTGGGATTTTTCCATGTGAAAGCATCCCAAGGACCTAAGCTCCTAGTTATGATCATACATGAAGCTTACCTTTCGACTAGTATGCAAGAAAATTTTTACCACGTAATAACATCCTAATGACCTATGATCCCCAAGTTAATTATATAAGGATATTTCCCTCAAGATGGTGGGTTAGTGGGATGTTTACATGTGCTATAATCCTTATGGTCTTCAGTCTTATCAAAGTCTATATTGTGGTAAAAGCCTCTAGGTTAATGGGCTAGTGAAATGTTACCTGTGACATTATCCCTATGGTCCATAGTCCTAGGATATAGGTGAAACATGAAATATTATCATACCAATAGGTAAATTCTATGATGTTGTCTGCCATAAAAGGTACCAAAGAGAATGAAAAAATTTAGCCTGGCCTTAGAGCATACATAAGAAACTATGTAAGACTAGTTACATTTGTAATTGATGAGGTCAAATTAGACAACTATCTCAACATCATAAGAATAGTTATCATTTTGAAATATCTCTTGAAAAAAAAATGAGTGTTGGGCTACTAAAACTAGAACTTGTGAAATTCTTAATTAGTTGCTTATGCCCATGTGAGTCTTAATGGTAATTGTAGGTTTCATATTTTATGATTTGAGATCGAATGGATTATGGTATCTATCCATGTTAAATTTTATTTTGTTCATTAAATATATGTGTCATGATTGTATTTAGAAAATAAAAATATAGACATGACATGTATCCATTCTATGCAAGGGACATTTTTACACACTAAGTCTCTTTTAATAGTTATATCTTAGACATTTAGAAAGAGGTTGAGTTTTTTGGATAATACTTGTAGAGCATAGCCTCAAATAAAAGTCATAACTTCCTACGATAAAAAAAATAATAAAATAATTGATTTCCAAGGAGATTTATCACAAACATATTTAATAATGCGTAAATAATGATAAATAAAATTCAATTACCAATATTAACTTGTAGATTCAGATTGATTTCAACCTATATTAACTTATCATAATAAATATAATTTAAAAGATAAGGGATAAAGAGATAATAAAAACTTCATGATACTAAAAATGTCTTTTCAATTTCTGAATGAGAAAACCCACTAAAACTAATCCTTGGTTGAGCTATACTTAACAGAACTTCAACTCAAGGATGGTGTAAGAGTCTAGAAAGTTTAATAGATAAGAGGAAAGCATCATGACCACCTTATACATGTGTAGGAGATGGATTTAAATTATTAACAACCTTATAAATATCAAGTTATGTATTTTTATTAATAGTGTTGGGTGATTACAATCATTCAAGTGTAGGAAAATATTTTGTAACAATAAGACTAAAATAGGAAAAAGTGAAAGATTATCCTAGAAAACAATAAAAATCATAAGGAAGAAAATGTCTGGGTTCAAAATGTAGTTTTCAATCCATAATAATCCAACCCTAAGAAAGGATAGAAAAAATATATATACATGAGGGTGCATAATCTTTCCTTTGAAATTTACGCTAATTTTCTAAAAGGAAAGGCCCTACCTTGACTGTAAAATTATCCAAGACTATGCATGCTATGGTCTTTCTTAGAATGGATGGCCAATCACTACTTGGAATCATCAAGTGATTCCTTACACTCACTTAATTGATCATGGTCAGGCCATGCTTATTCACCAACATGTAATATATTATTTGAATTTAGCAACCACTCACTGTCCCTTGACACGATTCATTTATGCTTCTTGCCATACCATCATTTTTTGTTCATCAGTTGATTACTTTGGGATTATTCATTCCATTCAACATTTCCATTTTTCAATTTCTAATTAGTTTGGATCTATCTTATGCATCTCCTTAATTATTTCATAAGACCATTCCTTACCCATTTTTCCTTATGCTACATGATTTATAAATGGTATTTCATTCAATTTTGTCCTTTATACGTTATGTTATTTTATTATATGTCTTTTATTATATTTTTATTTGGTTGGGGGAGAAAATTTATGGATAAGCACATGAATCTAAATCCATAGATTGAATTGAATATGAACCTTGCAAGATAAAATAAAATGGTTAAGCATAAACCCCTCAAAGATGACAAGGTATAAAAATTAAAATGATTGAATCATGAATACATAATCCAAAACCAATTTAGATCAAATATGAGAAACAAAAAAAATATTTTACCATTAGTACATAATCATTTGTATAAGTCAACCTTTGATTTTAACATAGGCCATTACATGAATACAAATTAAAAATAAATAAATCATTAATTTATATTGATCACATTAAAATGAAATAATGTCATTATTAAGCCCATTTAACCCATGTAAATTTGACATTTAATTAACCAACATCCTCCTCAGTACCTTGACAATTTTGACATTTAAGATGACCATTACATTTTATCACATAAAGTGCCACATTAAACATCTTTATTAGCCTAAAAGCCCAAGGTTTATGATTTAGTGACATGTAGATGCCCATCAAATTTAATCTTAAAGGAATTATGACATCATTAGGGTGCCATGTGGTATTCCCTCATCGAGCTAGGCCTATGGTCTTGGTATATGGGATCATGACACATGGCATCTTACTAGTGATTTAGGCCTTCACCTAGTTGCTATGTTAATTTCATACCTATGATCCTAGGCTCCAAGGAGTGACCATATGTTGACCTCTCAAGCTCTTGAGGCCATGTGACTATTAGAATTTGTTAGAGCCTCTGTGTTCTTAGGTTCTTGGGCTCCAGAGATGTTATCACATGGTGACTTCTTAGGACCTCAGGGCCATATAACCATTGCCTATTGATTGATACCCTATCAGCTTGGGTCATCAAGATCATGCCATGTAACATGATATTAGGGCCTAAGGGACAATTTGACTGGTAAATTTTTTGGACTTGCCCATAACTTTGAGATGATTTGATAGTGACACATGGAAGGGTCTAGGGGAATAAAATGATTCATGATAAAATGAAGGAAATGTCTAAGGCATAAAGCTCAAATATTTAGACATAATCAAATTAACTTGGAATAAGCATATTTCAAGCTCCCTTAACTTGATTTGTTAGATTCAGAGCTCAAAAAAACTTGACTTAGGTGATGTGGGCCCAATGGACTCAAGATAGATAGATAAGGGCTCCATTGAGGTAAGATAGACACAAATAGAACCCATGTCCTCCCAAATAGGCTAAAGGTAGATGGGATATTCAAATTCAAATGAATTTTTCTTAAGGTAAGGTTCGAAGGTACTAATAAGCCTTTTCAAAGGAAAAATATGAGAAAATAATGCCAAATGACCCATTTTAGACTCAAGATCATCTGAATGCCAAGGATGTGAACTATGTTTATAACACAAGGATGATTTATTAGATAAAACATAAATAATATAATATTCCAAGGCCGAAAGTATAACAAAATAAATTTTAATTAACCAAACCCATCTTGATCAAAGCAAAATGAGGGTCCCCATTTTTAGACTTAAAATGGGGAATGTTGTACAAGTAATAACATGTATTTTATTAGATTTATAATCTTGGCATCATATTTATATAACCATTAAAAGGGAGTATGGTATAATAGTGTGGATTACATTCAATTATTATAGAGAGGGAGAGAGTCGAAACAACTGAGTGTGGAGAATTTGGATGGGGAAGGTTCCATTATATTTGAATTAAATACTTTAACCAAATGGATCCATGTTATCAACCTATTTAAATATGATTATTTAATGTGGATAGATTCTTTCAATGGTCACTATAAAGTTAAGTCTAGTATAATATGGTGCTTGAGGTTACTCAATAAGGTTTTCCTTGAGGAATGTTATGGTTTAAGGATTTGATCCTGAAAGTTGATATTTTCCTATGGATGACTGTTCAAAACAAAATACTTACCATGAATAATATCAAAAAGAGAGGTATGATTATCATCAATAGATGTCCCTTGTGTGAAAAAGAGGAATATTATATTAATTATTTAATAATGGATTGTACCTTTTATTTTAATGTATGGGGTAACACACTAGGAAACTTTTAGACTTCTTAGGCTCAACCTTATTCTTTACTTAAACTATGGAACTATTGAAAATCGCCTTTAAAGAATAAAGATCTAAAAAAATTATGGAAATTATAATTTACTCATATTCTATGGGTCTTTGGAAAGAGAGGAATGATAGTTTTTAAATATTATATAATTCTCGTAATAGGGTAGCAAATCTAATAAAAAATCTATTGATGGAAAATGAAGTAAAATGGGAAAAAAGGTTTATTTATCATTGAAGAAATTAAAGTTATGCAGAATTTGTAGTTAAGTAATGATGATAGGTCTAAAGTTAATCATAAAGTGGATTCGAAGAAGAGATTAAAATGGTATGTCCCATCACCATGATGGGTTAAATCTAATTTCAATAGGTCCTTCATAAGAAATCCAAGTTTATCAGTAGGGGGAGGCATCATCAAAGATAAAAAGGGTGAGGTTATGGTTGATTATATAGGTAACATAGACATTAAAACTAATCATTAGGAATAAGCTCTAGAAATGATTTGGGGATTCAAATTAACTAAATAAATGGGTGTGAATAAACTGGTAATTAAAGGTCACTCCTTAAATATTGTTAACTATCTTTCTAATAAAAATGAAGTTAATTGGAAATTAAACATATGATGGAAGAGGCATATAATATCATAGGTTATTTTCCATTAGTTTTTTTTCAACATGTTTATATGGAAGGGAACCAAATTGAAGATTGGTTCAATAATTTGGGAGTGGTTTATTTAATTTTCAAGAAATGGATAAAAAAGGAAGATTTTTTTGATCGTATCCTACAAAATATCTCTAGAGAAGATCCTAATCAAACTCATTAAGAGTGTGATTAAGGGTAAAAGATGGGAGGATGGGTTCCATTTTCCTAAGGAGTTTGTAAGGTTTATTTTATTTGGGATATCACCATTAAGATAAATATGTCAAGGGATTTAAATAATAAGGAGAATTGTAATTCCATAGCCTCACTCATGGGAGGAAGGATGATAAACATATCCTTTTCATGATTATCAAAAGAAGCATGTGAAGACTATGAAGAGATGATATTTGTTTATTTTTAGATGTAGATTTGGTCTATGTATCCATATTTAGGACTTTTTAGATATTTTATTAGAGAATATGGTTTTTTATTTATGTAGGATTGATCCTTCCTTGACTCATGTTTAATGAAGGACACATAACTATGGGGGTTTCTAAAGGTAGGTGGATTAGCCAAATTTATTTATAAAATTGAAGAGTATTATCTAAATGTTTTGAAGGATTTTAATAATGATTGGAATTAAAAAGTGTGAGAAATGAAATGGGTTATCATTGAATTAAACAACAAGATTATTGCTCAAGTTATAGGCATAGAAACATAGTATATGTTGATATTTTTGTCCCAAAAATATCAAAATATCAAGTACCATAAGGGAAACCCCCTATTTTTTTTTAAATCTCATTAAATTGACCCAAAACATACATTTACTTAAGCTTGATTAATCCATTACTCTACCTAATATTTGTAGATTGTAAAATTACAAATTGCTTCCTGAGCTCTAGATATCACAATGCATTAGTTGATAAAATCCAAAGATCTGAATACATTTTTCAATTTGAAAATTGAAATTTTAGCTAGACATATAGATCCCAAAATAAATTAGTTGGTGGAAACTTGTTTTCAAGTTTTAATTTGAAAAATTGTAAATTGCAAGCAAAGTTCTAGTTCCCACAAACCAAACACCACGTAAAAACTAGAAATTGGACTAAAATTTTCAATTTTCAAAATTGAAAATTATAGGTGGAGTTATACTTCCAAAAAAGAGATCTATCCAAAATCTAAAACTCAAAGAGAAATTTTAAAATTGCCAAATTATAAATTACAATTTAGGTTTAGCTTCCTACCAACTACCTAGCCCATATAATCTAGAACTCTAAGTGAAATTTGCAATTTTTCAAAATTGAAAATTGTTATTAGAGTTTCACCTTCCCATTTTTAAATAAGTCAACCAATATTTACCTATAGAATCTATATCTCAACTTGTAATTTGAAAATTTTCAAATTTTTAAAATTGAAAAATTACTTAAAGACTTCAAGGTTTTTCCAACTACCACCATGAAAGCATTAATTATAGAGGGTCTATAAATAAATGGAATTAGGGTTTGTTAATTTCATTATTTAATATTATAATTGAATTTAGAGTTCTTGCCTAAAACCTTGAACCTTCTAATGAATTTACCATACCTTCAACAAAACTTGAGCCACACTTGCAAATAATGCCATGACATCATTACACCATTACACGATATTCCTTGGAATCTTGCTTGCATTGTTTGACATAGTTCCTTTAAATTGATCTTGTTTGAATTATTACCATTATTGTAAAAGTTTCAACTATAATTTATAGGGTTTTTATTGCTTGCTTATATATTTAAGGATATAGGATTTTTTCTAATTGACTATTTTAGGCTTCATTATTGATCTTCATATGAGGTTGTGTTTTGTAAGACTTAGGATTTTACTAGAATTCACAATAAAAATATAGGGTTTATCCAAATTTCAAATTGAGTAAATATACTAACATATATTATACTAACCAAGAAAATATCCCCTTAAAAGATCCCTCCAAATCCCTATAGAATTTTGACTTGCAAAATGTACCTCCTATTTTTGCAATATTTCAATTTACTTTAAACATATCCTAAACCTACATATATTATTATTGATTCAAAAAACTCTAAGTTCTCCCAAACTTTTGACCTAAATTTTACACCTCCAATCTCCATCAAAGATTTCAACCTGCTTCTATAGCTATAGTTTCCCATGGACATTTTACCTACTCAGAACGACTCTAATTTCCACTAAAGTTTCCACTTGATTTTAGAACCTATAATTATCACCAAATTTGTAGTTTTTTTTGCCTCATCAATCTCATACATGTCTAGGAAAGAGATAAATTTCAAGTTGGAAGGACCCAGGTTAACTCTCAAACTATAATCCAACACCACTGAGATTATAAATATAAACCTAGGTCACATTGACCTTGGTGACTTATTGACCAAGATAAATTTAGAATTCAATAATGACTATATATATAGTATTTATGACTTTATACTACCCTAAGTAGTAAATTTTCCCCTGATGATGGAAAGTCCTAAGCTAGTACTTACACTAGCATAAAATTATGATGTTGACAAGTGAGAGGTGCTTAATGATAAAGGGGAAATGATTTTAAATTTGGACCTAGATTTTATTAATTTAGTGTTTGTGATAAAAAAATTTGAGAGTTAACTAGATATAACTCTATAGGCATCCAAAAAGTTCTTTCAAGATAACAACTTGGGATGTTAGATTGTGATGAACAAGCAATGGCTAAGAATCCCTAAGGCTACCTCCACTATATTTTCATATAAAATAGATAGAATTTATTTCAATGATGAGGTTGGAGACATAATTATATTGCTATATAGGATCACTAGTAGTCTTAATGCAAAGAATTTCCAAAAGTAGATGTATCAATATATTTGGGTCATTCATCAAAACAAATAATATATCCACTAGGCCTAAATCATTAATGACTCCCTCCATGATAATTTTATGGAGGTAAAAACCATAAGGAAGTTTTAAATGAGCTCATACTTAGTATACATATTGGCCAAAGGGAGAGCTTTCTCAAGGCTAAAGATAGTGGCTAGTGAAGCAAATAAAGTGTATAACTATTATCCTGACCTCACTCTAGAGTAAAGTAGACAACACTTTACGAGATTCAATTATTCATTCATCTTTACATTATAATAATGTTCAACAAGGAAATCAAGATAAATATTCTCTGATGTAACTACTGTAGAAATCACTTGTTGGGGTTCTAATTTTATTCATTTCCCCACTTACTCCTATATTAGGGTATGAAAATTTAGTGGTTAAACTCAAATTCTTCAAAGATATGTGAGTGATAAATTGGAATTGATGGAGGTGGTAAGACAACTTATGTAAATTCAAAAGCTATTATCAAGCAAACACAAGTTAGGAATTCATTTCCCAAATTAGGCTAGTAGATACACATTCCCCTCCTTACTCAAAGGCAAGGGTGCTAATGAAGAAATGACATAGATGACCCTTAGGGATTTAGAGGAAATGCCATACTATTATGTTCATGGTAACATCACCAACACACTAGGAATATCTACATATTACCATGTCCCATACATTGAATATTTCTTCAAAGATTTGGATGATGAGGATGTTAGATTAAGGGACCATTCTAGAATGACCTTAGATTAGGTCAAATATTTCTATTTATAACTAGTCCAAGAGGAATTGGTGGATGATGAGTCCTCAATAGATAACATATACTCTAAATATATCATTAATCAACCCCTTCCAATAATAAGGTGGTCTATTCCTAAATAGTTTTCTCTTATATATAGAACTTCACATGTGATCAATAAAATAATCAATTATATTATGATTAATGGGGTCCAAGCAATGAAGGATACAATGAGTATCATATAAAAACTACTAAAACTTAAAGATCAAGGACTTCCACCATTATTGGAGGGTCCCAATAGTGCAACAATAGAGCAATCAGATAGGCCAATGATTTCCCATAAGAAAAATAAGAAATCTAAGGCCAAGAAGGGATATTAAAGCAAAGAGGGGTCAATATCAAACCAATCAATAATTATTTCATTTAAAGACACAACTATAGTTGGATCATCCATATCTTCAACCCCTATCTTAGTGACACTCACAACTCTTATCTCTTTAGTTCATCCCCCACCTATTTCTATCATTCCTACTACTCCAACACCTTCTCCTCTTATCTCTACTCCTCTCTCACCCAAAGTGACTCAATCCTCCATTCCCATCAATTTAACCATAATAATAAGTCCATTTCCAATAGTAAAAATTAGTCAAGTGGATACTAAGAGTCCCCCTTTAGTGGATACTCAAGTTTCCATTCCACTCTCCCTTCCCATAATACCACTTCCATCTCCTACACCCCCAATAGACACACCTTTTATAATTTCCCCTACCTCTTCCTCTTACATAGTAAACCTAACCCCTTCAATATATATAGGTGAGAAACAAGTACTTGATTTAAATGTGGACCTTCATCCCATAGATGAGGAAGAAATTACATAGACATTTACTACGAAATCAACAATAATAAAAATATAAGATTAAACACTTATCACCATGCCTACCAATGCAATAAATTTAGCTCTATATTCTCAAGTGATAGTGCCTACATAACATGATGCTACCCCATGTTGGTTAGCATAAATAGTGGGGAAGAAATGCAAGTAAATGATGTCCCCTAGTACATTAGATTTTGGTCTTTCAGATATACATAAGAAATACAAGACTACTCCTCAAACCTACTCAAAGATATTATGTGACTCAATAGGGGAAATATATGTAGATATTTTAGTCCCTTAACCAAATAGACATAATTAATATCTAGTGCTAGGGGAATATCAAGTATCAATAATTCAGCTTAAATGTCCTACAAGGGAGGGGTTGAAACATGATTTTCAATTCAACATCAACTCCCTCTTTGACAAAATTGATAGTGACAAGGTAACTAAGGATGAATGTAAAAACAAATTTAAACAAATTATGACTACATTAAATATATTTTGAGCCCACTACTCAATCAACACAACCTGAACTAGCATAACCCATCACCCATATTATATATTAGTTAACACTTGATGCAATGACAAAATTGTAATAATGAGAAGGGACACTAAGGAATGGGTAGAGGAGATCATCTCCAAAGGTTAAAAAAATATTAATATAATAATGGACCAATATACAGCTATGAGAGAGAGAAGGGTCACCCTAAGAGAATTGGTCAAGAAATATGAGGGAGAGATATGAAGATTGAATCTTTTCTATCCCAAATTTATAGCTATGGAATAAATTGACATAGACATCCTCCTTCAAAAAACATACTAAAAATTGATTGAGAGAAATAATAATTAGATAGAGATACTCAATTATAATAAATATTCTTCAAGATGCTACCCATAAGGGCAAAGTTTCCCATGACAAAGCCGTTGACATGATATATGACATGGAAGATTTTTTCAATAAATTATCATGTTAACCAACAAATTATGAAGATAACCTCCTTTCATTAGAAGAGGCTTAGAGTGAATTTAAATAAGTGATAAAAAAGGAATGTATATGATATACCATATTTAACTTGAGCTTTATCCACCTCTACATCAAGAATCATAACATGTTGGATCAAATGGGTAAAGATATTCAATAATACATAAATTTGAGGAGTAAAAATTTCAATACATTAGTATATTTTGATATCACCAACCTCTACTCTTTTGAACTAGATGAAGAGATAATCTAGGAGATATTTAAGGCTTTTGATGCATATGTTTAGAAATTATAGGTTGAGAAAGATAAATATTGAGAAGAAGTATTGGAAATAGATTAATTATTTATATCAAAATCATTCTCATATATTGTATTTTTATTGTTTTAAAACTATTACAAGAAAATATATTTTTGATAACTCTTTTGAGAAAGAGCCATGTGTATTTTACACTTTCTATTTTGACAAGTTATAAATAGTAAAAAGAAGACCTGAAAATTACACTTTCCATTTTGACAAATTCTATTTTTTTAAATTGTAAAAACATAAATTGAAAAATGCAATTCCATTTTTGAAAAAGTGGTATGAATTGAAAGTTTTAAAAGTATCACTTATAAATTACAAACTAGGGTTTTTCAAAAAAGTAACTTAAGTTATCTTTTTCTGAAGATTAAGTTTTACTTTGGCACCACCCATTTGCATGAAGAGCCATTATAGCTGCATGAAGGAGAACATAGGCATTGTATAAAGATTTCTCAAGTTCTTTGTATTCCACACCAACTAAAGATCATGCCCAATTCTTTCATGATCATTTTACAACTTGTTCACCATGACTTGGATGCCATAACTATTGTTTATCACACCACTTTCCATAGAGTTTCCATATTTGCATGATTATCTACTAGGCATTGGAGTTTTTGTTACTTACATCTCATTTATCAGATATTTTGTATAAATATGGGTAGGGACCCATATCCTATCTATCATTTTGTTTTTATGAATATAATTCTTCTATTGAGTATCTTTTCTACATGTTGTAACTTGGAGAATGAGAAATAATTGAAGATTTGACTTTCTTGTCTGATAAATCCTTGTGTATGCAAAGTTATTTGAATATTTATGGATGTTATAATTCTTATTCTGATCACCAAATTTCATTTGTGGTATTTTATACCCTTCTGGAATATTGTTTGATTAAAATAAAATAATCTTGTCCCTTTTTGGAAAATATCAAATATATCTTTTGATTTCCCATTTACATGAGTTTGTGCTCTTATAAATTACAATCTATTTTATGTAATATTATGTTCATTAAAGAAAGCATTAAAATACACTATAAAAATATTTAGTGCAATCATAATTTTTATCTTTACAAATTTCTTTCTCAAAATCATTTCCCTAATTAAACCCTAGTTTAGGATCAAGATCACTAAACAAGCAAAAATTTTATAAAATGGTATTTTATCAATTACACCAAATTTAGTGAAAGGAAGTTGGCCTTCTTCAGAGGTTCATCTCAATTATCCAAGGTCCTATAGCTTGGAGGTGTTCCCATTGTTTCACTATATTTTTGCTTAGTGAGATACTATATTAAGAAATGGGTGCAAAATCTATGAGATAATAACATCTAAAATATTTTAAATACAATATAGACAATAAGGAATAAAATGAGAAATTATTGAGAAATTGTTGATGGGAGATGATTGATTTTCAAATATGAAATTTTAGGTATTCATTTCCACATCTTTATGATAAGTACATGAATAAAATATGAAGTTTATTACTCTTGAGGGAAGGTACAAAGTTTTTCAAACTTTTCATTTTGTGTTTCTAAACTATTTTAGACATCATATTAGACATAATATTCTTGTGAGTTTATCATTTTACATTTTAAAATATTTTTTTATGTTTGATGGAAGATGTTAATAAGGGTAAAAATATATTTCCTCTACATCAATAACTCATATTAATGATTTACAAGCATACTAAGTCCCTAAAGATTGGCCCAAGTCATATGACTAGTTTGGATAAATCTCAAAACATGGAGAATGTGATGAGTGATAGGATTCTTAGAAGCAAAAATAAGGGTAAAAACATAATAATGAGTCTATTAATAATTATAAGGTGTAAATAAAGCATTTTATAGAGGTTTTGATGCCTCAAAATTGTACCACAAGTGCTCTTTAGTGTTGACAGACACTTCTCATTTTAGGATTTAAACAATCTAAGGCATGAGTTGTAGTTTATGACAATTCAGTGATGTCTATGGTGGAATAGAATTAAAGTATGGGAACTATCCATGATATTTTTTTGGTTTAGTGTTTGGGAACCACTAGGATCTAAATATTTAGATCTTTATGAATTTGGTGATTTTGAACAAATCTAAATGAGTATAACAATGATCTTTAATCTAAATTGAGTCTTGATAAAAACAAGAAAAGAGAAGGGTAAGGTAGAAAGGAAATGTAATTATAAGTTTTTATCTCAAATATTATGACAAAATTCTAATTACTTTGAGCACACATGAACCAATTTATGATATAAAATAACATGAACTCAGATTACATTATAAATCAAGAAAAATTTAGAGGAAATGTATAAATCATAAGTAAGAACCAAGTTTACTTTAAACATTTTCTACTATGGTCTAAATATCCTAACCACATCCAAATATAGAGAAAAAAAATTAAGTATACTTGAGATCTTTATAGTTAATCTAGCATTAGCACAAATCAAGAACCCTATGATATAGAATGTGACTCAAAACAAGGAGAATCATTCACATTCAAGATGACGATATGAAATTGAGAGACAACATAGACATTTAACAAACTCTCTAGACAATAATTTTAGAATTTATTAATTATATTAAATTCTCCTAGTATATAGTTGTTCAAAATATCTCCGCTACAAAATTGTAATTGTTTACCTATTTATAAGAAACATATGTAGTTAACTAGTTAACTATCTCAAAAAATCCAAATGTAGGATAAGGACAACTATCCTGAATACAAAGAAATAATGAAAGAGGCTTTCATTCCAACTTGACAAGAATAAGTATATGCTAACAGACTAGTATATATTTTACAAAAATAATATTCTTTTAAAAATTAGATTAGTGGGCCCTTTAATTAGCCCTGTATGAGGAAGTCTTTCACCTTGGTGTATTTATCTTTATGTAGCTCAAAATACACTACAAGCTTCATTAGATAATCCTCTTCTTGACTTGCTAACTTTTCAAATTCACTATCAACCTTAGCCATGATTTCTTTGAGACATTTTTCTTTTTCAATCTACTTCCCTACAATAATAATGATGTTAAGGATCTTCTAATAATCCTTGGTAGAATAGCCTTGATTGTCCTTAATACCCTAGATATGCATGCCAACTCTCTACTTGAATTCATCATCATTGATCAAGTCTATAGTAGTGGTTTGAGAAGGGTTGTCTAATAGGCTCCCCAAAAGTTTCTCCATTCTAGTTACCAGATCCTTATCTTCCTTAATGAAGTTGTCAACATTACTACACTAGGTGATCAAATATTCTTGCTTATCCATCAAAACTACCATGAGGATATATAAATGTCTAAACTTGATGATCTTGAAGTCTATAACTTGCATTTTCCTATACACCTTGATGAGTTCCATCATCTAGGATAGAGAATCCTACCATTGGATGATTAGAGATTGTGCCATCTCAGTTTGATGGTTTAGAGCACTTAATATAAGCTTGATCCTCTTTAAATTATTAAATTTATCTATAAAATATTTATTCAACATTTATAATATGTCCTTATGAATTGAAATTAAAAATTGAGCCTCTAAATCATGCTTCTCCTTCTCCAAGTTGAGGATTCTCTACTTCATTCCTTGGATTCTAGCTAAGGTCATTGTTGATTGTGCCATTACCAAACTAGCTACATCCTCCTAAAAGATAGGATGTTCTACTATTGCTTTCCCTTGAATGGGATTTAAGCCCACAAATGGTTCTACCTTTTGAAATATAAATTCCTTAGTGCCAATAGTAGCCTTCTTTTTCACTACTCTCTCAAGAGTTGATATGTCTAGATTGAAGTGGACCTAAGGGTCAGACTCCTTTAACTATAGCTACTTAGGAACTTCTACATTTAAACTCTTAGAGGCCCCTAGGGTGTCAATCCCTTAGATTTCCTTATTCTAAAGGAGTTGGATCCTTCTCTCTCCTTATCTTTTCACAATGTCTTAAATCCATGGCTTGATATTGTCTTGATCATTTATTTCAACTTGAGTTAAATCCAATGATGGAGAAAGAGATGGTATTTTTTGTAATTTCCCATAAACAAACTAGTCAAGAATGGTTGGTCTATAAATAGGATTCTCATCACTGAAGAGGTTACCTTTACAAGTAGAGTGAGTGAAGGTTAACCTAGGCTTATTTCTAGGTGTTAGGGGAACCAAGGCCAATTCTACTTGTCTTTTTACTCCATCCAATGGAATTAAATCCTTTCTTGTTTCATCAAAGGGATGTTTTTCCCTATCAGAACCATAGGTAGTTATAATGTCAACAAGGGCACTTTCCACTATTTATCCTATCTCCAAGGCAATCATGTTAATGATTTACACTTGGGAAGAAGGCCTCTATAGGGTAGCTTGGGGTTGAGGACTTTAAATGCGTCTATCCTCTATCCTAAGCTCCTCAATCACAACTTTACCCTTTCCTTTTATATCCCTAATTTGCCCAACCTAGGGTGGCTTTAATAATTCTACTCATTGAGGCTCAAAAGATTGTCCTCCAATAGGTGGCTCCTGATGAGCAGTCCTAGATCATCCTAAAAAAGAGTGATAATGCAAGGAATGTAATCTTTGTATCTCCCATGAGGGCTTATTATCTCTAACCAGCCTTTCCTCTAATTTGATGTTGTATCCCTTAACCCTCAATAGGACTTATTTAAAGTTCTTTGCATTTATATAAATACCATCTCACACACTTGGTTGATGTTTTTAGTCAATATTTATGACCTTTTTATCCTAGATTTAGTTGGCCACATTGTCATTTAGGTCATACATCTTAAGGTCATCCTATTGGAAATTAAAAGAATTCCTATGGATCACCATAATTTCTAGTTGCTTCCAATATTTTATCACAATCTTGCTAATGTTCAGTGGAAAGGGGTGGACCTGAGCCTTCTTATTTTTCTTGAATATCCCATATACTCCTTGGATTATTTGATAAGCAATCTCTTACTATGTAATCTTATTAAGGACATGAATGGGAAATCTTTATGGTTGAATCATGATTCCTTCTATCCTTATTACAGTGCAATTTGAATAGAACCATACATCCTCCATGGTTTCCACTTGTATTTTGATTAGAGGGTGGGGTCTTGGCATAAGGACACTGATGATTTCCTCATAGATGGTTTGGAAGACATCATAATAGATGAATTACATATGATTTTTGTATTTGAATATATGTAATTTGGAGTAGTGATGGGAAATAGTGGTTCTACCATCAAGGGACCAATTTTGGATGCTAGGGAAACCAACATAGGGAAAAATTAAATCCAAGAGATAGGAAATCATAAATAATTTCTTGGAGGTCCTTCTTTTGATCTCTAAGACAAAGCTTATTAGGTCTCTAATGGGGGAGGTTAAATTTCATTCCAGCATTAAGTAGACATAAAATACCTAGACCTTGCTCACATAAGTAGTGAAAGGGGAAATAAAGTCTCTATTTAGCAAGGTCATAAGTATATTAATTACCTCCCTAAATTTTAAAATTGCAATCCCACCATTAGGGGACTTGAAAACATGGGAGCCTTGGATTAACCAAGGTGTGAGGACTGAATCAAGGTTTTGGGTGTTTATCCATTCTCTTAAGGATGAGAGATCAACATGAGGCAAGGAGAGATTGTAATAAGTTCCATAGGCCATAGGGGATATTCATGTAAAATTCTTAGTGATTCCCTCTTAAATGATCAAATCCCCATGTATTATAAAATTAACAAAAATGGGAGAAAGGAGATTGATACAATGCATTACCTCTAGTTTGGTTGTAGCATGGTAAAGGCCTACCAACTAAATTGGGACTAGGTCATTATATCTCTAGTTCACAATGGCATTCATATTTTCCTCTTGGGAAATTGGTTGTAATTCCTCCATAAGGAAGAATAACTTAGACCAGTTCTTGATTCCATGCACATTCAAGGTTGTCAGGTCTAGCTATATGTCTTTGAAGATCTTTCCTTCAATATCTAAAGGCAGATAAAGCTCTACTTGCATTTTCATCTATTCCATACCTACCACCATTTATGACACTAAATTAAACTTGAAATGTCACTAAGGCTTTCACTAGGATACTTACTGCAAGATTTAGTTGCACTACTTTGATCACTTTGTGATCAATTGAGCTAACTTGAGTCTACTTTATAGAGGGCTTAGTGTTTTTGAGTTTTAATGGTGGAAATATCTAGCTCTTGATCTTATACAAGCCTTATATTTTATGGGACCTTATTCTCATGTCCTCTATATTTTCAAGCTTAGGATATATTTCATTTTGATCTTTTATGCTTATGTGGAGCTTATGTGGCATGGCTTGATGCCTTTCACAGAAAAATTCATAAATACTAGCTAGAGACTAGCCATTTGCCTTCAAAAAACTTCTATATTTCAATCTAAAAATCTAGATCTAGGTCCCTACATTTCATTGGTCCTTTTATCCTTAAATTCATTTATTATTCCATGTGTTAAGCTCATGATGCCTTTGAAAAGTCCTTGGGCTTATCATACCATTGGATCAAATCTAGCGAGCAAGCGATTGCTACTAGATCTTTGTTGGGCTTAGATTATTAATTGCATGCCTTTAGGATGTATGTTTTCCATACATCAAGCTCATGAAACATTTTAAAAAGTCTTTAAGCTTGATGTACCATTATATCAAATCTAGCAAATTAGTGGTCATATTTGGATCCTACAAGATACACACTTTTTAATCAGTTCCATGACTCTATAAACTATAGACTTAAAAATTATATTCCTAAAGTCTATTTATGTTAATAAACACAAAATAACTTAGTTTAAGACCTTTTATGCTAAGTTTTCCTATGTAAAATTCTAGAAATTCCTTTAAAGGGTCTTTAGAAATGTCCCCTTTGCTTAGGCTTTGAAAATGTATCTAGGTTAAATTTAATGGGTTTGGTAACATCCAATGATGGGAGAAAAATTATCTAATGTTAGATAATGAAATTTATTTGATCCAATGACTGAGTACCATGTTTAGGGCTTTTGAGGTGAAATTTGATGGGTTTTGTAGTGTTAAATACATCTCATAGACATAAAATGATGGGGAAAAACTTATCAAATTTAAGACAATGGAATTTATTTGATCTAATGACTGAGTGTCATGCATTGGGATTTTGATGTGAAATTTGATTATTCTTGTAACATCAAAAATGTCCTCATAGACATAAAATTATGGGGGAAAACTTGTCAAATTTAAGACAATGGAATTGCTTCGATCTATTTATTGAGTGCCACACATTAGGCTTTTGATGGTTCTTGAGGCTTTGGGGTTGAAGCATGCCATTAGATCAAATATATCAAGGTAACGAGGACCACTAGATCATAATATGAGTACTTGATAATGATTAGTTTCCATTTTGTTGTCAGCTTTATTTTTCATTGTTGGATCAAAATCTTTGATTGAAGGAGAATCATTAGATCTAAAAAAGTGTACAAGTTTTAAGTTAAGGCTTGATATGTATAAAGTTTTAGCCTAAGGTTTATACCTTTAAAAATTATTAGTTTTTACAAACACAAATACACTTAAACCTTAATAAGACTTATTTAATAAAAAAGGGCTTCTGGATTTTAAAACAAAAAAAGGTCTAAGTCTTGATTTTATATTAACATTTGGTCATGTTGAAAAACATAATCGAAGCTTAATATAAAGTTAGATTTAGGGTTGTTTAATTGAAAGGAAATAAAATTCCCTACTAGATTTTTCTCATGAATGTTTGAATTCAAAACCCTAGGGTTTACTACTTAGGAACCCTAACTTTCTCCATGGAGACTATAACTAATCACCTTAAAGACAATTATTAGCAACATTAGTCTATGAAACATAATCACAACTAGATACATCAAATCTCATGTATTTTTTAATTGAATTACCTTCGAAATTCAAGAGATAACAATATTTTCACATTCAATCCAAAACACATATGTTTTGAAACATTCAATAAGGTCCCCCTTTCAACAAAAGAAAAAAAAATGGGGGTATGTTGGTGTCAAAAAATGGTGACTCATAGGGGAAACATAATGATATGTTGAAACCTAGGGCTCTAGTTTAGATTTGTACATAGGTTTTTTTAATCCTATAAAGTAAAAATTACTCTACATTTCATCCTATTTTTTCAGATGCACCCTACCAAATTTTATCCTTGCATAATTTAGTCCGAGATGGCAGAGTTTTGAAACAGAGCACAAGCTCTATCTTCCTTTTGATTTAATTTTGTCTAAGTGTTGAAATTAAGTGGAAGCTAACAAGTGTCATCATCCAATGCATCCTTCTAAGTGGAAATTGCCAAGTGTCATCATTTGAGGCACCTTTTATATGTTCTATGAGTTGGTTAGAATGTGCCACGTATCTCCTAGTGACTCAGTGGAATGCACCAAGTGTCACTATCCATGGTTACATATCGACACCCACATTTCATCTCTTTTTGGTGAAAGGTTTAACAAGCTAAGTATCAGGATCAAGTGGAAAACACCAAGTGGCAGTCACAGAAGGTCTCAGTTTTGCTTTTCTAAAAGTGATAGAAGCTACCACATACTCTAGAAAAAGAAAGCGAAAGCCACCACGTGTCACAGTCTGAATTATCTTCATCTTTGCTTCATTGATATAGCAAAGACCATGGTGGGTCTCAAGTTGTGTGTCTAAAGCAAGCAGAAGCCACCATGTGTCACTATTTGTGTAAATGAGAAATGAGACCCATTTGTTTCTATGGTTTAAATAGGGTAAAGTGGAGAATACCATGTGTCATCTTTTACAAGTTTATAAAAGGGTTGCTAAAAGGAGTGGAGACCACCACTAACCCTAGATAAGTAGAGTAGAGACTGCCATGTATCCTTTGTTAAAGCAAGCAGAGATTTCCCCCTATCCCTATGCTCCTTTTCAAAGTTACTTGGGTAAGAAATGCCATGAATCTTATTTTATTTTACGATGTTGAAGTTTTGAGGAAGTGAATAGTGACAAGTGTCAAAGGAAAAACATGGTTGAGCAAAGACACAAAAGAGTATAAGTTATGCGAAAAGTGCCGCGTGTCTTCGATGGGTGATGCAGAACATTAAAAGTGTCATCCTCTAGTGTTTCTTAAAGTAATAAGAAGAAATTGGGTAAGTGTTACCTAGAATTTAAGAGAAGGGAATGTCCTATAATCTATTACAGCCAATGAACTACCAAAACACAATGCATTTTAGAATCTATAAGATATCTTTGATTAGACACTTTTAGTTGGGGGAAGATTTCATTTGGGCCATTAGATTGGAAATAAGTAGACAATCCAAAGTGGATCTAAGGATATAAATAAGGGTACAGAGATCACTAGGAAAGAGGAGGATCATTCATCAATTATCAGAGAGAATTTTGAGAGAGAATTACTATAAAGAGTATAGACTTTCTAGAGATGTGAATAAGTAATATCATTTAATTTTGTCTCATTTTCTTGAGTTGAAAGGTTTATATAATTGTATGTGTTTTTGCACCTCTTATATGAATAGAAAATTCAAATAAGAAGATTGAACCCTATGCCTTTTTTGATATTTTTTGTGTCATTTTCAAAAGTAGTCTAGGCTATAGACTTTCTAGAACTGTGATTAGGAATGTCATTTGCTTTTGTCTCATTTTCTTGAGTTGAAAGGTTTATATAACTTTACATGTTTTTAGACCTCTTATATGACTAGAAAATTCAAATAAGAAGATTGAACCCTATGACTTTGCTGACATTTTTTGTATCATAGCAAAAGTAGTCTATACTGTGAGCCTCTATTTCTATTATTTCCATCTTTTACATTGATCATGCACTTGTTTTCTCTTAAATGTAAATGAATCCTACATATAATCTCACTATGCTCAGGATTAAGGTCAAATTACATTCAGATTTATCGCCATAGATTAGATTTCCTTTCTTGCATTTGTGTTTCTGATTTAAATTCCTATCCCTTTTCCCATTATTTACTCAATTTAAAGAAGAAGCAGCTTCTCAAAAATCTAGAGGTTATTTCAAAATGCAAGTCCCATATCTTGAAACTTCCCATTGATGTTGATTAGAATTAAGCACAATTTTAAATAATCAACAATTTTTGTCACACCTAGTGGGACCAATCTTGAAGTCTCTTTCAATATCATATGAATTAGAGAGTTACGAGGAGTCATAGCTATGGACCAGTAACCAAATCACAATCTGCTACAAATCTAGGTATTCTTTTACCACCTTTGGTAGCTAGTCTAATGAGAAGAGTCAACCAGTTTATATCAATACCAATAGCAAATATGGGAGCCCCTATACCCCCAAGAAATTATGTGAGTTAGAACACTGGTAGTCTATTAGTCCTCCCAATACCATAAGCCATTTGGGACCTTATCCTAGTGAATGCCCTAAAATCTCTACCTAAATTTAATGGGAAAGACTCTAAAATACCTGAGGGACATCTTCAAGATGTATTAGATATCTGTGTTATATATGTTGTGACACAACAAAATGTGGCGATAAGATTATTAGTAGCTTCTTTTAAAGGGAAAGCTTTAGAATGGTACCGGTCCCTAACCCCAAATACCATTTCTACATGGGATCAGCTTGGATATCTTTTCTTTGAAAGATTTGTAGAGAAGGGTGATAAGTCTTCTTTGTTATCATAGTTAATTACCATTCAAAGGGGACCACAAGAAGCCATGACTAACTTCAATTCTAGATTTTAAAAGACTTGGGATAGAATCCCTATTACAGCTAGACCATTACTAGGTATGTCCATAGTGTTTTATCTTAAGGCTTTGAATTTAGATATATCTGTTATGATTCAGTCACTTGGAGGATGAACTTTGCCTGAGGCTTATGACTATGCAGTCAGAGCTGAGAATAATTTGATAGATGCTAGAAAGTTACCTCCAAGGCCTCCCATGTCCATGTTCCAAAAAATTTCTTTGCCATTACCTCAAGAAGTCCCTAAATATATAAGCCCACCTGTGTCTATGTACACCTATCCTCAACCATCTACTAAAGAAACTATCCCCACTCAGTCATCTGAGCTGGATGATATTAAGAATATCCTAAGGACATTTTCTAATGAGTTGATCAATATAAAAAGATAGCATAATACTTTCCCTAAGCCTCCATTCAAGGCTATCAAGGAAATAGATTTTCATCTCAGCCAAACCAATACTAAGGTCCTCTGAGGCAAATAACCATCAACCAGCAAACCAATTGGTTGCAATCCCCACACCCTCACAGACTATTCCTCCCAATTCAAATAGGGAGATTGTTCTAGGGAAAAATAACCATGTGGTTAACACTAATGCCTAGTGTTTTCCTTGTAATAATGCTCATACACCTAAAGATTGTCCTAAGGGTAATCTACAACAAAAGGTAGCAGACCAGAGAAGAATGAATGGTCAGTTTGAAAGTTACAGTGACAATCAAGCCTATCAATCTCTTGGTATGCAAAATTCAGTCCTAATGGCTTAGATGCAAGGGATGTCCTTGCAACAAGAGGAAGAAATAGCCCCAGAACATGTTTTGTTCTCATGGATTGAAGATGAAGAATCAATTTTCTTGAATGAAGCATCTACCTCCAAAAAACTAGTGGTGCAATCTGATTATTACACTAGATCAAAGAGAAGGATGGTGGAATAGCCTGAGATTGTAAATAGTCACGTCATGAAGAATCCTCCACTTCAAGGATAAAGAAACATGGCTATCAGACAAAAAGTGCCTCAGCTAGTGCAAAATCAAGGAACTCCTACCCAAATTTAGGAAAAAACAAGATATCCTTATTTTCATAGAGCTTAGACTCTAGGACCAATAAATGCAGTGGATTAATTGAAGAATAAATCATATTGAGAATACACAAAGTTGATCAAGAATCTTGGGTCACAAGCAAGATTCATTTTATGAAAAATGGGATTTACCCAAGAGAAATCCCTCAAAATGAGAGAAGATACTATAGGATGCAAGGAGTTCATTTTGTTTTAATTGAATAGGTTCTTTTCAGAAGAAATTCTAATGGAAAATTGTTAAGATGTGTAGAAAAAGATGAGGCTAAGAAAATACTACATGAAATGCATCATGGAGTATCTAGTGAACATTTTTCTGCAAAAACTATAGCTATAAAGATAAGTGAAGTAAGTTATTTTTGGCCTACTTTATTTACAAATTGTTCTTAGCTGGTTAAAAATTATACATCTTGTCAATATTATGTGGGGATGAGAAGGAATGTAGCAATGCCTCTTAGCCCTATAATTGTGGATGAACCTTTTGCTTAATGGGGTCCTGATTTCATTGGAATGATAAATCCAATATCTAGTATGGGTCACAAATGGATCTTAATAGCCACAGATTATTTCACTAGATGGACCAAGGCAGTGCCACTCAAGGAAGCAACAAAAAATGTGATCCTAGATTTTCTAGGGAGTATCACTACTCATTGTGGGGCTCCTCACACCATAATTTTAGATAATACTAAAGCATTTTTAGGGTCCAAAGTATTAGACTTTGCATTAAAGCATGGAATATATCTGAAAACTTCTTCTAATTATTACCCTTAGGGTAACGGTTTGACAGAATCAACTAATAAGAACCTAATTAGACTCATCAAAAGAACATGGGCTGATCATCACAAGGAATGGCATAAAGTGCTTAATTTAGCACTATGGGCTGATAGAATTACACCTAAACAGGTAATCAAAATGTCCCCATATGAATTGGTATATGGGAAATCTACTGTAATTCCCCTAAGCTTGGATATTCCTGCTCTCTAACTGATCAAATAGATTGAAATAGAAGAAAATGGCCCCATGCATGTCAGATTAGCAGAACTTCTAGAAGTTCAAGAAAAGAGGGAGGTAGCACATGATTCATTGATAAAGCATCAAAAAATAGTTAAAGACTATTTTGATAAAAGGACTTCAAATCCCCATTTCAAAACAGGCTCAATTGTTTTGAAATGGGATGCAAGAGCTGCCAAACCAGATCAACACACTAAGTTTGAAGCATTATGGACTGGCCCTTATAAAATTTGGGCATGTAAACAACAAAATTCATTTGAGCTAGAAATGATGGAGGGTGAACCTAAAGAGATTCCTATAAATGGAATCTATTTGAAACATTTTAGTTAAAACTATTGTTTTTAGCAATTTCAGATCATGCGGGAGTTGTGGTTTCTTTTTGAGTAGGCTCAAAAGTCCTTGAGATTGCCAATAACTGTAGAGTAAAAATTACTCTACATTTCATCCTATTTTTTTAGCTGTGCACTACCAATTTTTGTCCTCACATACTTTGGTCTGAGATGGTAGAGTTTTGAAATAGAGCACAGGCTCTATCTTCCTTTTGATTTAATTATGTCCAAGTGTTGAAATTAAGTGGAAGCTAACAAGTGCCATCATCTGAGGCATCGTTCTAAGTGGAAACTACCAAGTGTCATCATTTGAGTCACCTTTTATATGTTCTATGAGTTGGTCTAAATGTGCCATGTATCTCCTAACAACTCAGCAAAATGTGCCAAGTGTCACCATCCATGGTTACATATCAACACCCACATTTCATCTCTTTTTAGTGAAAGGTTTAACAAGCTAAGTATCAAGATCAAGCAGAAAGCACTAAGTGGAAGTCAAAGAAGGTATCAGTTTTTCTTTTCTAAAAGTGATGGAAGCTACCATGTACTCCAATAAAATAAAGTGAAAGCCACCATGTGTCATGGTGCAAATTATCTTCATCTTTGCTTCACTGATATAGCAAAGACCATGGTGGGTCCCAAGTTGTGTGTATGAAGCAAGTGAAAGCTACCATGTGTCACTGTCTGTGTAAATGAGAAATGAGATGCATTTGTTTCTATGGTTTAGATAGGGTAAAGTGGAGAATGCCATGTGTCATCTTCCACAGGTTTCTAAAAGGGTTGTTAAAAGGAGCAGAGACCACCACATAACCCCAAATAAGTAGAGCAGAGACTGCCACATATCCTTTGTTAAAGCAAGCAAAGATTGCCACCTATCCCTATGCTCTTTTTCAAATTTGCTCAAGTAATAAATGTCATGAATCTTATTTTATTTTAAGTTGTTGAAGTTTTGAGGAAGTGAATAGCGACAAGTGTCAAAGGCAAAATATGATTGAGCAAAGACATAAAAGAGTATAAGTTACGTGGAAAGTGCCGCATGTCTTCGATGGGTGCTACAGAACATGATAAGTGTCATCCTCCAGTGTTTCCTAAAGTAATAAGAAGAAATTGGCTAAGTGTTACCTAGCATTTAAGAGAAGGGAGCGTCCCATAATCTGTTACAACCAATGAACTACCAGAAGACAATGCATTTTAGAATCTATAAGATATCTTTTGTTAGACACTTTTAGTTAGGGGAAGATTTCATTTGGGCCATTAGATTGGAAACAAGCAGACAATCTAGAGTGAATCCAAGGCTATAAATAAGGGTGTAGAGATCACCAAGAAAGAGGAGGATCATTCATCAATTATTAGAGAGAATTATTGTAAAGAGTCTAGACTTTTTAGAGTTGTGAGTAAGTAATATCATTTGCTTTTGTCTCATTTTCTTGAGTTGAAAGGTTTATATAACTGTACATGTTTCTACACCTCTTATATGAATAGAAAATTCAAATAAGAAGATTGAACCCTATGCCTTTGTTGATATTTTCTATGTCATTTGCAAAAGTAGTCTAGGCTGTAGACTTTCTATAACTATGATTAGGAATGTCATTTGCTTTTGTCTCATTTTATTGAGTTGAAAGTTTTATATAACTGTACGTGTTTTTATGCCTCTTATATGACTCTAAAATTCAAATAAGAAGATTGAACCCTATGCCTTTTTTGACATTTTCTATATCATAGAAAAAGTAGTCTATACTATGAGCCTCTGTTTCTATTGTTTCCATATTTTACATTGATCATGCACTTGTTTGCTTTTAAATGTAAATGAATCCTACATATAGTCTCATTGTGCTTAGGATTAAGGTTGAATTACATTTAGGTGCATCACCATAGATTATATTTCCTTTCATGCTTTTTTTCTTTTAATTTAAATTCCTATCCCTTTTCCCATTATTTACTCAATTTAAACAAGAACTAACTTCTCAAAATTTGGAGGTTGTTTCAAGATGCAAGCCCCATATCTTGAAACTTCCCATTGTTGTTGATTAGAATCAAGCACAATTTTAAATCATCAACAAATCCCATTTTGACATATACCATCTCTTGAATCAATTTTTAGTTAAAACAAGATTATTATGTGTAAAACTTGAACTTGGATATTAAAACAAAAACATGCAGTGTGTGCTTTGATTCCACTTACTATTTATCATGAGAATTCAAGAAATTATGTCTAGGTTCATATCCTTTTATCCATTGCATCTGACTTTGAGCATATTTAAATATTATCCTAAGAACAATTTCTCTTAATTTATGGTAGGCTTCGGCATTGCTTTTCTACCAGCCATGCATTTATATCACTAATAGAGATACCTTTGGCTCCACTCATGGCCTTTCTCCATTTTCAACCATGTGTCTATAGCCTTGATGGAGATTTCTTGAATCACCTCTTACTTTTTATCTTTTGATTTATCATTAAGTTTTTTTTTTAAAATAGAAATTGGGAGCCATGATATCCAAGTTTAAGGATTTGGTCAAATGTCCTTGCCTTAGAATACTCTCCTTTAGTTGAAACTTTAATTCGAGACAAGGATATGTTTTAAGTGTAAGCATGAATGTGAATTAACAAACTGAATTCACATTATACACATATGATTCTTCTTAAAAACAATCTTTGATTTAGAATAAGGTTTAAATATTTGTGGGACATTTAGCTCATATACCAATTTATGCTAGTGCCTTTGGTTGCATCATGATTCTTTATCACCACCTCATGTTCACTTTTACAAGATTCGTACTCACTTTTTAAGCAATTCCAAATAAAAATAATCTATTTGACTTTATTATAACCAAGGAACACCACCAAGCAAAAAGGATGAAACACAAACAAACAAATAACAAAAATAAACAAGCAAACAAATATATACAAGCCCAATAATAAAAAACAAAGCAAGAAAGGAAACTAGCTAGCCTACCTACTCTAACCTAAAAAATCTTATAGACTTATTCCATGAAGATCCCTAGTGGGGAAGTAGCAAAGTAATTCTTAAGGTATTACCCATTGGTGGGTAAAGTAAATTTTTATCCTTGAAGATCGTTCAACTTGAAATTATTATTGCCTAAGATTTCTACAATTTGGTATGGGCCAATCCACAAAGGGCTAAACTTGCCATGTTTGCCTTTAGGCTCTGATGCCTTGTCCTATAGGAGGAATAGGTATCCCTACCCAAACACCTTCACTTTATACCTTTTATCAAACCATATTTTCACTATTTACTGGTGCCTACTAAAGTTTACAAATGCCTTTTCCATAGCATCTTCTATTTGAATGATGTCTAATAACCTAGAATTAGCAAGTTCCTAGTTGTCCTCCATGTATTCTTGCATGAATGTGGATGTAGGAAAATTCAAGGTGATGTTAAAGATAAGATCCTAACCATATACTAAAAAAATTGGTGAAACCTTGAGGGCTTGTTTGATATTGATGTAGTCTACCCATAATGCTAATTTAAGGACTTTATGCCATGCTTTGGGTCTATCTTTAGTAGAATTTTGATGGATTTCATCAAGTTTTTGTTTGTGGATTAAGAAACACCATTTCCATAAAGATATTTATTAGATGAAAACTTGAGTGAAATCCCTTGGTCATAATCCCATTTCATCATTTCAATGGGTATGAAGGAAAATCCATGTCACAAAATAAGGAAATTAGGGTTCCAAACCTAGTTCAAATATTTTTCTCTAAGAAATTCATCACCTCTTCTATTCTGCATTATTTAGTGGCTACTACCTCAGTCTACCTACTTCAATAGTCTATAGTAGTTACAACATATTTGTGACATTATAAATAATTAGGGTTGATCACTCCTATGAAGTCTAATCCCCATTATGCAAAAGGATTTTCCACCATCACAAGCTATAAAGGCATGGCTTCCTTTAGATCTTTTGAGCTAAATATCTAGCATAAATGACACTCTCTCACATGTTTGTGTGTATCTTTTAAGAGGCTGGGCCGATAATAACCAAAACTAATAATCTTGTGGGTTGTGGTTTTCCTTGAAGGATTTACATTGCCCAACTTTTCATGGAAAGTAGACATGATTTGAGAGGCCTATTCTTTGAACACACATCTTAAGTAGATATATTCAAAGTTTTTTTCTACAAAGGACTCCATCTTTGATGAGGTAATGGGATGATTTGAGCCTTAAAACTCTCTTATATTCTTTGATGCGTCCTAGGGAATAACTACCTTTGATAAGAAGATGTATTAAATATTCATACCATTCATTGGGTTGGAAGTTATGTTGATCCACTTACATGATGTGGAGCTTGGGTTCAATATTGGCAATCATCTGAACTAAGCCTTAAAATTTCACTAATTTGGAAATTTTCATCTCTATATCATACTCTTAGAGGATTTCCATCCACTTGCCTCTTATTTTCTCAAGCTCATTTTAACTCAACATAAGATCTGTGTTTGGGTCATGTAAAATGGAATGAACCTAGTTTCTAAGGAGGTAATGTCTAAAATTTGTTACTACCTTTACAAAGGCATAGGCTTGCTTATCAATGATGGAATAGTTCACCTCTATATTTTTGAATTTGGTGGTCATGAAGGCTATAGGGTGGCCATTCCCATCAAACTTTAGAGTTAAAATAGTAGCCATGGTATGGTTAAAAGAAAATGAATATAAGAAAACATCCTTTAAAAATTTAGGACTTATCAAGATCAGGGCTTGATTGTTTGCTCTTTTAATGTCAAAAATGCTTTCTTAGATTCCTCATTCTAAGATTAGGGTTTGCTAAGATTGTTAATCATTTGAATGCCACCAAATTCTTTCTTAGATTCCTCATTCTAAGAAAATTTAGAATCTTTATTAATCATATCATTTAAAGGCTTGACAATCTTAGCAAACCTTAAAATAAACTTCCTCATAAAGTTAATCTTTCCAAAGAATGACTTTAGTTCTTTTTGACTATTGGGAAGCCCAATTTTAGAAATGGCCTCAACTCTATCAAGATCTACATATATCACATCTTTGGTAATGACATGCCCCAACAATTTTCCCTCAGTGACACAGAATATACTTTTCTTGGGGTTAGGAGATATACCATATTTCCTACATCTGTCAAATACTTTTCAAAATGCATGAAATGTTCTTCTTTATTCTTAGAGAATATTGTGAGATTATCCATATATATGATAATACATTTTCCCACTAGACCTTTGAAAGCATGGTCCATGGCCCTTTGAAAAATTTCCCCTACATTAATTAATCCAAAAGGCTTTCTCTTGTAATCATATGTTCCACATTTAGTATTAAAAGTTGTTTTCATCCTATCTTTTAGAGAAACAAGCACCTGGTATATCTAGAATATCCATCCAAAAAGGACATCATGGAATATCTTGAAACAACTTGGATAACTTTGTCCAAATAAAGCAAGGGGTAATTGTCCTTTTTAGATGCTCTATTCAAATTTTTTAAATATGTGCATAATATTATTTCCCCATACTTTTTTTTGATTGGGACTAGGTTTACAACCCAAGTGGAATGCCTAATAGGAAACATGATCCTTGCATCTAGTAGTTTCTTAACCTCCTTAAATATCGTGGTTTATAAAATAGGGTTGACTAGTCTTTATTTCAGCCTAAAGGTTTTACAACCCTCTTGGAGAGGTATAGTATGAGTAATGACCCTCAGGTCAAATATTTTCAAATCTTCATAGGACCAATAAATTACATCCTTGTATTTTTTAATCAACTCTCTAGATTTTCTATTTTCCATTTTAGTGAAAGCCTTCTCTATATTCACCATTTGGGGCTGATCATGTGGACCAAGGTTCATTGCATGATAGTCCTTACTACTTACCTTGGGTTGCTTAGTTGCTTATGAAATATTAGCAAAATCAAAGTCATTCTAATGAGATCATCCCTTTAGGTATATTATTGTCATTTAGGTGGGTGATTTTACCATTAAGTTCCTTCTTAGGAAAATTTTCATAATCTTCATCAATAATGTGAGCTTTAAAATATCTAGAATTAGTCAAGAAATCCATAAGTTTTTTATCATCATTTAAAACATGGAAGTGATTTATGTTGTCAGAGATTGAAGGACATGATACTATCTCAATACTAAGGTTTTGAGAATCATGATGAGGCATCAGTAGAGGCAAGCTCATCGGCAATTTTATTTTCTTCCCTAGGGATAAATAGGATATTAAAGGCATCAAAAGATTCCACCAAGTCCCAAATTCTGAATTTATACCTCTTATTGTAAGATAACTTGCACTAGTACTTGATCCTTACTTGATTAACTACAAGTTCAAAATATCCATAAATAAGGAGTTCCTTGACCTTGTTCTTGATGGCAAGCTATAATCCTAGGATGAGAGCCTCATACTCAGCCAAATTATTGGTACAAGGGAATTGTAATATATAAGATACATGATATTATTTTTCTATAGGGTCTATCATTATAATACTAGCCCTTGATCTTGATTTACATTTGGAACCATCAACATATAACTTCCATAGGCTAGGAATTGGAGGAGAGCTCTTGGAACTAGGTTCCTTTGTAGTTTCTAAAGTGAAAACTCCTAGATCAGAATCTAGGAAGTTCACCCTTTCATTGACAACATTATATTTTGTTATTTTGTGTTTCATTATGGGTTCCCTTTATACTCTTTTTTGATTTGTCACACCTTTCCAAGGTAGTCACAAGTGTGAGCAATCAATAGACTTTTACCCATTTAAGGCCTTAGTCCATTCTCTACTCAAGAGCAATCCATAAGCATTAGGAATATCTACCACTTTTATGCTAATGAATTATTAAACACTTAGTTGAATATCCAATTACATATGCACATTTAATAGTTCCCCAATGACCCTAACTTTGGATTTATCCAATTGAGTAACCACCCTATCATACTTGATTGGTGTTAACCTAAGTTGTTCACATATCTCAATAGGCATGATGTTGATTGAGGTTCTAGAATATAAAATACAATTATGAATATTCTTCCTAAATATCCTAACTATAACCAAGAAGGGTGGGGACTCTACTATGGTTACTTACATAGTTACATTTGCACTATCACTCTTAGGGGGCTTACCAAGTTTCTTAGACAAGGATTCCAAGAGTAAGTCTCTTTATTCTATGATCTGAGTTAGCTCATGTAGAGTGATGTTGGATTTAATCTTTTTCAAATATTCCACAATATTGTAACCAATTTTTCTTGAAGGATCTATAGCAGGTTTGGAATATCTTCTTTTGGGAGGTTTAGGATTATTATTTGATACAGTGTCTGGAGGTGTCCCATAGTTGTTAGGTGGAGTAAAAGTGGTCAATGACTATTTTTTCTCCCTATTTATTAGAGGATATGTCTTTAATAACTATTGTAATGCTTGAAATTATTCAAGGATATCCTCAAGCTCATTATCTTCTTGAAAAGGGAATTGCAAAGTTTCTACCATGTGGACTTAGTCAGATGGTTTAGATTCAAAAAGACCTATGATAACATCTTTGTTTGAAATAACTTCAAATGTGTCAAGTTCTTCTTGGAAAGCTTCAAAGGCTTTGTAAAATTCAATGTAGTCAATCTCACCATGCTTGGAGGTATCATGTACCCTATAGTCTAGTTAGGCAATATCAGTGATATTGATATCTATAGTCCTTTTGTTATAGGAAGGCTAATTAGATTTATTATTGTAGAAACTATCATTCTAAAATCTATTTCCAAGCCTATTAAACTTTTGGAAAGTGAATTTCCTTTCAAATTTATCATTAGCATTACCAACTTGTTTTTGTAATTACAAGAAGTTTGTGTTGAGCTTCTAGACCATTTTTAATATAGATTCATTCTCATTCTTTGGAGTCTCATAATTTTTACCTTGGATATTGTTAATACCATTGATAGGCACTAAAGCATTATGGTCATTAATATGACATCCATTGGTAGCTTGATGGCTTAGGAAACCTAAGTTTTGATTAGGGGAAACATGGATAGTAGGTAATACATTCAAAGCAGAGAACTGGTTTAATGTTGGAGTATTTTGGTTATTATTTGGAAAAAGGTTTAATACAAGTATTTGAGGATTAACATGTGGGATAGAATAAGACATGTATCCTTGGGGTTGTATTTCATCATTAATAACCATTACTTCAAAATAATCTTGAGCTAATGTGATGATAATTGGGATAGCTCTTTAAATAAATACATAAGTTATGGGGTCAATAGCATCTTTTTAAACCTCTAGAGCTAAATTTTCATTAGGTTTATATGGATCCATGGTCTAACTAAATATATTTTGGAACCTATCATCAAATGACCTAATAGGTTCACTTGTATCTCTCTTAATAGTTATGAATTGATGATAAATGACACAGGGGCTTATGATCTTTCCAAATTGATTAAAAAAGATAGTGTCAAAATTATTCCATGAGATAATATAATTGTTAAGAAAATTAAGAAACCATTAATATGTAACATCTTTTAATGTAAATGGGAACAACCTACATGATACATCTTTATGAATAATGTTTAACAATATTAATGCAACATTAAAAGATTTAACATGTTCCTCCATAGTTGCAATACCAGTTGGACTAAATCTTGGCAAATAGTTTTTAGGATTATGTGGTAAGTCATGAACCACACCTATTATATTGATAGGGAAACTTACAAGCCACACCATATTTGGATGAATATTGAACACATGAATCCATTTTGAGGGTGAAGATGGTAGAGACAAAGAAAGCCTACGCCTTCCTCTATCTTTCCTGGTTCTTCTATGAATTTCTAACTTGAGCAAGTGGTCTCTAGTCTTCGAATGTGATCTAGTCCTGATCTTTGGAAATTATAGCTTGAAGATTAAAGATCCTATTTTAAAATATGATGATTTGAATTAGATCTTCATAGATAGTCAATAGTCAACTTGTATATCTTATTTTAAAAGGATTTACTCATAAAAGGACAAAGGACATAAAATTTTGACTAAATGAGCTTAAAGATGTGATGAATCATGCAAAGATGACCAATCTTTGTGACTTATGACTCAAATAAACTTCATATTATCAAATAATTGTGAATTCTAACTAGAACAAGCCATCTTAATTTCAAATACTAATGAATTCTTACCACCAAAAGCCATACTCACTAGAATTAAGCATATGTATTCAAAGAATATCAATCCTTGTCTGAGTAAACCCAAAGACTGGTATAAAACCATGAAATTCACTAATCTTTACATAATTTATGCCAAAATAAACACAAACATGTAAAATATAGAGTTATCTTTGACCAAATACGCAAAATCTAGTAATGATCTTTAAAGATTTGTGGCCCTCCTTCTTGTGCTAGTGGGGATTCTTGTTGATTCCTCAAAAATATGCCATAGGTGCTCTTTAGGGTTGATGAACACTTCTCATTTTAGTATTTCAATAATTCAAGGCATGAATTGTATTTTATGACAATTCAGTGATGTTTGTGGTGGAATAGAAGTAGAGTATGGGAACTATCCATGATATTTATTTGGTTTAGTGGTTGGGAGCCACCAGGGTCTAAATTTTTGGATATTTATAAATATGGTTATCTATGGACTAATCTAAATGAATATTAACAATTATATTTAAGCTAAAGTGAGTCTTGATAAAAATAAGAAAAGAGAAGGTTAAGGTATAAAGGAAACATAATTGCAAGTTTTTATCTCAAATATTATGAAAAAATTCTAATTACTTTGAGCACACATGAACCAATTTATGATATAAAATAGCATGAACTTATATTACATCATAAATAAATTAAAATTTAGAGGAAATTTGAAAATCATAAATAAGAACCAAGTTTACTTTAAATGTTTTCTACTATGGTCTGAATAGCCTAAGCAAATCCAAATGTAGAGCAAATAAAACAAGGTATACTTGAGATATTTATAGTTAATCTAGTATTAACACAAACCAACAACCATATGATAGAGAATGTGACTCAAAACAAGGAGAATCATTCAAATTCAAGATGAAAATATGCAATTAAGAGATAACATAGACATTTAAGAAAATCTTTAGATATTATTTTTAGAATTCCTTATTTATATTAAAATATTTTGGTATACAATTTCTCACAAGCTCTCCCCTAAAAAATGGTAATCCCTTGCCTATTTATAAGAAACATAGGTGGTTAACCAGTTAACTTTCTCAAAATATCTGCATGTAGGATAAGGATATATATCCTTAATACAAAGACACAATGCGAATGTCTTTCATGCCAACTTGACAAGAATAAGTATATGATAATAGACTAGAATATATTTTACAAAAAGAATATTATTTTACAAATTACATTAGTGGTCCCTTTAATTAGCCTTGTATGAGGAAGTATTTAACCTTGGTGTATTTATATTTAATTATCTCAAAATCCACTATAGTATTCATTATAAATCCTCCTCTTGACTTGCTAACTTATCAAATTCACTATCAACCTTAGCCATGAGTTCCTTGATACACTATGCTTCTATAATCCACTTTCTTACAATAATAATGATGTCAAGGAGATTTTGATTATCCTTGGTAGAATGGTCCTAATTGTCCTTAATACCCTAGATGTGGATGCCAACTCTCTACTTAAATTCTTCATCATTGATCAAGTCCATAGTAGTGGTTTGAGAAGGGTTGTCCAATAGGCTCCCTAAAAGTTTCTCCATTTTGGTTACCAGGTCCTTATCTTCCTATATGAAGTTGTAAACATTACTACACCAGGTAATCAAATCTTCTTACTTATCCATTAAAATTGGCATGAGGATATCTAAATTTCTAAGATTTATGATTTTGAATTCTATGACCTACTTTGCCCTATGCACCTTGATGAGTTCCATCATTTGGGCTAGAGAATCCTGCCACTGGGTGATTAAGGCTTGTGCCATCTCAGTTTAATGGTTTAGAGCACTTAATATAATCTTGATACTCTTTAAATTCTCAAATATATCTAGCAAAGATTTATTCATCATTTTTAATATGCCCTCAAGAATTGAAAGTAAAAATTGAGACTCTAAATCTTGCTTCTCCTTCTCCAAGTTGAGGATCCTCTACTTCATTCCTTAGATTCTAGCTAAGGTCATTGTTCATTTTTCCATTACAAAATATCTACACCCTCTTGAAAGATATTATGTTATCCTATTGCTTGCCTTTGAATGGGAGTTAAGACCAAAAATGGTTCCACCTTTTGAAAGGTGAACTCTTCAATGCCAATAGTAGCCTTCTTTGTCACTACTCTCTCAAGAGTTGATGTATCTAGATTGAAGTGGACCTAAAGGTTAGACTCATTTAATTATATCTACTTATTAAATTATAAATTTAAACTTCCAGAGGTCCCTGGGCTGTCAATCCCTTAGATTTCCTTATTATGAAGGAGTTGGATCCTTCTCTTTGCTTGTCTATTCACAATGTCTTAGATCCATGGCTTGATATTATCTTGAGCATCTATGCAAACTTGAGTTAAATCCAATGGAGGAAAAATAGATGGTATTTTCTATAATTTCCCATAAATAAACTAGTTAGGAATGGCTAGTCCATAAATAGGATTCTCATCACTAAAGAGGTTAACTTCACTGGTAGAGTGAGTGAAGGTTAACCTAGGTTTATTTCTAGGTGCCAAGAGAACCAAGGATAATTATTCTTGTCTCTTTCCTCAATCCAATGGAATTAAATCCTTTCTTGTTTCAATAAAGGGATCATCTTCCCTATGAAAACCATAGGCAACTACAGTGTCAACAAGGGAACTTTACACTATTTTTCCTATCTCTAAAGCAATCATGCTAATGATTTCCACTAGGGAGAAAGGCCTCTATAGGTACTCTTAGGGTTTAGGACCTTAACCAAGTCTATGTCCTATCATATGATCATCAATCACAACTTTACCCTTTACTTTTATATCCTCAAGTTTCCCAACCTAGGGTGGCTTTATTTATTCATTGAGGCTTAGAAGATTGTTCTCCAATAGGTGACTCTTGATGAGCAGTCCTAGATGGTCCTGGAAATAATTGATAGTGTAAGGGATGTAGTTTCAATATCTCCCTTAAGGGATTATTATCTCTGACTATCTTATGCTCTAATTTGATGTTGTAGCCCTTAACCCTAGATAGGACTTCTTCAAAGTTCTTTACCTTTGTGTAAATACCATCTCCAACACTTGGTTGATATTTTTACTCAATCTTTGTGACCTTTTTATCTTGGATTTGGTTGGACACATTGTCATTTGGGTTCCAAATATTAAGTTCATCTAGTTTTAAATCAAATTAATTCTTTGAGATCAACATAATTTCTAGTTACTTCTAATCTCTGATCACAATCTTGCCAATGTCTAGTGGAAAGGGGTGGACTTGAGCCCTCTTATTTTTCTTACATATCCCATCCACTCCTTGGATGACTTGATATAAAATATTATTAGGGACATTAATGGGAAATTTTTATGGTTGAGTCATGATTCTTTCTATCCTTATTATAGTGCAATTTTAATAGAACCATACATCCCCCATGGTTTCCAATTATCTTTTGATTAGAGGGTGGAGTCTTGGCATAAGGACACCAATAATTTCATCATATATGGTTGGGAAGACACCATCATAGATAAATTACATATTATTTATATATTTGAATATATGAAATTTAGAGTAGTGATGGGAAATAGTGTTTCTACCTCAGGGGACCAATTTTGGATGTTAGGGAAATCAATAGAGGCAAAAAGTGAGTCCAAGAGATAGGAAGTCATAAAGAATTTCTTAGAGGTCCTTCTCTTGATGGTTGTGAATTTTTTGGTGAATAAAAATAATACCAGGTCTCTAATGGGAGGGGTTACATTCTATTCCAGCATGTAGTGGATGCAAGATACCCATACCTTAATCACATAAGTAGTGAAAGGGGCACCAAAGGATCTATTCAGTAAGGTCATAGCTATCCTAATTCCCTCCATAAATTGGAAAATATGAATCCCACCATTAGGTGACCTAAAAATATGGGAGCCTTGGATTAACCAAGGTATGAGGATTGAATCAAGATTTTGGGTGTTCTCCATTCTCTCAAGGATGGGAGATCAACATGAGCTAAGGGGAGATTGTAATAAGTTTTAAAGGTTATAGGGGTTATGCATACAAACTTATTATTTCTTCCCTCTTAAATTACCCATTCGCCATCTATCCTAAAATCAATAAAAATGGGAGCAAGGAGAT
This sequence comes from Torreya grandis, assembly GCA_037957365.1. Lineage (NCBI taxonomy): Eukaryota > Viridiplantae > Streptophyta > Pinopsida > Cupressales > Taxaceae > Torreya > Torreya grandis. The sequence goes on along the minus strand of JARHVA010000935.1, from coordinate 555,768 downwards.
CGATATAATGCATTACCTCTAGTTTCATTATAGCATAGTGAAGGCCTACCAACTGAATTGAGACTAGGTCATTGTATCTCTAGTGAATAGTGGTAGTCCTCTTTTCCTCCTATGAAATTTATTGTAATTCTTCCATAAGGAATAATAACTCAAACTAGCTCCTAATTCCATGACCATTCAAGGCTATCAGGTCTAACTCTATGTCCTTAAAGATCTTTCCTTCACTATTTAAAGTTAGATAAATATTTTCTTCCATTTTTATCTATTGACTACACTCCACCATTGATGAAACTATATTAAAATTGAAATTTCACTAAGGTTTATTTGGGGTACTTTCTTTAGGATTCAGTTGGACTACTTTGATTGTTTTGTGATCAATTGAGCTGACTCAAGTCTTATTTATAGAGGGCTTAGTATTTTTGAGCTTTAATGGTGTAAATATCTAGCTCTTGATCTGATACATTCTTTAGCTTTGATTAGACCTTATTATCATGTCCTCTATATTTTAATTCTAAGGATATCTTTCATTTTGATCTTCCATGCTTATGTGGAGCATATGTGGTGTGACTCCATGCCTTTCACTACAAAATTCATAAATGCTAGTTGGAGACTAGACATTGGCCTTCAAAAACCTTATTTATTTCACTTTGAAAATCCAAATATAGGTACTTGAATTTCATTGGTCCTTTGATCCTTAATTTCATTGGTTATTCCATGTGTCAAACTTGTAAGGCCTTTGAAAAGTCTTTGAGCTTGTCACATTATTGGATCAAATCTAGCAAGAAAATGATCACCATTATATCTTTGTTTGCCATAGATCATTAACTACATGCCTTTAAGATGTATATTGGCTACATTTCAAGATCATGAATCATTTTGAAAAGTCTTCAACTCGATGCATTATTGGATCAAATCTAGTGAATGAACAATCATCATTAGATCTTGTAAGATGCACACCTTTTAATCAATTCCATGACTATATAAACTTTAGACTTCAAAATGATATTACTAAAGTACTTTTATGTTAATAATCACAAAATAAATTAGGTTAAGACCTTTTATGCTAAGTTTTACTATGTAAAAATGCTATAAATTCCTTAAAAGGGTCTTTAGAAATGTCCCCTTTGCTTAGGCTTTAAAAAATTATCTAGGTTAAATTTGATGGGTTTGATAACATCAAATACATCTTCACAGATGTCAAATGATGGGAGAAAACATGTCAAATTTAATACAATGGAATTTCTTTAATCCAATGACTAAGTGCCACACATAGGGCTTTTGATGTGAAATTTGATGCATTCGATAATGTCAAATACATCCTCATAGATGTCAAATGATGGGGGGAAACATGTCAAATTTAAGATAATGTAATTACTTTAATCCAATGACTAAGTACCATGCATCAATATTTTGAGGTAAAATTTGATGGGTTTGATAACATTAATTATGTCTGTACAGATGTCAAATGATGGGGATAAACTTGTCAAATTTAAGACAATGGAATTACTTAAATCTAATGACTGAGTGCCATGAATAAATATTTCAAGGGTTATTAAGGATTTGGGTTTAAAGTGTGCCATTGGATTAAAGCTTCTAAGGCAGTGATGACTACCAGATCATAATCTAAGTTCTTGATAGCAATTAGTTTCCCTTTTGGTGTCAGCTTTAGTTTGCACTATTGGATAAAAACCTCTAATTGAATGAGAAGCATCAGATTTAAAAAAGTGAATGAGTTTTAATTTAAGGCTCGATGTATATAAAGGTTTATCCTAAGCTTTAGACCTTTAAAAGTTAATCATGTTTACAAACAAAAATACACGTCAACCTTAATAATACTTATTTAATCAAAAAGGGCTCTTGGGTTTCGAAAGGGAAAAAAGGTCCAAGTATTGATTTTATATTAATATTAGGCGATATTGAAAAACATAATTGAAGTTTATTATAAATTTAGAATTAGGGTTGTTTAACTGAAAGGAAATAAAATTTCCCACTAGATTTTTCCCATAAATGTTTGAATTCAAACCCTTAGGGTTTACTACATAGGAATGTTGGATTTCTCCATGGAGCCTACAACTAATCACCTTAAAGACAATTATTAGTAACATTAGTCTATGAAACATAATCACAACCAGATACACCAAAGCTCATGTATTTTTTAATTAAATTTCCTTTAAAATTCAAGAGAGAATAATCCTTTCACATTCAATCCAAAACACATGTGTTTTGAAACATTCACAAGGGTCCCTCTTTCTGCAAAAGTAGAAAAAACTGGGGTGTGTTGGTCTCAAAAAGAGGGAAGAATCAAAATATTGAGCTCTTTATATGAAAAAAATGAGGACGTGATTACAACCCTAAATTTTTTTAAAGCTTAAGGAGATGAGGATTTTTAAAAGTCCAAGAAAAAGGATATTAATAAAGGGAAAAATAAGGTGGGATATGAAATTAATTCAATTTTTGAGGTGTTTAAGGGTTGGATCAAGTTGATAGTGATGGTTGAATAACTTGATTTATTTAAAATTTTTCTAAGGTGGTTCTTGAAATACCACAATTCAATGAAGGATTCCATCAGGAACCAAAATTAAGAGTGGCGTATATTATATAACAAAGAATATTTGAAGGAGGTCATTATATGGGTGAAGATGATTGTGGATAAATTTAACATTGTAGATAAATATAACAAGACTATCAAGTAAAATTTAGGTATGTTGGTTAGTTACAATAAAGTGGCTATTCAAAATTATTTATGAAGCATGGACAAGATTGGGTAACTTATTAAGAGGATATAAAAAGTTGAAGTTTTGATAAGGTTAGGTAATAAATATAAGGGATTGGGAAAGGATAAATATGGAGACCTATAAATGCAAGGGATGGAACACACAGATATCACTTTGAATAAAATGATCAACACTTAGGACAAAGGTGTCAATGGGAAAAATAATTAATGGTTTAGTTTCTCTTATTTTTCCCATTTGATTAGATGTGTTTTTCTACATTTTCACTAATTAGTTCTTAATTTCTAGTTGTTTAGTAGTTGTTTCTATGTTTTATTAGTATTTGTCCTTATAATTTAATGTGTCTTCTAGGTTTATTGGCCTAGTCTACTTGTCTCTTATTAAAGGGTTGGGTACCTATTAAAATAACCCTCTTTACCAATTAAAATAAATAGTGTCAAGATTGAAATTTGGAAAAAGTAAAAAAGAAGAAGAAATCATTAGAGATGACACTGATTCTCATGATAATGACCTATTGTAGCATGTCACCAACAAACTTATAAAAATTGAACCATTTGGAGGAGGTTTTGAACATTCAAAGATCATGGATTTATAAGGTGGCATATTTCTCTTGAGTTCATAGAGAATCAAAGGAGGGTGGGTAAAGGTTTTATTATTTTGTTTGGAAGATCCATCATTAAATTGTGGGGGAGGCTTAATTTTAGATGAAATGGTATCAATGAAATTAGTTGATGAATCTTTATGAGATGATTTAAATTAATTCATAAGAAAGTCTTACCTTTTTTCTTAATCTAAGTCCTCTTCTAAAGTCTCAAGGGAAAAAATTGGAAATTTGTATTGAAGAGGGCATTGAAAAGTGGTTATAAATATTTATAAAACATTATCACCACCCATGTTATGATCCACTTTGTGAGATAGATAATTTCATCACTTGATGAATGTGTGATAAGATTTATTAGGAAGTTACTTAACATTAATAAAAAGGATAGGGTTATTTTTAGGAAGATCATAATGTTAGAATTACTTAAATAGAGCATTGAATAAATCCTCTAATTGTGTAATGGAATATGTAGGAATTTGATTAAACCAATCTAGTGCATCTCTAGTAAATATTTTGGTGAGAAGTTTGGTATTATCAAACATATTATTTTAAATCCAATTCATATAGATATTACCAAAATATTTAAGGAAAGATGCAAGATTTTTAGTCCCATCATATATGATACTTGGAGATTTGTTTCCAATGTATATGAATACAATGAGGGGAGATAAAGGTTTATTTTGAAGATATTGAAGCATTTTGTTTTGAATTGGAGGTTGAGGAATAAGGTTTCATTGGAATCTCTAAGAGGAGGAAAAAAAATGATATAGTGGAGTCATGATGACTTGAGGTTGACTAGCCATTTAAAATTTTTGGTTTTTTATTTGGGAACTATTATAAGATTGTTATTACATCATGATTTTCCCTCTAGAATTATTAATTTGTTTATTACTAGATTTTTTTATTAGTGATTCGTTTAATTGATGTGTTAAGTAACTAAATTAATAGTATGCTAATTATAAACAATGATTGTTACTTGTGATCATGATAGTTAACTGGTAGTTAGTTGTTTGTATTATGCTATGACACATTTTAATCATGATTATGCAATTTATTCTATTATAATAATTTATTATGATTATGTCATGATTCATTTTAACTACTATTTATTATACTAAGGTGGATGAAAGATGGATTCCACCTTCCTAACTATGACCAAGGGAGGGTATCATTAGATAGGATGGTGAAAATGGAGATGATTGGGGGATGAGAGAATGATATGGCAACTTGTTGGACCCCATTTTTTTAACTTAGGTAGTGGACAGTGCCAACATAGCACATCTCAATGCGTGGTAGTCATGTAAATGTTTGATCTTCTGGAACTATTAGCACTAGCTGGAAGAATCTTCAAGGGTCTTATACCAGTTAGTACGTAGTTGTTTATCACCTAAGTTTGAAGGATAATCTATTAAGGGTTTTCACATGGTGGTTGAAGAGTGAAAGTGTTAGAGTAGTGGATCTGATATCATAACAACCCCTAGTGATAGCTCAACATCCAGCATGCACCCATCCAACCTGGAAAGAAGATGCTCATCCACCTATATAAATGGCATTAAACCTAAAGACTAGATAGGAAATTAATGGTAGTGAAACTCTATTGAAATTAAGAGGCACCACTTTATATTATAATTTGCATTGAACTAGGTTAGTAATTCTAAATGTATATCCCAAGCTCACTTGGGAGCCATTGGGCATGAGTAGTTTTAAAAATGAGAACATGATATATTTTCATATTATGGACTGTGTATACTAAACTATAAGTTAATGAAGAAAGTTATTAAGAGTGAGTGTTGGTATTTTCTAGATGGTTATAGCATTATATTATGATTGTGACTTGAATATAATAGTTATGATAGTATTAATGTCATGCTTACATATGTTGTTGAGTGAAGTTTTTATCCAAGACATTAATGGTGATTTTATGCAAGATAGTGACTTGGCTTAGTAATAAGATTGACTAAATGTTGAACCCAACATGTATTAATTTCTTAATACCCATGATTAGACTATTAACTTAAAGAATAAAAACTTAAGTATGAGCCATTTCCTTGACTTAACTAAGTGCCTAAATTATACTCAAGTACTATCCATATGGATTATGCCAATAAGAGCTACATCTAGCTAGATATGAACTTTCACCACCATGGCCAAAACTAGTTCCCATCAATAGCCTCATGCCTATTGATTTTACCTAGAATAACCTTGTGCAGATAGACCATATAAGCTCATTCCAAAAAGTACTAAATCTCATTAAGACTAAGGTTTAAACATGTTTCAACTAGCCCAACATATACCCTAGTTCTTTCATTATTGTGCTTCAAGTGAGTGCATAAGGCTTGTACTTTGTGTGAAATTGATGCATGTATAGTAGTGCATTTAAATGTTGTGCACCACAAACTTTTATATGATTGTGCCTAGTTGTATCAAGTAAAATGTTAACTTGTATCAACTATTAAGCACATGAATAAGCACATAATCTAAACAAGAGACATTTTTACAAAATTTTGGTTCTATTTCTAGGACCAATGTTGAATTTTGTTATTGCAATGGTACAATAAAGTGATGCTCTAACTTTTGCCCAAGAACATGGAGTGCTAGCTAGAAAAAATGGAAGATATTTTTGCATAGAAGAATATAACCCAAGGATAGAATTCAAGATAATTAGTGAAAACTTATTTGTATGATGCTCTATATGATTTTTTATTTTAGGAACTACCTAAGAATGTGTACTGGTGTTTGGTCACCTATACCACCTCTAGGAGATGAAGATAAGAAAAATTCTTTGAGTGGATAAAGGAGCACTTAGAGAGGCTTGAAAGACTAGATGATGTTTGGATGTGTGCTATAAATAAGTGGTGGATTGATGCATTGAACAATAAATTATTATAATTCATAGTGTCAACCTTCTCTTTCCCAAAAAAAGCAAAGTATGAGTTATTTCATGAACCAAGTGGCACATTTATAAGATGGTTTAATACTAAAATAAAGAAATTTCTAGTGGATTATGGTATTAAAACCATAATATTAGTAGGTTAAAATACTTGCACATATGAGCAAGTGCATAAAGTGAGAAGGGGAAGTGTAGGTGAGGTGTAATGGAAAGGGACTAGTAAACTGACACTCTAGAGATCTGAAGGTAAATCTATAACATGTGAAGGCATAGGTTGATAAAGGATTTGTACCTAGAAATTCCAAGAGGACCCATAACAAGCAAGAAGGGTATGGGGAAGGATCCCTTAAAATTATAGAAGCATGAGGAAAGAGATGATGAAGTAAGAAACTGAGCTCAAAATTTGGGTGTAGAATGCCTTGGGTTCCTAAAAGATGTGTTGAATTATTATGTACTAGAAGTAACTAGCCCCTTTGAACTAGAATTAAAATCTCATGCACTGGATTCTCTACCAAAAGATAAAATAATGATAACTGAACATATTATCAACATTGGTTTTTATAGACTTCAAGATTTGAATCAATACTTTGTAATTGAAAAATTGACCCCTTATGAGGAATTAAACTAGAATACCACTAACCTAATAATAAGGTCCATCTTAATAATATAGAACATAAGTACAAGCATTCCTATTTAGAGGATGTTAGTTATGTCAACTAGGTAACAATCTATAGGAAGTGGCTCGACACCACAAGTGAGTAGTACCATGCCATCAATCTCAATGGTGAAACCTACATCAATAGGCTCAACTCTCAACCCTATAACTAGAAGCATTATAGGACTACCTCCAACATGGACACTAGGGGGGAAAATGCCTTAGATTTCAGTACCATCCTCTCAGTAGATTTATTCTAAAATGGTGATGCACTTTCTTGAGTATCATGGCATAGAGAATGCTATGGAGCATGTGATCAAGTGTGAACTCAAATGGTACACTCAGGATATTACCTAATTAAAGTGTAAGGTGACTTAATTCATAACTACCTTTCTAGATCATGCCTATACATGGTATAGAAAATTTAATTCAAACTAGGCTATGGTTGATTATAATATATTGAAGGATGATTTCTTAAAGGAATTTTATATTCCTGAGCTTGAGCAATAAAACATCATGGCTCTCAAGGAAATTAGCCAAGGGATATTTAAGAGTGTGTACATGTATGATTCATAGTTTAAGAACCTCATTTCTAATCTTCTATATGATATCCACCCCTCCCAACACATGTAATGGTTTATTGGAGGCATGTTAGGACCTTTTAGGAGAGTGTTATCTATGAAGACCTTCATAGACCCCTACAAGGTGCTTGAATCCATGCTTTGGGCCAAGTTATTTAGTAGTTTCAACACTAAGATCAACCCATTCATAGAGGCATAAATCATATCAATGGCATCCTAGCTATAAAAGTTGATTTCTAGTTTGGCACATGATGCTCATAGTAGATTATGGTGTACTAACTATGAGATGGAGGGGCATAACAAGAATAATTACCCATAAATAAATATTTTCACCTTACTTATTAGCTATGAAGTTTGTCATGGGCCACATAACTTTTAAAACTATCCCCTATTATAGCATGATAGTTAAATAAACACTACTATCTATTATAATATATGCAATGCCTATACTCATTCAATAACAAATTGTCAAGTCATTGATGAGATGTGTCAGAATATGGAGAGAGGTATAAGGTAGGTAATCACCATAGCCAACAAGTAGGTAGGTTAAGGAAATGAAGGCTATGGCCAAGAAAATATTGGCTATGTGAAAATAACGAGGCATACACATACGAGGTGGAAGGTTGGTGGAGGAAGATTCCCATCATGATCATGTTATAAGTGTGGGTCAACTGATCATTAATAGCATGAATTCCCCATGCACTTAATGTGTTAGTATTGTCAAGGAACATATGTAGTTAAGGAATACCCAAAACTATATAAAAATCTGACTCAAGGTTGGTATGGTGTAGATAAGGGTGTTATCATGGTTAGGCATGAGAAAAAATAAGAAAAATGGTTTTCCAAGCCATAAAAGAACTTGTACAGAGCCACCTAGGGTGTAGGTCATAATTTAGAGTGGGTTCATTAGTTAGACACCTATTATACTAACAAAATAACTATGCTTGGAGTATGGTAAGCTAAGCTACACTAAGTGCATAGTGTGACCAGAACCAAGAAAAAAACCTTACCCTAACTTGGCATGACAAAATGAAATCCTATCAAGCCATGAGTGTAACAAAAAACATTTAGGGAGATATCTAACTAGCTAAATAATTAGAGGCACATGTAAGTGCCTCACTTGGGCAATAAGACAACTAAGAGGTTGAAGTGTAGGAATTGACTAAGACCTTACACTTATTACAAACTAAAGGGATGTTTCCTTTGCTAAAACTTGCTTTTAGAGCATACATGAAAGAGACTAGAGGCAGAGGTTACACCTTACATGATAAAAGTTATTGCACCACATATGGATTAGATAAATGAATTAAGGCATACTCAGAATGTAGAGTATGACCAAGAACTACTAATAAATGCCACCATCTATGGATGGTCTATTTTTGAGGTTCTTGTGGACATGTGTGCCAAGGTTAAAATTTTGATGAAAACTACTTAGGAGAAGATGAGATGGCCACCCTTAAATCCCTCCCCTCATATGTTGTTTATGGCTAAAAAAAATTTAGTGCAACCTATAAAGATCTTGAAGGGTGCCATTGTAGATATCATAGGTGTTGAATTTTGAGCTGAATTCAAGGTCATCGAGTTGGCAGAGAATGATAACTATCTAATTCTCTTAGGGAGGTCATAGTACTATGCTGACAATATAAACATGCACTTCAAGAATCACTACATGACTTTCAAGAATGGTTGAGAGAGGGTGGTGATCTCCCTATCAAGTTATTAAGGGCCTTTATATGTATAAATTGTTGGTCTTAAAGATGAGATTAACCACATTTATAATATTATGGTATGGGGCACCAAAAAGCTTAACCTAAGTGACCTAGGAGTGATCAAATGGGAAGATGGAAAATTATCTTCCAATACAACTAACATATCCTATGATCTATGGGTCAAATAGGATTATAAAGTGACTAGCCAAAGGTTTCACCTAGTGTGGATAACTGAGCCAAGACTGGCTAGAATGCGATTAGTTAAGATTGAGAGCACTAAAAAAAATCAGTTCCCTATGCCAAAAAGATGGTAAAAAGGGTATTCTAATTGAGTAAAGGGAAGGTTGTAGCACTCCCAAAATATGGAGGGAGCCAACTCATAGATAATTATATCAATGACATGGAGGTGTGTGTTCTTAAGGAAATAGATTCACACCAACAAATAGGAGACTATGAATTCCTTAAGGAGAGGTTCATGCATACCTTCTCCTTCCCTTCACAGAACTTAGAGCTACTTGAGCCACTATAATTCATTCACAAGGTAGTTTTTGAGGATACTACCATCTTAGAAAAGTGCCTTAGAAACATGTTTAGGAAAAAAGGAATAGTAATCCCAACATTTTTTAAAGAAAATGCACTCAACAATGAATCTAGTGAGGAGGATGGTGAGACCTAGAAAGAGCACAATTAGAATGACCTAACAAGAAGACAAACACTTGTAAATTTTTTGGATGACAGTGCCTTGGATGAATAATACCCAACTCATCTTTAAATTGAAATAACTAAGGTGATAAGGCAAGCTAAATATTCTCATAAGGAGAAGAATGAACCCTAATATGCACCACGCAAGATAACTAAAGTAGACATCAGTGCAAAAGGTGAGCCAAAGATTTTCACTCTAGGTGCTTATTGGTTTGAGGTAGAGATGGCATGAATTATAAACCTCCTAAAAAAATTTTAGGACTTGTTCCTATGTATTTAGTGAGACATGAAGGGTACCCACCTTTCCCTTGGAAAAATAAACATCAAGCTATTAGATGGCATGAGGCTTGTCACGAAGTGTCCATATAGGATGAATCCTAACCTCTGTATCAAGGTGAAAATGGATATTGATGGAATGTTAGGAACCAAAATAATCTACCCTATATAATAATTTAAATGGGTGAGCTTGATGGTCATAATCATCAAGAAGGATGGGTGCATATGGATCTGCATTGACTATAGACTTTTAAGCATTGCCTACATCACTGACCTATTCCCAAACTTTTTCATTAATGAGGTCTTAGATGGTGTTACAGGGTGTAAAATCTATACTTTCACTAATGGTTTCTTGAGTTACCATTATGTGTAGATTAAAAAGGAGGATAAGCCCAAGAGAACCTTTGTGAATGAATGGGGTTGTTTTGATTCCTCAGACTGGTGATAACTTATTTCAAATAATTCATCTATAGGTTATTTTAAGTTTATCTAAATGACTAGACTATGTATGGCCTTGTGGAAGACTATTATGATAATCTACACCTCATGTTTGAGAGGTGAGATTAGCTCTAGATATCATTGAACTTGAAGAAGTGCATCTTTATAACCCTATTTGGAATATTTATCATGAACATAATCTATAAGGATAGTTTGATTGTTGACCCTATGAAGATAGCCATCATTATTAAGCTCCTAACTCCTTCCATACAAAAGGACATTTATGCCTTTCTAAGCCATTATGGCTACTACAAGAAGTTTATATAGAGATATGCAAATATTGTAACACCTCTTGAAGATCTCTTACACAAAGATGGACCATTCTATTAGGGCAAGGTGTAAGAGGAGGCTTTTGAAACATAGAAGTTGAAGTTGGCTAGTGCACTAATTATGTAATTTCTAGACTAGAATACTCTTTTCCAAATGCATGTTGATGATTTAGGCTCCATAATTGGTAACATATTGGTGTAACCAAGCAAGGGCAAGATGGACCACCCCATCTCCTTTTCAAGCAAGAAATTGATGCAAGCTAAACAAAATTACACCATCATCAAGTACAAAGTATTGGCAATGGTCTATGCCTTATAAAAGTTTCAACAATGTCTATTGGTAACCCCATTCATCTTTTTTAATGATCATAAGGTGCTCAAGTACCTCATGAACAAGCCTATTTTACATGGGTGAATATGTAGATGGATAGTTATATTCTAAGAATTCTTGTTTTCCATTAGTGTTAAACTTAAGAAGTAGATTTTATGGCTAGACCATTTATCCTACATAAATTTTGGTGATGTGGTGACATCAATTGAATATGACTTTCTAGATATGTAGTTATATAGAGTCTAGTACATCCTTTAAGACTTGGTAGATATTGTTACTTTCCTAATATCTAGGTTTGTGCCCTAGACCATGTCAATAAAAGAGAAAATTAACTATTAGATCATGCTACCCCCTTCTATCTCAATAAGGGGGAGGTGTACAAACTAGGTAGAGATGACGTCTTATGTTGGTGTGTTCTATAACATGAAAGGGAATCCATCTTACAAGAATTTCATGAGGGAATTATAATAGGCCATTGTGTTATAGATTTAATAGTGCACAAGATATTATAGTTAGTCTTGTGATGGATAAGTCTATTACAAGATGTAAAGGAGTGCACTAATGCATACAACATATGCTAATGCACTAAAAATCCCAACCACCAGGATGAGATATCTCTCATCCCCATTATTTCCAAAGTTCCATTTGAGAAATGGACCATTGATTTTGTTGGACTAGTAACTCTTAGAGCATACCACACAAGTGTAAGGTATATCTTGGTGGTCACTAACTATTTCATTAAGTGGGTTAAGGTCACATCAATAAAATATTATACAACCACAATAGCCACATGCTTCATTTGGAAGAAAATAATAAGCTGATATGGGTGCCTTTTAAGTCTAATTAGTAATAAATGCTCTCATTTCATCAATAAAATGGTGTACATATTTTTAACTGAATACATGATGGTGCACCACAAGACCACCCTATATCATCCACAAGAAAAAAATGCCATGGAAGCCTTAAAAAAGATCTTGGGAACATGTCTGATAAAGTTATGTGATGTTAGTCCCAAGGATGGGGATGTTCATATTCTAGTGGTAATATGGGCAGACCACATAACATATAATCACCTAAACAAAGCTACACCATTTCAACTAGTGTTTGGTGCTAAAGTAGTTCTCCTCATGGAACTCATGATGCCATCCTTATGCATTACATAGATTGGTTGCTTAGATGACCAAGAATCTCTAAGCACAAGGTTGGAAGACTTGGATTGCTTAGATGAAAATCACACCCAAGCAAGATGGAGTCAACAAATTGAAAATGTGAACTAGAATATCTAGCATGACAAGGACATCAATCATAAGGAGATGAATGAAGGATCATTGGTGATGCTTTATGATTCTAAGTACCTTAAGGACCCAATAAAATTATAAATAAGGTGGATGGGCCCCTACATCATTCACCACATATTATAGATGTTCACATGAAAATTACATATGTTTTATAGTGAAATTCTCCTAGGTAATTTCAATGGCAACCAATTAAATTTGTATCAACATTAGGATGGTGATTATTCCATAAGAACATTTACTTCTTGTTTACTAGTCAATGTAAGTTGAGCTGACCAAAATATAGTTTAGCATAATCTAAACCATTCTTTTTCTTTTGTTTTATTCCTTATATAGTGTAAAGAGGCAAAAATTAGAACACATTAGCCATAAGGACTTACTTACAATCACTTCATACATAATTCCAATCAGGTGAGTTGAGTATTTAAACTTTCTAAGCACATGAGGCCATGACACCTATGTTATGGGTGCATGAATCTAAACTAGCTCCAGTGAATTTGTCTAACCTCTCATGCATAATTCTAACTCAATGAGTCAATCACTTGTACCATATAAGTGCATGAGGATAGAAATATAAGTTATGGGCATGTGAGACTCACCAAACACATGTAGAAGATGCAAAAAAGTCATGTGTGCAAGGTGAACATTGTAGGGATCTTGCATTCCCAAGATCAAACTTCTCTAGTTCTTTTACACATAATACCAATCAAGTGAGTTGAGTCCATTTTATTTCTAAGCACCTAGGGCTAAGTGCCTAAGTTTATAGGCATGTGGAGGTTACCAAAATTTGATGATTTAAGAACAAAAGGACAATACACACAAGCATAAGGATAACCTTTACACCATAGTTAGAAAGAGGTGTATCAATTTCTCATACACTAGAGACTAAATAATAAGGTGAATATGCTCAACATGATTGAATGCAATAAATAAAGTGAAGATTCATTGTTTTACCATGTGAAATTTAATTGGGAGAGAAGACAAAGTGTTGTAGGGACATCACAATGGATTTTTATGTGGTAGGATAGGCTAAAGCAATACAAATCACAAGAAACCAACTAAGATAGAGAAGCATACTTGAAATAGAATCATAGCTATTAAAGAAATTTTAACCAAGGAGGTTGAAGCATGTGCATGTGAGTAATTAAACACAAGTTACCACAATAAAGGTGAGGGTCATGTTAATTTAATAAGCATATAAGGTAATCATCTATGATAGTTGTCATGCACCTAGAAATGAGTGGGAATTGACCATTTGAACTGCATGACACTTCACTAAAAAATACATTAAGATAATTTAATGAGGTAGTGTAAGTAGCACAAAGATACAAAATTAATGTCTTAATAACAAGGGATTCTTGAGGATTTTGTATATTTTCACATTTTCCAAGAAATCAAGGCACCTACAACATAAAGCCTATATTAATGATGGTAGCTAAGAGATAAGGGTATACAATAGCAAGTGATAGACTTAATTAGGTTATAAAGTTTAAGCTAATTTAAGACTTAGAGTTAACCTAAGTAAAAATTAGAGAACCAAAGTGGAAAAACCCTATCATAGTGAGAATTTGAGAACTTAAGGCACCAAGAGTGAGTGACAACATACTAAGAAGGATTGTGTTCACTGTGAGGCCAATATGAAAAAGTGTGGAGGGATATTTGTGTATAAAAAAGAGAGTGGGAGCAATAATTTATTTCTCAAGACACCATTAATGTCTAATAAAGCTTAGGATTCAAAGGTATAATCATATATCTTGTAATTTTGAAGTGTCGATAACAATTTGAGGCTTTAACATTTCACACCTCACACACTTCAACACAAGCTAATTTAGGATGGTGAATAAGTAAAAGGTAGAAAGCTCTATGCAAGTGTAGTAGGAACCTAAGTGGGTTAAAATTATAGAAGATATGATGACCACCATAACTAAGGTATAACTAATCAAAGTAGTTAGCATCATAGAAGTTGACATCAAGGCACTAATGAAGATGTCCTATTAGTTCATGTAATTTCCTTTAAAGGTTATAGTGGGAGAATATTGGTGCTCATTTATGCAAAACTATCAGCTAATAGAATATAACCAGCATATGACAAATTAAGTTTAATACTTATCATATGACTGGATGGTGGACATAGGGCATATTATGGTGTAAGGTGATGCCATATTCGATGTCTCAATTTGAGACAAGTTGATAGATTCTAATGCAACTCAACTCTATGAGTTTCCATACTTTGATAAGCCATGGTAACTTATACATTTCTTACTCTCACGTGTCTATGAGGACCACTTTTACTTTTTAGGTAGGTTCATGAAGATTTTAGTGTAGTTGATCAAGTGAATAACCAAGCTCCTAGATGCTAATAAAGACATCCATTAAAATATGGATGATGATGAAGAGGTAGAGTGTATAACTTAGCTCCTTAATTATTTAAAGGTGGTTTCACATTCCCCATCAACAAGTGTGAAGACCCTAGTATGAGGGTGATATTACACCTCATAAGTTCTAAACTATGCCTAGGTAGTTAATGGATCGATGTGTCTAAGGTGTACTTATGCATCACATATCACATGGTACAAGGAATTCAATTAAACATTGTAAAGGTCATCATGAAAGAGATGGTGAAAAATTCACTAGAGTTATATAGCATGAAGCTAACCTTTAGGTGGGGGTATATGCTTATCTTAATTATCATGGAGGAAATTGGGATCTTAGATAGGAATAAGTATAACCTATGGGCTTTCCTAGAACAAAATGATTACCCAACAAAAAAATATAGACTTCAATTTCCCCACCTCTTTTATCACTAAATAAAAAATGCACATGATGCGATGGTGTGAGAAATACATAGAGGCCTTCAGGATAAATTAGAACATCACTCAGGGGCTCCCCCATAATATGTTAAGAATGGTAATTTTTGTCATGATGTAGCATTATTGTGTAGTGTACTTGGTACTAGAGGATGGAAAAAAATAAGGATGTTTAAATCTCCTCTATGTCTTCTTGACAAAATAAATTAGAGAGGTGCTATGATGGATTCCCAATGTACATTAACTAGACATTTTAGTCAAGGAACTAGATATGGAGAGGCATAGATTAAGGTATCAGTTCATTCACACTAATGGAAATGCTACCAAAGATGAAGAATATGAATCAAATCATACCAACATCAATCCCCTCCTAAAGGTAACCATAGTTGGCTTCATCCATAGGATTAACTATGGGATGAACCCAAAGAAGAAGATGACCCAAGAAGAAAGTACAACATAGAGTTCTAATCCTCCTATGTGGATCGATGATGATGGGACCTTGGTGCCACTAGAAAAGAAGAGATATCCCCAACAAAAGAAGGGGAAGACTTTGGAAGAGATAGAGGAGTGCCTAAGGCTCAAGATAACCTTAGAAGGAGAAGCATCTCCTTCAGACTCCTTAAAGAAGTGTATGCAATTTATATCAAAGGCTTTTCCTAACCCAAAGAATAAGGTGAAGGTTTCTCTTATGGCACAGATGATAATCCTATTTGACATAGAGGAGGAAGAAAAGGAAGAGGAGTTGGAGGAATAAGTAATGGGGAGGGTTTTATATATCATTCATGAGGAATATGAATCCTCATCAAGTGAAAAAAACCCCTCTCCATTCCCTTAGACTGAGTTAGAAAAGAAGATAAAAAGATGGAAGAAACTTGGATTTGGTGAAGCTAAGATGTAGAGGGTGAAAGATTTATAGGAATGGAGAGAATAAATTATAAAGGTAATGATGTCAATAGAAGCTATTGATATGGTTAAGGCTAAGGAGTGAAGGAAATAAGAAGAGGAGTGTAAGGTGTGGGAGATGAAAGGGAAAAAAGTAGAAGGGAGGAAGGAAGGAGAAATAGGTGATGATATTTTAGAGGTGGAAGTGAATGAAGAAGTAATACCCTCAAGTGCACCAATTGAGGAAGATTTGAAGTGAAAATGGGAGGACATAGGGCTACCCCAAGATCACATCAATGTGGCACTATAGTTTTACCATAAGTGAGAGTTCATGAGGGCCAAGGGCATGTCCCAAGCATAAATCAATTGAATAAAGGCTGAGGAGATAGAGAAAAGAGAAAGAAATGTAAACTACAAACTACACAGAAGAAGGTTGAAAAGGAAAAAGCCAAGAAAGAGGTAGTACGTAGAAAGGTTGAGGAGGATAGTGTCAGGAAGAAGGAAAAAGATGAAGAATTAGCCTACGTAGAAAGGGATAAGATGGTGAATGAATGAGAGAATAAAAAGGTTGCTACTATCATGGGACCTACAGAGGAAAAAGTACCAAAAAGGTTCCTTGCACCTCTTCCAAAATGACAGAAGAATATATATAGTAGGTGTGCCTTAGCTCTGAAGGAGTGCCTACAGACAAAAATGTTATGTTGGCACCTTATAAAAATAAATAGATAAGGAAGTAGAGATCTCATTAGGGAAACATTAGAAAAAGGTTGGCATCAAGGAAGATCACATCAAAGAACCATGACAAGAGGAGGAAACAAACAATGGGGGAAAGTCCATGGAAGAACCCCTAGGAGAAGGAGAACATGATGGCAAGTTTAGCATTAAAGAAAAATAAGTAGACCAAGTGGATAAGTGTAGTGAATAACCCATAGAATAAGGAGAAGGGGAAGAAGGATAAGTAGAAGGCAGTATTGAAATCATTAGCACTAGTAAAGAATAAAAGGAGTTGAGTGAGGAAGAAGAGTATGAGCTGAACAATTGAGAAAAAATGTAGCAAGGGTTCAAAAAATATGATGACTTATATATGATGGAGTAGATGCCCCAGAAGACTACCACAAATATAATGTACCATCATGTTTCTTGGGTGTTATATTTCTACATGAACAAGATTCAATTTGAGGTTCCAAAAAAATCACTTCAGCATGCCAAGAAGCCAAAAGAGGGGCATGACTACCACCTTATAAATCATTGAGATATGAACCCCATAAGGTTAATTAATTCCATTATTAAGATGACCTATTTAGAAACATACAAGAACATCATCAATGATGTTTACACCAATAGTTATAAAAAGATAGCTCAATCTAAAAACAACTAGAAGAGTGCATCAAAGAAGCAAAGCCATCCCTATTAGATGGTGTTGATACTTTGAAGATGAATGAAGTGGATAAAGTATGTATGTTGGTTGAGAAAATTCTATCCTAAATTAAGCCTGTGTTATAGGAGTAAGGAGACCCCTATGAGGTCATAAAAAGAGAGCTAAACAAAAATCTTGATGTGGTATAAGACCTCTATGCCAAACTAGAATAGGGTGTGGAAGAAGTAGATGCAATATTTTGTAACTTTTCCACTCAAATAGTAGTAATCGATGCATGCATTAAAAATGTAAAAGAGGAGAAAGATGCTTTGTTCAAACACTCTTTCATAGTGAGGTGAACTAAGTGTGTATAAGTGATGGTTCAAGTCAATAACTTAAGATCTCAACTAAATACCTAAGACCAAGACCTAGAATTTATCTTATATGCCTTCCAAATGAAGGAAAGTGAGAAAGGGGATATTCTAGATGGTAGGGTAAGGCAATCAAGGGAAAGGGTTGAAGCCTTGAAAAAAGAGCTAGAAAGTATCATCATGCTCACCCTCGAGGTTGCATCAATTAAAGTAGAAGGCATCATCAAAGAGATCAAGTTCATGATCCAGGGATTTAAAAACTTCAAGGAAAAACTAGAGTAGGGTGCAACCAAATTTTGTGCACCAAAGGCACTAAAGACTAGTTTAGGGTAGACTAGAAATTTTATATGGGGTAATGTTAGGCCCCCTTTTTATAACTTAGGTAGTAGACCAAACCAACTCAACACTTCTTAGTGCATGGTATTCATGTAAATGATTTCTATTTAAAAACCTTTAACACCAAGTCAAAGAATCATTGAGGGTCTCATTCTAGATGGAAGATAATTGGTTATCACATAGGTTTGAAGGAGAATCTCTTGAGTAATTGCACATGCTGGTTGAAGAGTGTGGGTATTAGAGTAGTGGATCTGAAATCATAAAAAACCCTATTGACAACTCAACATCCTATGTGTGCCCATCCAACTTGGCAAGAATATGCTCCTCCACATATATAAATGATCTTGAACTTGGAGACTAGAGAGGTGATTAATGGTAGTGAATCTCTGCTAAAATTGAGAGGCACCACTTTATATTGTAATAGACATTAAACTAGTTTAGGAGTTTTGAATGTATATCCCAAGATCATTTATGAGCTACTGGTCATGAGTAGTTTAAAAGATGATCACATGATCTATTTTCATGTTATGGATTGTGTATATTGAACTATGAATTAATGAAGAATGTTATTGAGAGTAAGTGAGTGTTTATATTTTATAGATGGTTATAGCATTATCTTATGATTATGACTTGAATTTAATAGTTATGATAGTATAAATTCCATGCTTGCATATGTTATTGAGTGAATTTTTGACCCAAGACATTAATGGCACTTGTATGCCAAATAGCTATTTGGATTAGTAGTAAAACTGACTAAGTGTTGAACCAAACATGCATCAAGTTCCTAATACATGTGCCTATAGTGCTAAAATGAAGAATGAACACTTAAGTATGAACCATTTCCTTGACTTGGCTAAACACGTGAATGGCACTAAATTTTTATCCCTATGTATTGTGCCACTCAGAGCTAAATCCATCTAGATATAAACTTGTACCACCATGGCCAAAACTAGTTCCCATCAATAGGCTCATGCTTATTGATTTTACCTAGAATAGCCTTGTGTTAATAGAATGCCTAATCTCATTACAAAAAATACTAAGTCCCATTGAGACTAAAGTTCTACCACATTTCAACTAACCCAATGTGGACCCAAGTACATTCATTATTGTGCTTCAGGTGACCACACAAAGCTTTCACCTTATGTGAAATTGATGCTAGCACATTTAAATGATATGTAACATAGACTTTTCTATGCTCACACCTATCTATATCAAGTACAAAACTAACTTGGCTTGATTGTTAATCACATGACTAAGCATAAAATATAAATAGCAGATTTTTATACAATAGAACCCCACATGCACCATGTAGAATATATGTCTGTTGGTTATGTTTTAGTTTTTGAATATTACTTATTACAACATGCATTAAATTACTAATGTGTTTTATTTAGTTGGTTGTGTTAGACTATTGTCTTTTCATATATTTTAAACACTTGTTGGAACATCTAAATGTTCTTTCATAATTTACCATTTGGTTTAGTTTCACTTCATTTATATAATCATCATAACTTGTACTTCAATTACCTTGTATGATATTACTATGATGAAAAGTTTTATTTCATTATTTTGTCTACGATTGAATTTATGATTAGTAAATTTGAATACCATACTGGTATGTTATGAAAATAATTGATATAATATATATATATATATATATATATATATATATATATATACATATATATACATATATATACATATATATATATATATATATATACATATACATATACATACACACACACACACACACACACACACACACACACACACACACACACACACACACACACACACACACACACACACACACACACACACACACACACACACACACATGAATGCGTGCAGTTGAATCTTGTATGCAATTTGGTTGGTTTTTCATTATTAAATATTTTAGTTGGTATGATATATTATTATGCTACAAAATTAACTTATCTAAAATTAAAACTTGAGTTTTATTTATCTTAAATTAAACATGAAATATTATTAGACGTAAAACAATATTGACGTATTGGTAATTAATATATTATTACTTAACAATAATTGTGTTGAAATTTTTATAAGGGAATTCTAAGGATTTATATTACTATCATGGGGACAAGTGATTTTTCATGTATGAGAATAGTATTTTATGTAAATATGACCCTAAGTGAAAATGGTTTATAAGCAAATGATTGTTAAATTATTGGTAGATAATTAAATGATTACAATTATTTTTTATATAAGTTATTTTAAAAAGGGGGTATTTAAATGATTATTAGTTTATTATGGTATATAGATGCTCATGATGAAGAATATGAAAGATTATGATGATTACATTAAATAAGTAGGTGTAACATAACTCATATACTTAATTAGTGCCACTAATAGGCAAATTGGGGTTGTTCATATGAGTTGTGTTTGTGAAATTGACTAATATTGAGATTTAGAAAACTATATTAAAACTTTATCCAAAATAATGTTTATGTTTTGAGCATTGTTATTTCACCTATTTTATTTAGTTTTCATGTATTTCATGATATCATGTTAGAACATATTTCCTCATGATATGTTGCATGTGATAGTTAACTTACAACACATGAGTTTCTAGTTCACTTTATTGATTTCTACATTATCACTATTTGTCCATCTATGAAGGAAGGGCCATTACATCATTGGGAGATTGTGTGGAGGATCAATGGTCCATGGTTTATGTGTAAAATCACTCAGATAATACTCTCCCTTCCCTTCTAGTATTTAATTGATATAGGCTTTACTCAAGATTATTTTTAGATAATAATGAGTACATTGAGACTCATACATCTTATAGAACATTCTATAATTATAATTTATTATTCAAATATATAATATTGTATACTTATACTATTTGATTTAAATTGTATAAAAATAGTTGGTTGTAATATATCTGTACTTGTATTATATAATCAACATTAGCTAAATTATTAACTTGGATTATTTTGTTCATTATATTATAAATTTTTTGAAAGGAAATCAACATATGCTATATTTATCATTAAATAAATGAATCAAACACTTAACCTACTGGTTAATTAAATATTTTACCTTATATGATGCATTTAGATAAGGATCATTAATTTTGAGTTAAATTTTTCACTAAGTTTAATTTTTTTTAACCTATTTTGAGTTAACCTTGAGGGGTTGTTACACTTGTCTAAGGTTAATTTGTTGGACCATTTATACAAGGATTTGATTTTTATCAATAAGTGTGTTTTAACTAGAGGTATTAGGGGCCAATTTATAATAGTAGGATTGGTAGGAAGATTCCAAACATTAGTGTTGGTTTGCTTAATTGTAGTAGAAGAATAAATAAGCTTATTAAATCCAGCATTATTGTTAGGAGGGTAAATAGTATTATCATAAATATTATTAAAGAATTGGTAATTATCTATATTGTTAGTTTGATTAATTTCAACCATGTTACATTGTGGTGTAATAACAACTATCTAGGTGTTCTTTTCATGGCTATAACAAGGGGATTTTAAACATTGTCTTGAGTAGGTAGAACACAATGTGATGTTCCAACCATTGATTTAGGTTTGATTAGTTTAATACTTCTATATTTAGAAGGTGTAAAAGTATAAGGTGTATAATTGTCATGATTCTAAATTTTTATACAAGGATTTTATAGATCTAATATATTGTATGAGGTAGATCAATATTTGGGTTGAAAACATCTAGAATTATTTTGAGAAAAACTACAACATCCAAAGTTGTCTTCCATGGTGGACAAGGCAGGAAGAAAAGAGCAACCCATGTAAAATATTAGTGGGTTAAGACTATTAATAAAAATTATAATAAGTGATTTCATGATGTTAATTAGATAACATAATTAATATAATATATGATTGATTACAATAAATTAATGTTATCATCTTGACACAATATAGTAGTTTGGACATTAAGTTTTAATGAATTGTATCGACCAAAATAGACTAGATCAACCAATGCCAATGTAGTTAGGGATAAGAACATAGAACTTACATAGAGAGAATGATTATATTGAGTTGGGTAAATGGATTTAAGAATTGATGTATGTAGGAAAAAGGATATAAAAATTTACTATATTAAACATGGTTAATGTAGTGATATAGATAGATATGTAAAACACATACTATATTGATCTTGGTCAATGTAGTTGGTAAAGGATAAACAAAAACAATGATGAAAAAAATTTACTCTATCAAATGTGGTCACTATAGTTACAAAAAATCAAAGGTGTAGATAAAACTATATAAATCTTGGTCAATGTAGTCATATCAAGGGAAATTTAATAGTACTATGCATACACAATATTGGTTTTAGGTGATATAGTTTGATAAATAGAGGCAGAAAAAAGTAAATTCAATACACTATATCAAAATTGGTTGATGTAGTATACTCACACATAAACAACTATATTTTAACTAACTATTATAATTAGAACATATAACACATAATTTTATTGGTGTTGGCTAATACAGTCTATAATATAAAATAAAATAAAAAGCAAAAAATTGGAAATTTAACTATATTTAGTAACTATTTATCTAAAAGGAAGATCAAGTAGATGTAATAAATAGATGAAATTAATTTTTATACTATCAAATATACTTTATTTTCCATTAGATAGTGTCTTAAAAATATTTTAGAGCATTTATTATAGAGACAATACCATTCCTATTACCCACTAAACCTAATTTCAAGGGTAAGCTGAGAGTGACTTCCTAGTGCTAACTATAAATTGGCACACTAAAAAATCATATGGATGTATTAATTCCTAAGGTTCAATAAAATGGTATCCTAGGTATTTACAATATACCATGAGGCATGTGGAAACTAAAATTTATGTTTAGTTCTATAATATGGCTATAAGTATTGGGACAAGCCCCTCACACCATGATGTCTATAAATAATAGACAAGGATTGTAAATAGAACACCATGAAACACTTCAAAATAGTTTATGGGTAGT